>JANPWX010000327.1:142129-158846 GCA_024734555.1 Trochalopteron elliotii | reverse complement strand
TGGGGGGGATGCGCTGGAAGGGCCCCGGGAACCGGGATCGGGGTCGGATGTTCGCCGGGGGCACGCGCCGCTCCCCGCGCTCCATCCCGGCGGCGCCGGGCAACGGGGCAGGGGCGGCAGGGGTGGCGGGACCCCGGCCCCACTGACCACCCGGAGGGGTCAGGCTAGGAGGGAAACTTCTTGAGCGGGACTTTACCGAGGCCCCGGCGCAGCCCCTCTCCGGCGCGGGGCTGAGGTTCCCACGCCGAGCGGGACCCGCTGGGTGCCGGTAACCCCCGGTAATCCCCGCCGGGGTGCCCGCACTGTGGGGTGCACGGCGTGGGATCCCCACGGGTGTGTGCTGGACTGGGGTCTGCGGCAGCACCTGAGCGTGGGCGGCGTTGGCCCAGGTGTCGGGGTGTGCGGCCCGGCCGGGGCAGGGGGCGGTGGAATGGTCCTTGGGCCCCTCTGGGCCCGGCTGTGCTGGTCGGCGTGCACAGCACACCCTGCGCGTCCCCCGGCTTGTTCGCAGGGTGCCCGGAGCTGCATGCGTCCATGCTGGGATCGGGACTTGGAGAGCTGTGTTGGGAATGGAGCCGAGGCTCTGGCTGCCTCCAAGGGGACTCTTGGCTCTTACGGAAAAGGACCTTCCGAGAGCTGTACAAAAGCGCTTTCTGTTGGCTGTGTCTTCGGGTGGGAGCAGCGGGGTCCCCTGGTCCGGGAATGTGGAGGGAGAAGCAGGATCCTCACTCAGCAGATTGACTGCTCTCCCCCGGCCATTTCCAATAGACTTTGCTGTTAACTTGGAGCAGCAGTGAGTTATGGTGGAAGCTTTTAAGGAGTTTGCATCGGGGTGGAGCAGGGCTGGGGCTTGCTCTGCCCCAGAGCGAACCCCATGAATCCCGGCACAGGGACGTGCCTGTGCCTGCCCTTGGCAGCGCCGTGGCAGGGCGATGAACGCCGATCCTGCTGGATGGGCGGGTGGGAAAACAACATCTTGGCACAAGAGGCTGCGATTTGTTTTAGGAGCAAAATTTGAAAGTGCTGCTCAAACAGAGGAGACGATTCTGTGTGAAGGTGAGGGGTCTAGAGCCTGGCATCGCACTCCTGGAGGCTCTAAGGGGCTTCCAGGTTGATTCACCAGTGAGCAGGGATCAGGGATCCCAGGGATCAGCTCACTGGCACCTTGCTGCTGGAGCTACCCCTGTGAGGGCTGGATGTGCCTGTGGGTGCCATGAAGTATGGCAACCCCTCTGCCCCACAGGGAGCAATTTTGGGTGAAAATGTGAGGCAGGAGCTGGCCCTGCCCTGCTCAGCGTTGTGCACACATTGGCTTCACCCCTGGTTACCTGGGGTGTCTGAGTGGGGAGTGGAGATGTTTGTGAACTGCTGTGTCTGCATGTGGGGCACGGTGCCTGAAAATAGCATCAATGGGCAGTGCCACTGTGTGTGACAGCCTGTGGATAAATGAGGCTCTGTCCCGGCTGCCAGCCTGGCTGGGAGTTTCTTCAGCCACCGCCATCCAACTCCACCGCCAATGACTTTTTTTAAGTGACTGCAGGTGTTTTCCAACGGAGCATCCAGCCCAGCTGGATGATGTTTGTCATTTGGGTTGAAGGGCTCCGTGGGGATGGAGGAGCCGTGTTGGCTCCTCAGTAGCTGCCAGTGTGATTCTGCCAACCAGAAACTCTCTCACCATATGCAGAGTTCAGGGCAGGGTGACGATACCGTGTGCTGTGGATTTCGTGCTTGTCCTATAATCTGCCACGTGTGTTGGAAAAAAAAAAAAAAAAAAGGCTGGTGTGACCCTGGATGTGGCTCGGTCTGTGAATGCACAGAGCCAGGCTCTGCATTAGCAGGGCTGTGACGTCATGCCAGGCTGTGACTTCCCGCTGTGAGTCTTGTACACGAGCATCCCTGAGCTTGCATCCCTGGGCTCACATCCCAGAGCTCACATCCCTGAGCTCACATCCCAGAGCTCACATCCCTGAGCTCACATCGTGCTTGGCTGGGGCTCCAGAGTGGCTGCTCTTGCTGCCCCAGTGCTGTTTGACTCTGACAGAGCAGCAGCCTCTGCATGGAGAAATTGGGAGGCTGGTTTAATAGTCCCAAGAGTAAGAAATATTTTTGAGGGCTGGTGGCTCACTGGCCTCAAGGCTTGGACCCCAGTGCTGGACTGTGGAGGGCTGCATGTCCTGGCCATGTAGGTGAAGGTTGGGGTCTGGCTGCTCAGGTGAGGAGGTACCATCCTGCTGGAGTGTGCACTGCCAGTGGGCTCAGAGCAGCCATCCCATCCCATCCCATCCCATCCCATCCCATCCCATCCCATCCCATCCCATCCCATCCCATCCCATCCCATCCCATCCCATCCCATCCCATCCCATCCCATCCCATCCCATCCCATCCCATCCCATCCCATTCCTCCCCACCTGCCTGCTGTTCATCCCCATGGGCTGGCAGGAATGTGCAGAGCCTGGAGCGATGCTGTGGCCCCAGCAGAGCAGCACTAGGAGCTTGCCTGGCTGTGGCCATCTACAGCCATTCCAACCCAAAAATACTCCTTGAGCATTGCCCCAGCATCCTCAGATGTTGGCTGGTGGCTAGCAAAGGAACCCTGGTCTTTGGGCTCTTATTTGTTGTATTTCTGAGGATCTTCCTCTTGTTTCTGGGGAGATCAATGTATTTCCACGAGTGCACAACACAAGTCTGCTATTGACTGAACAAGGGGACCTTTGCACGGATGTTCCCAATCCAGCGCTGGATACATCAGTCACATTGCTTTACACTGGTGAATTTCCAGGGCTAAAAGCAAACCTGCCATGGAAGAGCCAGACAGTCCCCAAAACATGCCAGACTTACACATTACAGGGGCAAAGATTCCCTTCCTGAGCCCTGCAGCCCTTCCAACTGCTTCTCCTCTTTCTCAGCTTGATCGGGACTGGAGTTTGAGTTTTCCAAAGCCAGAGCCCTCAGTTCTGCAGCTCTTTAATCATTTCTAGAGATGATAAAAATGCAAAAATGTGCACCCGGAGCAGAATAATGAAGCCCATGAGGGTCTATTTGTCAATTTAGAAACGATATTGTGATGTACAAAGGCTGTTTCTTAGTATGATGCTCTGAGATTGCCTCCAAAATAGCGCCATAATTTCTGTGTCAGAAAGCCCCTGTCAGGAATTATGTCTGTGCTCTCAAGGAAACCCAGGCTGCAGCTGCACCGTAACAACTGCTCCATTTCTCTTAGAAATACAACAATTTACTTGCCAGTCATCAAAGGGAAGCTGCAGATTTAGGAGCCATGAGCTGCTCTGCTGGCACAGGATGCCCCAGGTCCCATGGGAGCTTCCCTGGTGCTCCCCTGATGCAGGTGTTGGTATTTCAGAGGCATCAGGATGCCCCTGTGCCCATCCTGGCTGCACCCTGGCCATGGCAGTGAGGCTGGCACAGGCACGTTGGGCTGTGGGCACAGGGGGAACTTTGCTCTGCGTGTCTGTGGGTGCTTCCCCAGGCACTCCTGACTTCACATGGGCTGAAGGCAGGGAGAATCCCTCGCTGTCAGAGGGCCCTTTATGGGTTTTTCTTAATAAAACCCAACACTTTCCTCCCTGCAGTTTAAACAGCCTTTTCCCCAGGATGAATTCCCGGCAAGGTGCCAGGGAGAGGGGCTGGTGGTGGGTTTGGGGCTGTGGGGCCCTGCAGGGGTGGGGCCAGGCTGAGTCCTGGTCATCAGGGAGGGTTCTAGGGGAAACTGGCTCTGGTGAGGACTCCAAGCCCTTGATACTGAACTAATCTGTGGTGCTTTGAAATGGGAACGTTACTGAGTCGTGATTTTCCCTGGCCTAATTATGGAAATTTTTTAATTAGTTGATAAGAAAGATCACTGGGAAATTGCAAAGGAAACATTGTGAGGTGAAGCCCTGATCTGTGCCTGTGTCTGCCTGGAGTCAGGAGCTGCTCCAGCTGCTGGACCTTGGTCAGGCAGCAGCAGCTGGGCTCAGGGTGCTGAGGGAACTGGGCATCCCTGCTGCTTCCTAGGGTGAGGTTCTGGACTCCTCTGGCCATCAGGTTTGATCCTGGCAGCTCTGCTCACTCCTTTGCCTTGTGGTCACCAGTTAGGGGCTGAGCTGGGGCCTCTCTGTTGGGAATCAGGCTGATGGCACTCAGTCTCCAGTCTGAGTATTTCTCCTTCTGACATCTGGCCACTGGCTCTTGCCCTGCATCAGGGGGATGAAGGAACTGTTGAATACAGGGTGGGTTTTGCCTGTGTAAGATCAGAGGGGGTTGTCATCTTCCTATCACCTCCCAGTTCTCTGAGAGAGAGCTCTGCTGCCTTGGAACTGGGAGAATTCTGCAGCCACTGCCCTGGGAACATCTTTGGTCACATCTTGGCAAAGGGCTAAGAGCTCTTTGGAGGGTATTTCCCCCTTTATCTGTTGGAGCAGGAGAGACGTGGAACCAACGGCTTGCCTCTTGCCAATTGCCACTTGGCTCTTGCAGCTGCCACTGTGATGGCACACAAGCCAGAGGCTTGCTGGACCCTGCCAGGACCAATTTGGCAGAGATGCCAACGGCCACCACTGCTGGTGAATGGAAACCAGCAGAGCAGGACCCTAGCGTCCTGTTTTTGTGGATGTGCACATTTGTGGGGGATTGTTTTTTTTTTTTTTTTTTCTGAACTTTCTCTGTTACCGTGTGTGATCTGCTGCCCTCGGCCTCCTCGGCCCCATGCCCAGGGGGCGCGGCGTCACCGCTGTTTGTCTTGGTCGGAAGCGCCGCTGCTCTGCATTCGTTTGAAGGGCTGAAGGCACAGAGCCGGTCTGTGCGCGGGGCTAGAGCCTCTTCTGAGGAGCCTGAAATGCTTGAAGGAAAAAAAAAAAAAAACCAACATAAAAATCCCAAACAAGGGAAGCTTGTTACGGAGCCAGCAGGAGACTGGGAGTGGCACAGAGCGGCTGCTGGCCGGGCTGGGGGGTGAGAGCTGAGGTCAGGCAGTGGCTCCCCCCCGAGCAGGTTCCTCCACCTCACAGCCCTCCCGCCCAGTGCTGGGTGTGCTTCGTCTCACGCAAGGCTGGAGCCTATAAATATCCCAACTCCAAATTTTCAAGAAGTATTAGGAACTCTCCAGGCTTATTTTTGAGGGCTGTTACGAAAGGGCTTTAGCGGATTAAAGCTCTCCCAGATTAATCTGTGCTCAGGAAGGCAGAGTGTGCAGGAAGGGCAGTGCTGGCACCCCAGGCCTGTGATGCAGGGGGTTCACCATAATTCCTGGGCTCCCCACTCCCCATCTTGCTGGGAGATGGGGCAGCAGCCCCAGGCTGGTGGGGCAGGGAGGGACACTTCCACAGAGCCATGTTTCCAGTCCCCCACTTCTCTCAAGCCCCGCTGAGCCCCCCAGACCTGGCCAACATCTGTAGGGCTGCAGGTTTGCACAGGTCAATGTCAAATCTATGTGCCCTCTGGTTTCCAGAGGAGGTAATTAGCCAACAGATGTAATAACAATCTAATAAGTGTGTCAAATAAGTGAGCCAGTTGTGGTATGGAGCACACTGTGCCTTTGGAGGAGTCTTCCAAGGGCTGGGGATATGCCAGGTGGGAAAATAGCAATTCCCTTGTCCAGGCTGGGGTCTGTCCATTCTGGGTCTGTGCAGGGGCTCACTGCTGGCCAGGAGCTTGGGGGGAGACCTGGGACTGGGACTGCAGGGTTCACACCTGTGCCAGAATCTCCCCTCCCTGGCCAGATCTGGAGGGAGATGATGACTTGTGTGCTCCATGACCACTGGAAGGCACAAAGCAGTGCCAGAATCTCGGGGCAGGATGAGTGCTGACTGATGCTGACTTAGGCAGAGGATGAGTCAAAGGGATTTACAGACACCCAGCTGCCACCTGCATCTCCAATGCTTGCCTGTTGCAGTGCCAGTGCTGCTCCCATGGGCATGGGGCTCTGGCCCAGGGAAGTGCCAAGGTGGGTTCTGGTGGCAGAAAACCAGTTTCAGCACCTGCTGGTTCTTGGCATCTGCTTAGTGCTGGGAAAGCTTTTCAGTTTGTCCTTGGGAACATTTCTCCTCCTGAGGACTTGGGCAAACCCTCTGGTGGTTTGAACACGGTGGTGTATGACAGTGAGATGCTGGCAGGTGGCAGGATGCCCCTGAGTGCTCTGGGAGCAGCTCCCCACTGCCCACCTACCCCTGGCTGGCCAAGGAGCTTTTCATTCTCCTGCCAGTGATGGGAACCCCAACCCATCCTACAGCCCCAGCTGAGGGACTGCTGGTTGTGGAGTGACAGATAATGCAGGGAAGGCAGGCTGCAGGATCCTTGGAGGGTCAGGGTGGTGCAATGCTGTGGTCCCAGGCAGGGTCCCTACTAGGTGTGTCACCCCATGGGGAGGGTGATGGGGAGAGACACTGGTTGGTGAAGTGCCTCCTGCATCACGGATAAACAGCTGCCCCTTTGAAGCCTGTTTTGGCTGTGGGTGGAGCAAATCACGGCTCGTCCCAGGGGGCTCATGCAGGTGGGGGTGATGGGTCTGTTGGAAGGTGGTCTCAGGTCTCGAGGGGCTGCAGAAGGTTGTGCATGGCCCTGCTGAGACAGCGACTCTGCCCCCAGCACAGGGATCCTCATGTGGGCAGGGCAGGCAGGGTCACAAAGACGCCTCTGTGGAGGATTTGGCCTCTCCCTGCCTGCCCTGGCTCCAGCAGAGCTTTGATGGGTGTAAATCAGTAATAGAGAGCAGGAAACCCTGCAGAACCCAGACCCAGCAGTACAGAGGTCTCACACTCTCACCACCAAGCCCCATCCTGCAGTGGGATCAGACACTGGCTGCCCAGCACCACTGGCTATGCCCAATGCCAAAAATCCTGCCTTTCTTCACCTGCTGACAAGGCGTTGGAAAAGGGAGAATTCTTTAAAACATAAAACAAATAAAATTAGGTCTTCTGGTAAGGGATTAAATGGGGGCCCTCAGCTGTATTTATAGAAGGTTCAAAAGTAAATCTGTTCCCAGACTGAATAAATATTTTGCTCAGGCAGGCACGATCTTCAGTTCATCTGTCTTGCAAAGACTTGAGTGAGAGGGGAATTGATTTTCTCCAGCCTGAACAAGGCAAGCGCCTCTCAGACCCAGATAGAGAGTGAAGTCCCATTATCGGCTGAAATGGGGAAGCAGCTGGGAAATCATTAAAGAGAAAGCAAAGACAAAGCTGCTTTAGGGAGGTGACAATTCTCTGTCCTCCACGGTGGCTGGGGCTGCCACCCCTGAAGCTGCTTTGGGGCTGTGTCACTCTGGCCCCATGAGAGAGTTTGGTGGCACTGGGTGACCATTGCCAGCAGCTCCCCGTGATGGAGTTGGGAGTGGCTGGCAGCTGGCACTGGTTGTGTTGGTCACCTTGGCTGTGTGATTGCACAGATCCATGCACAAGGGAGGTGGCATGGAGGAACCTGTGAGTGGCTCAGCTCATCCCCCTGGATGGAGGGGGATCTGTCCAGGTGATGTAGCAGTGCCAAGGACATTGACCTCATTCTCTGCTCCTGCATGGATCACCTGGAGCGATGGACATGCTGACAGCCAGGTCAGCACTGCCAGACACGGAGTCACCCATGGCTGGACCTGCTCTCACATGATGGATTTCTGCACTCATGTGGCTGCCCTGTCTGTAAGGATGAGAGGAAACTGCTGGCACATCCCTGTCACTGTCCCCAGCCTGCGGGATGCAGCCATTCACATGGCCCTCGGTGGTCCGGGCAGAGGTTCCTCCAGCAGCGTTCACCCCAGTGTTGAGTGTGCAGCACAATTCCAGCTCAAAGAGCTTCTTAATTCAAGCCGGCACCTGGTGTTTGCAGACATCAGTTACCGCCAAGACAACAGCTCAGTGCTTTGCTCTTGATAAAGGCAGCTGCCGGGTCAGCGCCAGCACGGTGTGAGCTCTGCAGCCGGGGCTGCCGGGGCTGCCCAGCTCCTCTCCCCGCGGCTGCAGCTCCCCTTGCCTTTTCCCCGGTCAGGAAGGAAACAATGAAAGAGAGAATGAAGAACAGGACAAAGCCCTTGGCAGTGTTTTCCAGCTTCTTCTCCCTGTTTTCCCTGGCAGAACCACATCAAACAAATGCTTGACTGCAAGAAGGTCCCCAGCCCCAGGTGGGTGCCCGGAGCTGGGATGCTGTGAGGGAGCGGTGGCGGTGCCTGGCGAGAGTTTGCTGTGTGAGCTCTGTCCGCCCCGCGCTAAAAAAAGGCACAAAATGAGCAAAATTATGCGCTGAGTCACTAATCGTTCACCCGCTGCTTTAGTCACCAGTGCTCCCACACCGGGGGACGTTTGCTGAGGGGGCACAAACTGAGCTGTCATCGCGTTAAATGGATGTGGCCGAAAGCAGTGAAGAGCTGCTGCTGCATGCACGGCTTCTGACACCACACAGACCATTGGGCTCCATGGCCACAGGAGCTGCTCAATTAATGACAACTCCCTGATGGATCCATTGATTAATCGTGGCCGTATGCTGCGGCGCCGGGGCGTGCAGGGCGCGGAGGTGGTGGCGGCAGAGCAGCTGCTGCCCGTGTCCTGTGACAGCACGGGTCACTGTCCTGGTCTCTGTCCTCCCACGGGCATCGCAGCTCCTGCCGAGGCACACGGGCTGCTGTTCCGCGGGTGCTGGTGCGGTTTAGCACCCCATGCTCAGGGGTGGGGGGGCTGAGCCGGGGGGCTCCGTGCCTCAGTGTCCCGTCTGCCCGTGCTCCCCGGTCTCCCCCACCCGACACAGGGCTGTTTCAGCCGCGTAACCCGCCGTGCCGGAGCCAAGCGTGTGTGAAAGAGCCTGTCTCAGCACGGGGAAGAGCCATAAAGGGCCTATTTATGGAGTTGGCTCCTCACAATGTTTTCAGACACAGCCCTCGCATGTTTTCATAACAGCAACGCCTCCACCTCTCGCCAGCTGCCAGTGGAGCTGAGCCTCACGCCGCTGTCCCCCGCACGCCCTGGGGAGCTGGGAGCCCTAGCGATGGGCTGGCGACTGCGGGGCTTCCCGTTGGGATCCCGGCCCCGGTGCAGCCCCGAGACAGCTCTTAGGGCCGTGCCTTGGCTGCCTCTCCCATCCTGGCTGCAACCTGGCACTATGCCCACGCGGGGACATGCTTGGACCCTTGGCACGGATGGGCTGCTTTGTGTGGCAAGAGACGGGCTTGTCAGCAGCCCCTCTGCCCGGGCCGCCTCGACACCATGTTTCCCATCGCCTGGAATTCGCTGGCGGGCAGCACGGAGCACAGGGCTGCATCCGGCGCTCAGCTGGAGGAGCAGCAGCTCCCAGGCTTCATCCTGGGAATACCCTGTGGAAGGACCAGCCTCTGGCTCAGCCGTGGCTCCATGCTGCTCACTGGTCAGAGGTGCAGTCGATGTGAGCCATGCCCAGCCCTGCTCTGTCTCCCCCCTGTGACAGGTACCCTCTGGTGACAGCGTGGCAGCCGCTGCGGTGACAGCGTGGCAGCAGTGGCAGCGTCATACACGTGTGGGAGGCAGGTGAGCACAGAGAGGGAGCAGGGAGATCTCTCCTGCTCAGCACCAGTGAGCAGGAGTGGGGCTGTCTCCGTCGCAGGGAGATAAGTAACTTTTCATTAGTTCATTTTGGAATTCCTTTCAAGCAGGAGCGCTGACCCACCCGAGCTCATTAAATAACATTGATGGTGCTGCCCAAATAAATATTCCAGCTGCCACCTGCATCGCCAGCCAACACTCACTGCTCTCTGCCCTTCTGGGAGCAGAGGTTTCCCAGTCTAATTGGATACACGTGCTTCTCTCCTGACACCAGTGACCTCCAGCACAGCACAGGATTCTCACACTGCAGCGACTGGGTTCCTGCAGCTTCATCCCGGTGCTGCAGGAGCAAGGCAGTGAATCCTGGGGCTGGCGGGAGCTGGGAGAGGAGTGGAGACACCAAACCGTGGCGAGAGGAGGGAATGAATCCAGGCCATGCTTGTCACTGAGCTGATTAAACCTGAGCTCTGAAACTCCTCTTCTGTCCTCTAGCCAGTGAGCAGTGTATAACTTCATTACTCCACGTCCAGGAGACACTGAGGGATGTGGGCAATTCATTATCATCTGTCCCATTTCATTTCCCTGCCTGTCAGCTCTGGCATCCTGGTCTTCACAGACAAGTCAGGGTTTCAAGGTGTGAAGTGAGGCTGAAGGCTAATGCTCCTGCAGCACGGTTCTGGACAGGACCCTTGCACACCCATCACTCTTGGGGACCCCTCAGCAGCACCTCGGGGAGCTGAGGGATTTTGTGCCACCCCTGGGTGTGGCACCATCATCACCAAGCTCAAGGCTTTAGGGGCTTGACTTCAGAGCTGCCACTGTCAGCAGGGACCTCGGGTGCTCAGTGTGCAGCATCATTCTGGGGAGACCCAACCCTCAACTGAGGGGAATGCAGAAGTGAGGGATGGTTTTGGACCCTGGTTTCTGATGCCTCTCTTCCCGATGGCTCTGGTGCCATTGTGCTGTCCCCTATCAGACAGGTTCTTCCTGCTGGGGCTGCCAGCTCGTTCATGTCCCCCCAGGCTGCTCTGAGCAGCCATGCCAGGGTGCTCCTCCCCAGCCCCAAGGCAGCAGTAGTGGGTCCTGCTGGGTGCTTGCCTCAGATCCTGGTGACTAATTGCTCTGCGAAGAGCATTTCTCACAAGTTTCTTTCATAAGAAATGGTAACAAGGCTTTGATTTAGCTCTTCTTTTCCTTTCTTCCTGTCTTTTTTTATCCCTTCCTACCCCAAATGCAGAAGCCCCTTTGATCGTGTGGGTTCAGGCTCCGTAACAAGCACCTCTGTTTGTGTCGGGGAGTTGTCAGTGTGGTAACATGACAGCACAGTCTCCTTGTTGCCTCACACACAATGAATTATTCCTTCCACTCTTTCTTTGCACCATCTCTGGGATAAATTACTGCTCCCAGATGGGCTTGTCACCCAGTGAAGCATCCTTAACCTCTGAGATGACCCCTGCCCAGCATGGAGTGCCGGCCACTGCGGCTCACCCAAGGCTGCAGCAAAACCTTCGAGTGGGGAATTGTCAGCCTGGCTTGAAAGCAAATTGCTTTGCCAATTTATTTTCTTTCTTGTGTATGAACATATTTTTCTTAAAGGGATGCTGTCACATTAAATATGGAGCTGCCAACTGCAGGCATTAAAAAATCATGGGTCGTCCCATTTTCCTTCCTCCCACTCTAAATTCTGAGAAAACAATAAATTCGGGGTTCTTTTTTACTTGTCATCTGCCTTTCAGCTAGAGATGCTTTTGCAAACTTTTCCCAGCAGCTGGGAGGTTTGGGAGCTCCAGCACCATGACAAGTGCCATGGAACTGGGGCAGATTGGGCTGGCAGTGGGGTGGCCCCTCAGCCACCTCGGGGTGTCCAGCTGTCCCTGAACCCGTCTTCCCTGAGCTCTGGGCCAAGGGCAGACCCAGAGCAGTCCTGGGACAGTGCTCAGGAGCCTCCCCTCCCACCACAGCTGATGGGACTGAGCCATGTGCTGGTAAGGAAATCTTCCCCAAATCTGTCCGTGAAGGGCGTTCACTGTCAACAATTTGCCTGGACTCTGTGTCACTTTGTCACATCTCATGTGACAGATGCAGAAAGTCCTTTTCAGCCCTTACGTTTCCAAGCCCACTTTTAGGGAAGGTAATGAAAGTAGTTTTGTTATACTTTGACAAAGCGTGTTTCCATGCAGCCTTGCTGAGCTGGGGAAGGGTATCAGGCATTTGCCACACTGAACAACTTTATGGCACTTTCTGGAACATGTGTCTGATGGATCTGGCATGGGAGCATGTCTGATCCGGTGTCAGGTAGCAGAAATCTCTCATATATAAGAGATCCAATTGAAAACAGGTTCCATATAGGGCTGGGTCAGTGCTTTCCATTTTTTCTGCTGCAGCGAATCTCCCTCCCACAGCTGCAGGTAGGAATAAGTCTCTTGCTACTCTTAAATTTTAAAGAAAAATCTCTTCTAAAGCTGCACAGTACTGCAGCCTCATAGCTCAGCAGGGCTCAGCTGTGCCCCAGCCCCACCACATGGGCTCCAGAGCCTCCCCCAGCAGGGTGTTTGATAACATTGATTTTAATAAAGCTCTGGGCTTGTTTTGATGGACGGATCCAAAGCACTACATGGATTTAAACAGATCCCGTTGCAAATATCTCTATCTGATACCCCTGGCGTGTCCAGACTGCAAATGTCACTTGCTTAGCACTATCAAATATTTAATTTGCGTTGTAATAGAGGAGCCTTTGAGAGCTCCAGCTTAAACTGGAGGTCTCCTGTTAGCCAGCAGCTCTTCACAAATTCACTTAAAAGCCAATTTCTGCCATGAAAAGCTCCTGAGGCAGACGCAGGAGTGAGGGGAGCTGGGAGGGAAGACCATGCCCACCTCTGCTGTGGAACCTGCTGGAACCCTGCTCATCACTGTAAGTGCTCGTGGTGGGTGTCCTCACCTTTGCCACAGGAACACGTGGCTGGGGGAAGGGGGTTGGCACTGCCATTACCATGGTGCTTGTGCTGATGCTGGTGGCATTGTGCCTCCAGTGGCACTACTGCTGACCCGGCTGTTGGTACCTGCAGTGAGGAGGCAGCTCCTCAGGAGCTGGCCTGGATCTCATTCTGGATCCTGCACTTGTGGAAAATCATCTTCTCTGGGAACTTCCCTGTGGCAGCTTCAGGGAACAACGAGGGGATCACGAGATGCTGCCAGGGCTCAGACTCTCCCTGTGCATCACCTGGTTCTCTGTATTTTATTTCCCAAGAGAGAATAGTGGCTCTGTGAGACATGGCTCTGCCCTAATCTTTGTGCTGACCACAAGAATCCTGAAGGATGCTGTGATCTTGTCAGGTTCTCCTCATCCAGAGGAGAGGCTGGGGGTGCACGGCTAGTGGGGGTGATGAATCATGGAGCCTCAGTCCTTCCTCTCCCACTGCTCCCTGTGCTGTGCTCCCACCTACAGCCAAACCCCGGGACAGAATGTCACACTCCCTGCCTCTGTTTGCTTTGCTCTTTTCCCTGCTGGTTTGAGAGCAGGTGGCACTGTCCAGGTTTTGCTTCCTAGAGTGGATGGGCACATTCCCTGCCCCACTGCAGAGCAGCAGCATTGTTCCCTTCCATGGCATCTCCTTCTGCTGGAGATGTTTTCATCGGTTTCAGCTGTCCTGGCTGCCCGGGAGCAGGGCTGGGATCTGCTGATTCAGGGGACACGCAGCCCTGTGGTGTTAATGATCTTGATGTGCAAAGGAGAGGACAGGCGCAGTGGCACCGTGCTCCGTGTGAAGCTCCCTGCCCTCCCGGGAGGCTGCAAGATGTTCCACTGCCCTTCAGCGTGAGGGGAACCCTGGAGAGCATCTGAGGGTAAGAACTGGGTATTTGGGGGATTCAGGACTGAGGGTTGAGGGTGGTCTGAGCCCTGTGTGTGCCCAGGAGCCAGCCTGCAGCCTGGAGCCCTTGAGGATAGACAGCTCACACTAATCCTTGCTCTGACAAGGCATGGTTTACAGACTGATCCTAAAATGTGCCTCTCTTTGGCATTAGTGGAGCATATGTCAGGCCTGGGGGGGCAGCTGGTTTGATGCAGTGTTATGAAATTCTGCAAGTGCTGCAGGCATAACCAGGCCCCTCCAAAACCTGTGGTCTGCCTGGATCTGCTCAGTTCTCAGGCCAGGACATTGAAGCATCTCCTGATGCTACAGCAGGTCCCCTGGGCTACCTCCATGTCCAGGGCAGAGCCCCCCGTGCTCCTTGCAGCCAGGTCAGTGGCCTTCCCATCCCTCCACCAGCAGCCAGTGCTTCTTTATGAAATTACACAGGGAATTCTCTGGGCCCAACCATCGAGGCAGCCCGGAAAGCTGCCCCATTCCCCCATCTCCGCTGTCACTGAGAGCTGCTGTCAGGTGCATCCGCCTGCTCTTGGCTCAAGGTGGCTCCTCCAGTGCCACCCCCTGCCAGCTGGCGCCCGCTGCCCCTCGTGACGCTCCGGCCTCTTTGGGAACTTGCTGAGCCACAGGCACCAACTCGGACGTGCCGGCTCTCGTCCGGAGGCTGCTGATGAGGGCTGATTTAGTGGCGATCGAACCGCATTTGAAATGCTCCTTGAAATATGAGACAAGTGTCTGCAGCTCTCCAGGCATAGGGGCGGCCGCGGTGCCCTGAGGGCCGTGGCACAAGGGCAGGAGCCGGCTGGGCTCGGCGGTGCCAAGGGCAGGGCTCGACGTTCCCTTCTCCAGCACCAGGTAGGAGCCTCCTGTGCCAGGCTGGGGAGCCAGGTGCTGCCTTGCTCTATGCTGAGCCCAAACGGGTGGGTGGGCTTGGAAATCGCCTGTGCCAGTGGTGAGGGGTCTGTGAGGAGGCAGGATGGTGGGGCTGCTGCTGCAGGGGGTCTGGGGCTGCCTGGTGGCTCTGGAGGGGGGCACAGCCCGAGGCCCTGCATGGCAGTGGCAGGATCACACAGCTGCTTGATGGTGCAAACCCTGAGGTGATGGGATGCAGTGATTTGAGTTGTGCTTGGGTGAGGTGGTGTGGCAGCTCTGGCTTATCTGAGGGTCCTTACAGGGACCATGAAATTGAGCCTTAGGGGGTTTGAGGGAATTTTGTGACAACTGTTGGTGGCCACTTTCATACCAACACTGTCTTTTACTTCTGCTGCTTTTATTTACTGTTGTGTGCACTCAACTGGAGGCAAGGAAGGTGGATTCAATAGAATGTAACCTAGTGAACCCAAGTAAGATTCTTTTTTCCTTCAGATTTCTTGCTCTCTTACCAAGTTCATGCACTTTCTGTTCAGGTGGTGTTTTGCCTGATCCCATATCACTGAATGGAGAGATCTCCCAATCAGCTGTTGCCAGGTCCCCTCAGCTCTGTGGCAAAGGCAGTTTGACTTGGGGGAAGGTTCTGCCCTGTGTGTTGGCTCTGTTGAGTTCAGGCCAAATAAAAGTCCCTTGGGACAAGAACTGGTGCTGATGGCAGGAGGGAGCATGAGGGTCCCTGCTGGGGTAGGACACTGAGAGGACATCCCTGCACAGATGTTCAGGCTGCATGTGCATGGGAACCTTTGTCCAGGCTGGGATAACAGCACAGTTCCCTGTGCCCAGGGTGGCCTGTATGGATCTGCCCTCAGGTTATTCAGAATACAGGAAATGAGGGAAAGGACCTGACCTGCATCAAACCTGCTCTCTCATCAGGATCTTGTAGCTTGACCAGAACCCCACTGGCCCACTGATGTATCTCATGACCAGCCAGCAGCTTTTCTGGGATGCTGTGGGATTCTGTGGGATGCTGTGGGATGCTGTGGGATGCTGTGGGATGCTTCTTCAGCACATTGTGTGGGCACAGAGCCACTTCCAGTGACCACAGCCTGTGCGGGAAGTTGAGGTTTCTGGACTTTGCTTTGCATTCAGGAGCTGAGTAAAGGATGGCCCAGCATGGGTCTCCTTCAAAAAATCAGGAGCCAAAGAGGCATCCCCTGTGAGGCTGGCAGAGCCCTTGGCTCTGAGGGAAGGGCAGCAGGAAGTGCAGGTGGCAGGGTGTCACTGGGGTCCTGGGAGGTGACATTGATGCTGATCAACCAGGTCAAATCTGGGCAGTGGTGGGGTACTGGCAGCTCATTTCCTCCATCCAAGAGAACCCTTGGGAAGACTACCCGAAAATTTGCAACTGCTTGTGATCCTCCTGCATGGAGGAGACAAAAGCTTGACCTCATCAGTCCTGGGATGGGATGGGTGGTGGAGCTGGGATGTGGTGACCCTGTGTTCCGAGCTGGGTTTGGCTCAGGGCCCCTGAGTCACCCTGCAGGTGTCACTTAACCTTCACCTTGCCTTAGTTTCCCTCCTGTGACAGGTAACAGCCCCCCACCCCCCCGCCAAAAGTTCCTCAAGGCTTTGCTGAAAAGGTGAAATCTGTCCCAAAGTAGCCGTCAGTCAGGGCACGGCCACCTGCACTCGTGCTATGACCTGTCCTGTGACCTGTCCCAGCCATGAGCCACCCGGTACTTGGCCCTGACACTTGAGAAGCAGAACAGGCACAGAAGAAATTAAGTGAATGAGACAACAAGTGTGTGTGCAATTAGGACAGACCTTCAAACGCTGCCCCGGGAGCCGGTACAGGAGCTGCTGCCTAATCAGAGCAACAGCAGTGCCCGTTTTAAAGACGAGGGAGACTTTGGGGATACTTTGTCCACATAATGTTCCAATTTTAGCTCTGCGTCCTGGGATGTAATTGCATTAAAAATACCCGGGGAGGGGGAGCATGCCAAGGGCACCCGGCGAGCTGCCTCGGCTGGCGTGTCCCCACCAGCGTGCCGCGTGTCCCGCTGAGTCCCTGAGGCCCCGTCTCACATTCCTGGTGCTGATCGTCTCCCAGATCTGCTTTCCGGTTGCTCTGCTAATGGTTATCCCGGGAAAGGCCTCCGGCTCTGTTAACAGCTAGTGGGAAAACCTCCCGCTCCTTTTGGCTCAACGGGACTATTGATGGAGACACTCGTGGCCACCTCCGGGGTGCAGGAAGGCGCAGGACGGGGCCGAGACCCGCTGAGGAGAGGGGTGCTCACCCGGTGGGTGGGTGCGTGGCAGCGCACCCCCTCCTTGCATCGGGGAACGCGCTGCCTTCTGTTCTGCTGTCCCCTGTCCCCGCTGTCCCTTGTCCCCGCTGTCCCCTATCCCCGCTGTCCCCTGTCCCCGCTGTCCCCTGTCCCTGCTGTCCTCTCTCCGCTTTCTCCCCCTGTCCCCGCTGCCCCCTGTCCC
>JANPWX010000327.1:130125-141755 GCA_024734555.1 Trochalopteron elliotii | reverse complement strand
TGCTCCAAGTTGGTCCCACAGAGCCTCATGTTCAGGACAGGCACCTGCTGCATGTTCAGGACAGGCACCTGCTGGTGGCCGACAGTGGCAGTGCCAGTCGTTCTCCCGCTGTGGTGGGGACGGGCTCTGGGACACCCTCACCGCACACGAGTCCTCTCAGCTGAATCTCTTGCTTGCAGAGATCTGGTTCCCTCCTAACTCTGCCTTGGGCCAATCCACAGTGCTGCCCACGAGTGAACAGAGAGACTTGACCTGACACAAGGAGTGTCATCCAGAGCTGGAAACTTGGAAGAAGTGGGTTATTCTCTACTCCAGCACTAACCTCCTGGGAAGGCTGCTGCTCATGTCATCTTGCCCAAACGCTGTTGCACTTGCTCAGGGATTCCCCCAGATTCAGACACACCACGGGCGTGGGACCCATGCTGGGCTCTCCTGCCTCACCTGGCACCTCTTCCTGTCCCTCTGTCCTCACAGTGGGTCTGTCCTTCCTCCCGCAGGCATGAAGCGACCCCTGAGCCCATCCCACAGCCCTGAGAGTGCAGTGCAGTTGGCAGAGGAGGCCAGCTGCCCACCCAGCCAGCCCGAGCAGCGCATGAAGAGAGAGAAGAAGCACCAGTCGTTCACACTTTGTGAGGTCTGCAATATCCAACTCAACTCAGCTGCACAGGCGCAGATCCACTACAACGGCAAGTCCCACCAGAAGCGCCTCAAGCAGCTAAACAAGGGGAAGATGCCAGCAGCCCAAGGTAGGAGCCCACCCAGCAGGTCAAGGTTGCCCAAAGGCTGCCCTTTCTCTGGCACAGCTGCTCTGTTGGGCTCATGGAAAGATCAGAAATGCTGTATTTTGTCCTTGGTGTCTGTCACTTGCTGGTCTACTGAACTGCAGGGCTTCCTCCAGCTGTCACTGGCAGTCCTGAAGTGGTTTTGGGGCCCAAAAGGCCACGCTGCAGCAGCAGGGGGATGGAGACATATGGGTCTGTCCATGTGCAAGTGTGGTCACTGCTGCTCTGTCTTCGTGAGTGTTTTCTTGAGTTCTGTAGATGGTTTGTGCAGCAGGGACATGCGTGTCCAAGGCTGGAGTAGCTGTTAGTTGCTGGGCTACTGGATGCTGCTTTCCAGGTGCCAACCTGACTGTGTCCCTCCAGGCTCCTGCTGTGCACTTCTCCTGTACCTGTGCTGAGTTTGATCCAAAATGCTGCTTAGATGTTGGTGCTGAGGCCCCTCACCCATTGGCTGTGGCAGGGATGCTGGCATGTGCAGGTGCCGTGCTGCTGGGCAGGAGCTTGTGCAAGGGCAAGGACTCACTTGCCCTCTGTGCCATCTGCCAGCATTCACCTGGCTGGGCCCAGCTGGCTGCTGCAGATTTTATGCACAAAAGCAGGGAAGTGTGCCCAGAAATGTCACCCTGTCACCACGGCTGACCTGCTCCACCTGAGCCTTTGGCTGTGAGAGTTTGTCGTTAGCAGCAAACCAAGGGAATTGCATAGAATCACAGAATGCCCTGGGATGGAAGGGACCTTAAAGATTATATGGTTCCCTGCTCCTGCTCTTACTGGAGACTGGGAAGGCTGGAGCCATAAATTCCTAGCATGGCAATAGTCATGTGTGTGCCAAATCCTGCCCTGACTGGTGCTGGTTTTGTTTGGGTAAGGCCTGGGATGTGCAAAGGAGCAGGTCTCTTCATCAACATTACTGACAGATGGAAATACCGCCGGCTATTTTAATGGGGATAGGGCTCATAAATTCCAGCCTGCAGCTTCCAGCTTCTCCCCTCGATCTGGTTGTGGCCTGATGGGAGGCTCTCCAGGGATGCATTTCCTACTGAGCCAAAGAATCTTGGAGCATGCCAGTCTGCTCTTTGTGCTTCTGCACCGTCCCTGACCTCTGCCAGTGTCACACCCCTGGGGCCCCGCGCTGTCGGCCCCACACGCTCCGCTCTGTGTGCGCAGGGCTCTGATCTGCTTATGTGGGGAAATCACAGGCAGCAGCTGCTCCCTGCGCCTCCCTGTCCCCCCTGTTCCCGCTGGAGCTGACCTTTCCCTGCACTTTTGGTTAAAAATGTCACTTCCAGCACTGTCACTGTGAGCCTTTCCCAGCCTCCTGAGGCGTGACCCTGGGTGGCTGGGGATGGACTGATGCGACTCCTGTGTCCCCTCTGCACCCGTCGTGCCACTGGCACTGGGGGTACTTGCTGCCATATGTGTCCCCCCTAAAGGGGACCAGCCCTGTCTGCCTTGCCCCAGCGAGCTGAGGACAAGTGCAGGACAAGCTCCTGGCTGGGCTGCAGCACATGGGCAGGAGGGGATGGGCAGGGCTGGCAGGGTGATGAGATGCTGGGGAAGCCCTGCCCTGCCTCATCTCACTCCTCTGGGAGCCCTTCACCAGCCAGACCTGCACCTTCGGGTGCTGAGAAAATGCATCTGCCTGCAGTCCTGGGAGCAGTCACTCCTTCTTGGGCAGCTGCCTACTCCGGGGCTGGGCTCAGCCTGGCACAGCCCACAGACAGGAATGGCTAACACTGGTCTCCAGTGGCGTGTCAGCACAGGGAGAGTCTTGGGAGGTTAAAGACAGTGGATTAAATGAAATAATTGAGTTAGACAAAGATGGGATGTTCCTCTGGGCTGGAATCTCTGTCTCATGCTGACATCTACAGCTACATCAAAGGCAGCTTCCCAGCCAGCACTCAGTCTCCCCATTCCCCTCTGGCTCCTCAGATCTGTTCTTCCTGCACAGGCTGCGATCGCTGGCGTCTTGTGGAGCAAAGCTGCAGAGGAGCGTTGCTGGCAAACATGCTAATCAGTGTCATTACAATTCATTAGCTCTGTACCAGAAAGCCCCCAACTTAAAAACAAATTATTGCTTATTAGCAATAAGTTTCATTTTGCAAGGATCCCAGATCCTTGTTGTCCTGTATGGAATCATGGTGAAGGTGGTGATTAGACACAGGGTACCCACAGATGAAAGACGTTTTCATGCCGCAGATGCCAGTTCTAATCCAACTGGGTCACGAGTGATTTAATTACTGCCTGTGATTTCCCAGCGAGCCCAAGCAATCTCACTTTGCTCTCAGAGTGCTCAGGAACCAAAGCACTGTCTGGTGCTGAATGAGCAGGAAGGGCTGATCCACCCTGAAATGGGGACTAGTGGCTGCAGGGGCATGGACAGAGGGCTGCTGCTTCCCCTCAGCTTGGATCATTTCTGGGACTCCCATCACAGGACAGGCTGAGCTGAAGCATTTCAGAACTTACACCCTGATCCCTTGCTCTCCGCAAAAGTCCTTTCCACCAGTGTCTCAAAAAGTCATGGGATGTAAAGAACAGCTTGCACATGCTGCTACCAGAGCATTGTCTCTGGGCTCTGCCAGCCCACATCTCCCTAAAAGGCAGCAGGAAGCACTCTCCTTTGGAGCACAAGGCTCTGGTTTCCCAGGCAAATCTGAGCTGACAGCAGCTCATACCCCTTTGGCCAGGGTCCATGGGAAGGACACACTGTTCAGGCATCTCGTGTGCCAGGAGGGTTCACATAAGCCCCGAGCCCAACTCAAACCACTTTTCTTGGCTTTGAAGGTTGCTGAGCTGCTCCCCCAAACCGAATGCCAAGGCAGGGCCAAAGCACCTGGAGGCAGCTGTACCCTGGGGCAGATTCGTGTCATAAGCTCTTCCCCCTCTCCAATATCTCATGGCATTATATACCCTGACCCTCTCCCTGGCTTCCTGGTGCTGTCACCCCCTCACCTGGGGGCTTCCTGGTGCTGTCAATCCCTCACACTGAGGCTGCCTGGTGCTGTCCCCCCCCTCGGCAACACAGCCCTGGAACAACAGTTCCTTGCAAAGGGAAAGGTCCTGGTTTTCCCAATTATCTGCTGAAATGTCTGTCCATGCGTGTTTGGGAGCAGAAAGGTTTGAGATGAGCAGAGAAATCGCTGTGACAGCTTCAGCATCACTGGGCCTGCAGCAGAGAGAGGGGCCCCTGCCAGGGGACATGGGGACCCTGGGGGTGCCTGAGCTGCTCTGGGAGTCAGGGGGGGCTGGCAGCTGCTGGTGGGATTATTTTGGGTTTCATAGGGGGTGCCAGATGAACTCCCTGATTTTGGCAGCTGGCAGGGAACCCACTCCCCTTGAATGGCTCCTGCAGAGCTGGGGTCATGGTGCCTGAGGCTGGTCTGTCGCCTGTTGCACGGACCAAGGAGTCCATGGTTGTGCTCTCAGCTGGTCTGGGAGAGCCCTGCTGAGAGACAACTCCTGAAAACCACCCAGAGCAGCACCTGGGAAAGCCATGCTTCGGGGTGGAGAGCAGCAGAGGGAGGGGAGCTGCTGGGTCTCAGCACGGGCAGTCTGGCAGGTGTGTGATCCCACTCCATGATGCTGCTCCGTGATTCTGGGCCATGCTCCTTTTCCATGACCCTGCTCTGTGTGCTCCAGCATCTCGTTGCTCAGTTGCATTCCCTCCTCCTTCCCCCACTGCTCTCTGCTGTCACAGCCTTTCAGCTGTTCATTACCCAGCACACGGGTGCCAATCTGTTTCAGCGATGTTCAGCAGGGCTTTGTCTGCAATAATCCCAAGGTATTGATTTAAATAATTTGCAAACATGTGGGATTAGGGTCTAATTGGGACTAATCAGGGTGCAGCAGTCATGTCACCACCACTAGTTTGGGGCTGGCACATTCTCACATCTGCCCTTGATGCAGCTCCCAGCCGTGCCCAGCCTTGGTTCATGCCAGGACCTGCTCCAGCAATGCCAGAGGAAAAGTTGTTCTTTCTTGCTTCTTCCTTAACTCCTACAGCAGTTTGCTGCTCTCTTGCTTTTGGGACTTTTTGGACAAATTTGGCAGGAGCAAACCAGTATCTGGCTGGCATGGGAGCCACTTCACAGCATCCATCACCGGGTACACTGGCAGCACATCGGGCTCTCCCAAATTCCCAATGGCAGATCTGTGCCCAGCCTAAGTGCTAAAGGGGATTTAACATTTGGCTGGGACAGACCCTGTGTCTGCCAGGTGCTGATCAATACCTTGTGCCCAAGCAGCACCAGGGTTCAGATTTTAAGCTTCTGTGAATTTATGAAGGACAAACATACGGAGTCCTCCTGCTCCATTGGCCTCGGCTGCTCCCTTCAGCTGTGAGCAAAGATGAACAAAAATAGCTTTTCAGATCAGATTTGAATAACCTGGAATCTCAGTGGGAGAAATATAATGGTTTTTTCATGTCTTAAAGATGTTGGCTGGGATCAGGAATAATTTGAAGAAGCTCAGTTGGGTAATTGTACATTTTCCTTCTCTCTGCTCGCTCCCAGGCTTCTCCCTTCCTGTTGGGGCATAGGGATGGGGTGCAGGGATGTCCCTTTGGGCTCCTGGGTGCAGAGCTTGGAGGGCTGAGAAGGGGAGGGATTTACCCCTGGCAGAAAAGCATTGTTTTACTAAATGCTATTTTTCTACCAAAAAACCCCAGTTTCTGTTGTGGAAAGGACTTGTGGGTGCCATGTGAGAGGTGGCACATGAGCCCAGACCCTGCACATCGACTTTGTGCTGGCCCATGATTCCAGAGAAAACTGCTCCCTTTCTAAACCCTCAGAAAATACCCCATTAGCTTGTTGTCCCTCTGAAAAGCCCAGCTATTCAGCTTTTTGTGGATTAATAACTGTAGCATAATTAATCTCTGATTTTATTGAGTCAGTAACTTCAAATAGAAAATGAATTGATTAGCGGTCAGCTTGGGCTGGAAGGTTTTTGTGGTGTGGAGCCTTCCCCACCAAGACTCTGACCTCTGGCTCTGCACCCCAGTTCTGGTCAGAGCTTCAGGAATATTTTTCCCTGACACACTTATTCTAAAAAGATCCTTAAAAATTAAACTCTTGGCCATAAAATGACACAGAGAAGCAGGGCTTTTCTTGTGCTGCTGCGCCATGAAGGAGGTGGGGGCCTCCCATGGCAGGGACTTGGGTGCTCAGGTGGATGCTCCAGCTGCATCCATGGAAGGGCTTTGCCTTTAGAAATATAGAGACCAAGCCAAAACATATCAAGGTCAGATAATATATATCAAGTATCATCTTCGTGTGGGCTGGTGGGGGCTCCCCAGGCCATGGGAGTGTCGGGATGCCACTGATGTGGTGCTGGCAGAGCCAGTGCTGCGCTGCTGGCAGTGGCTATTTTCCCCAAAATCAGTAGGAAATTGCCTCGTGCTATTTTTAAGCCCTGCAGTTGTGAGCCATTCCTTTTTAATCGTGGATTTTGCTGTCACTTTCTTCCAGTCGGTTTGCTGTCAAGTTGCCTCAATAGTGTTTCACGGCCACTCAGCTCAGGGCTGCGACACACGTGACATTAATTAGAAGTGGATTAAGAACAACGAGGAACATGTAGCCATGGAATATTTCACAATTTCCCATGTAGCATCAGCTCAGCAGATTTGGAAGAGGAAACCTGGGATTTATTTTAAGCGGGGGAAAAAAATGGTCAAAGCAGCAGCTAAACTGTGAGCATGTCCCAACTTGTCGGCACTCGCTGGTCCCCGTCCCGAGAGAGCTCTGAGCCTGAAGGGGCCTTTTCCAGAGCTCCAGTAGCAGCTCTGAGCAGGGGGTGAGGTCGCTGGGATGGGGGTGATGCCGCCTTGGAAGGGTGCCCAGTGCTGGGGATGTTCTAGGGCCAGGCTCTTGAGGCCACCTCAGGCATTTTATCTAAACGCATCCTGTTTGGAGGGCTTGGCTTTGCCCCCCAAGCACTTGGGGGCTGCTGTGTCTTAAACATCCCCAGGGAGGGCTGGGGACATGGGGTACCTCGGTACCCCCGGGGGGCTCTGCTGTTCTCAGGATGGAGGCAGCCACTGCCCTGCTCTGACATGGGAGGGAGGAAAACATCCTCCTGCATCCCACAGCTGCATCCCGTAGCTTCCCGCTCCCACCGCGGCTGTCACTGGGGATTAGAGGTGCTGGGTGGAACGGGTCGTGCCGGGCTGTGCGTGCAAGGGCTGAGCGGCCGCCCCGCGCCCGGGCGCCGTCCCAAAGAGCACCGGGGCTGAAAGGGGGGGACTGGGGAGGGGTGACAGCCACGAGGAAGTGACTTGTCCACGTCTCAGTGATGGAAACGCTGCTCATCCCCCCCCGGCCTCCAGCCTCGGGCCCCTCTCGTGCCCGCTGTGTCTGTGCGTGTGTGTGCACACGCGTGTGCTGCCCGCCCGGGGACACGGGAGGAGCGAGCGTTCGGAACCAGGCGAGTGGGTGAGGAGAGGGGAGGCAGGTCGGGGGGAGCTGGGGGAGGGCAAGCAGAGGGTTGTGGGTAGTGTAGAGCTGTCACTGTGATTTAGGGTCGGCTGCTTAAACTGTTTTATGTTCCCAGACAGTAAGTCGTAAGCAATATAAAATTTTCTCTGAAGAGATGATCTCCCCTCGTCATGCTTCAGCCTCTTTCCCAGAGTGAGCTCTCCTTTCCATAACCCCGTGGTGTCAGCGCGGGTGTGCAGAGGGAGAAAATGGGATTCTGGCTTTTGGAGCCATGTCCACAGCCTGGGATTGGGAGCAGGGATGCAGGGGTCTGCTCTCCAGTCCTGGTGTTGCCGGGAGAGCTGGTGACACTGGGAGCAGAGTGGTGATGAGCTCTGGATGAGCTGGCCATGAGGGACTGTTCATAGCCATGTATCCTTCCAGCACAAGGACTGTGGCCTTTCCCTGCACCCTCCCTGGGCTGCCCCCGACTCTCTGCTTTTGGAGCATGTGAGTCGGACCTGCCAGATGTTGCAGTTGTCAGAGCTGTTGGAGTTGCCAGAGCATTTGGAGCAGGGCTGCCTCTGCCTGCAGGCACTGCCTGCTCACCTCAAATTCAGTTCCCTTTCTTTTTCATGCCCTTGAGTTATCACTGCTTTTGGACAGCTTGCCCACAGCACTGGTCCAGCTTACCTTTGGTATTTTCTACAGCCACAGATTTATCAGGAATAGTTTAATTTATCTGGCCGTTGCTGTGCCAGCTGGAGTGTCTCGGTGTGGTCTGTGCTGTCACACCAGAGCCTTTGCCTGGATGATCTCCCTGGGCACCAACAGCCCCTGAGGGGCAAAAGCTAAGCAGGAACCTGATGGGCAAAACAAGAGACAGCATCACCTCTGGCTAATTAAACGTCCAGAAGATTCTGGGTATTTGGTTTCCATGCCAAACCCCAGTCAACTCCATATATACCCTGTGGCCCCCCAGAAAATCTGCACTGGGCTAGGGGGAACCAAAATGTGGTGGAAAGGTGGAACCCTCTGCCCTGTCCCTTCCAGGAGGGCCCTCCTCAATTAGATGGAAAATCTTACACTCTCTCTCTGAAACTATTTCCAGGTGTAATTGCCACCCCTTTTCTTGATAATTAAATATTTTTAGGTCATCCAATTTCTCCACCCTATTCACAGACCTGTCCTGGATGCCTTTGTAATTAGCCATCTCCCTGGGAAAGATGATGAAGGTGGGAGGCACAGGCAATCGTTCCCTTATCAAAGCCCTGCCCACCTTGGCTCATCCTTGGGGGTCAGAGCTGGGGATGTGTGTCCTCTAGGGTCACCAGACCCCTCCACTGACACGTAGCTCCCAGGTTTGCTACTTTTAAATGCATAAAAGCAGAAATCTGCAGGAAGGATTCATTTAAAAACTGGGGATTAATCAAAAAATTGATCTGGGTGGCCACTGTGAACTCGGCAGTTTGGCAAGTCTCTTTATCAGGGGGGTCGGGGGAAACTGTGAGCCACAGACCCCATTCTCTTTGTGTGGGAAGCCCCCCGGGGGAGGAGGATTCAGCCCTTAAAATATGTTACCTTAATCCTGAGCAAACTCAAGAGCAGGAAAGGTCAGCGCCTGCTTTCCTGGCCCGGCAGGGATGAACCGCCGGCGGCTGCTTCAGCCGGAGCCTTCTGCTTCTGGTGGGGCTCAAGTTACAGAGCAGAAGAAAACTGATACACATTCTCCAGGTGTATCAGTCTTGATCCTATCTGGCGTCTTTCACCCCCAAATTATACCCTAAATCCTTGGTGAACAAAGTCAGCCAGAAAGGCTCTGGAAGGCTCAGCAGATTTGGGCAAGGGGAGCAATTCTGGCTGGGCGTTTATCCCTGTCTCCCTCCTCCTTTATTGATCTGTTCATTGCTCAGTTCTGGTCTCTGTTTGCCCGGCTGCCTCTGGAGTCTAAGGCTAGGAAGAGCCAGTCCTGAATGTCCCTCAGCCAGTAAAGAATTTAACACTGCCCTCAGCAGGGTTCAGAGTAATCCCTCTGTTGTGGTTCCTGGAGTCTGTTGTCACAAAGAACCCAGTGAACTGGTGACATTGGTGCCCCAACTGAGCCCGAGCACCCTCCCCTTCTCCCTGCCTCCCTCATCCTTTAAGCCACAGGCAGGATTCGAGCAGACTTGCCCAAGCAAGCCTGGCTCTAGGCAGCTGCTGGCAAACGCTTCCCCCTCTTAATGCGTGTTTTGGATTTGCCTCTCCCGGGATGTGTGTGATGAGCTGCAGGCTGCAGGCCATTTCACAAGAAACCCTCTGGTTCCATCCCCACACTCTTGGGATGCTCGGCCACCGGTGTCCCACATGTGGATATTAACCTGTGTTGGAAAGTGGTGACCACGAGGGGCGGTGGCATCTGACCCATGTTGCCTCTGGGGTTTTTTTAGTGCCTCCCACGGGATGGTGGAGCTGGTTGTCATGGCCCCTGGGCACCCTTCTCAGCCACTCCAGGGTAGCCACTTCAGCAGCTTCATCCCACAGTGGAGGCTGTGGGGAGCTGCAACCACAGGCTTTGCTCTCTGGGATGTGGGGCAGCTGAGAGGGGCATGTGGGTCTGGACCCTGTGGGAGGGTTTGTGCTGCTGCCTTATGCCAGCTCTGGGGCACATGGACAAATATAGCAAGTTATGCACCGGACGGACCCACACTGCAGAGCTGGGAAATTCCAGTGATCTGCTGGGCTGGGCAGGGAGGGCCGGAGGCGTTAATGGCAGGGGCTGTAATCAGCACCTGCAATTAGCCTCTGCTCCAGCTGGCCTCAAAGGCTCGGCCACAAAGTGCAGCATCCCACATCGCCGTTCCTCCCTCCCACCCCTCCGTGTCTCTCCGGCTCCAGCCCTTTCAGCCATGGCGATGCCGGCCAGGACCTGCTCGCCTGGCTGGGATAAATGCAGCATGAGCTGCAGCTGGGAGAGGATTGAGGGAATTGCTGGGTAGAACTGAAGGAGCTGGCCAGGGCTGGGGGTGATGGCAAATGAAGGATGGAATGGGGGGGTCAGGGCTGTAAATTGGTCCAGCCGGGCCCTGCCAGAGGGGCTGGAAGTCAGGAGAGGCCAGACTTGCTCATGCCTTGTGGTTATCCCTGAGGAAAGGAGAACAGCCATGCTATGGTTGTCAGCCCCCTGCTTCTCCCAGTCTTTACATTTCCAGCTCCCTCTGCTCGACGCTCCCTGCAGTAACGCCAAACTGCTGATGACATTAAACAAATTAATATCGGGTTTAAATAGCCTGCGGGAGGCCCGGCCAGGCGTGCGGGGCCAGCTGTCAATCCCGGATTAGCGAGTGCCCCGGCTAAACTTACTGCTGCTGTTAACGACCCTGACAGCAACACCCTGCCCGGGGCTCTGCCAGTGCTGCCCCGGTGCCAGCCGAGCCAGGATGAAGTCTGGGAGAAAGATCCATGCTGTGCCCTGGCCCTGCAGCAGCATCCAGAGGGGCCCTGATGGCTTTAGTGCTGTTCAGTGCACCAAAATTCTGTAACTTACCCCAAAAGTGCCTAGTGTGGCTGTGGCACATGGGAAGGGACTCGAACGTGTTAAACCATGAGATGCTTATTTTCACTCTGTTTATAGCCCAGCGGTTTCTGCCCAGCTCCTTATATTGTTTGACTTGAGAAAAATATTTAATTCCTTCCTCGTTCTTGTCTCCTGTTCAAGGAGGCAGGGGAGGTGATTGTTTCCCCTTTTCACAAGCAGGTTTTTCATCATTTCCATGTTTAAAGGGCAGCAATGTAAGCAAGTCATGAGCCTCGCCTCCCGAGAAGAAGCCAAAAATCAGCACAGAGAAGGTGCTGCCATGAGGAGACCAACTGCCACAGTCTTTGCTGATGAACTGATGGGGAGGACAGTGGGCCCTGGGCTCATGAAAACCCCAATCACGGGGGGTTGAGATGAACACCCCACCCAGGCCAGGCTGTCTGTGTCCACTCGTGTCACCCCACAAGCTGATGTCATGGCTGGGTCAGACAGACCCTGTGTGTTTTCAGCACTCAGGGCTGGAGGTGAACGGAGCAGGGACCCGCGGCCGCGGTCACCAGGCAGGGACACGCGGTCCCTGCTGCCGGTGAGCCTTTCCCAGGGGTCGGGGTTAGTGGCTGCCGCTGAGTCCCCCCTCTCCGCGCAAACCCGGCGGTGGAGACCCACGGGGGCATTTCGGCACATGTCCCCCCAAAGCAGTCACCTTAGAGGACTCTCCGAGAGAGCCCCGGAGGTGCAGCGGAGCCGTTGAGGGTTCCCCTCCTCTCGCCCCAAGTTTCGGTGCTCGGGCAGCCCCGGCGCGGGGGCGGCTGTGCGGGGAGGGGGAGCGCCCGGTCCCCCCGCCCATTTCCACGCTGATACCCGGCAGCTCCGGCAGCTTCTCCCCCCGCGCTCCTGCGGGGCCGCATAGGACTTCTTCCG
>JANPWX010000327.1:103749-129765 GCA_024734555.1 Trochalopteron elliotii | reverse complement strand
CAGTGCTGGAGCTCCGTGGCCAGGCTTGGCCAGCACAGACTCGAGAAGCGGAGCAGCAAACAGAACGTGACGCTGTTCTTGGACCCGGTTTGTGTGGATTCAGGGCTGGTAATTTTAGTGGTTTTATTATTTATCAGCATTAACTTCGCGGCAGGTGCTGGGGAGGGAGCGTGGCTGCTGGCAGTGATGGGTCTGGCACGTCGCTGTGGGCAGTGGTGCTGCTTCTCTCCGTGTGTGTGTGTGCTGTGCACATCCATGTAGGCATGGGCATGCCTGGTAACGTGTGTCTGGCATGTGCTGGTGAGTCCTGTGGTTGCCCGAGGGCAGTCGGGCCAGGCACATGGATGTTGTTAGCCTGGCACATCAGTCAGGTGCCCATGTTGGGGTGCCTGTCTCCCATGGATCAAGCTGGCCCCAGCTATCTGCCATGGATCAGTTTGATTTTTCTAATAGTTTGAAACACAATCTTTTCTCTGAAATGTCTTTCCCTGTCTTTCCGGAACGCGTAATGCTACTCGGGATATTTATCTGGAATACTCGTCAGGCAAAGCAGGCCTAAAAGACAAACAGAAATCCAACCCCAGAGCCTGCTTTTCACTCTGTGTGGCCTCAGATATGGAGGAAACATTGAATAGCCACTAAAGCTTCAATTTTGACCCTGCAGTGTTTTGGGCTCACTGATGATCCCCATGGCAGGACCTTGTTGCTGCAGGTAGAAGAACGTGATGGTCGGACAGTGCTTTCATGGTGATTCCAGTCCTCTCAGAAGCTGTGGGAGTGACAGTGTGGGGAGCCTGGCCCCACTGAGCTGCTGGGTTTGGCTTTGGGGCTCCTTTGGAAGACGGTGGGACTGAGCTTTCCTTGGGGTTGTTTTGGGTGGATTTCCCTGTAAATGCAGCAGTTGTTTTTATTACTGAGACTTGCTCCAAGCAATGTCCTGGGGGACACATCTGTCCCCTGGTTTCAACCCTGAGCAACATTGGGGGGGAGGGCATAGGGGGCTCTGACCTCTTCCAACAGCCTCAGCCTCCCCTTCAGAGTATTTTTAGACCAAGCTGTCATCTAATCTTGACCTCCAGGATGATGTGGGCTAGAAAATATCACTGCGTCTCCAGCATCAAGCAGAGGATATAATTCACAAATCTCTTTAGTCCATTTTTAATTATGCCTCACCTTGCTGCAGTAATGAACTGCTAACAAGTATTTTGAGCAAATGTGAACTTTTTTTTTTGAAGTTTTTCAGTCCCGATGCTCCTGGCAGGTGCTGGCGGCACTGAGGCTTTGATGCTTTGTTTCAGCACCCACCTGATGTCCCTGAGCTTGTAATGACTGCAGGGGCTGGGGATTTAGCAGATTGCTTTTTTTTGCCTTTCCTGAGCGGGATGTTGGAAGGAGTGGGCTGGCTGCTCCCACTCTCCTCCAGAGTGGTTATATTAGCATGGCCTGGGTAGGAGTGACGGAAATTACAATGAAATACTAGAGGTAGGAAATAAAAATCTAATTAAAAAATAATGACAGATGTGTGTCATCTTCCAAACCCTAGGCATGACCATCCTGGCTGTGGGGCAGCCGTGGTTGCAGGGGGGTTGTGTGCTTCAGCTGTTGGGGAACTGTGCTCAGGGAATAATGCTGGGACCAGAGAGCAGGCAAAGAGGGGTGAAGAGCTTTGGACTCTCTAAATCTTGGGAGGGGAAATATGAGTGGGTTGGGGTTTGAAAGCCCTCTTGGTCCCCCAGGACTTGCCTTCCTCAAGTCTGAGTTGGTGGGTACCCTTGGGGCAATTTCCCATTTTCTCCCTACCCAAGCAAAATTGGGAATGGCTGAAGCCCACGTGGTTTCACTGCTTAGGGGGGTTTTGGGGACAGCTGTGACACTGTCACATGCAGTGGTTTAGGAGTCACCATGGTGGTCTGTGTGCAGTGCTCTGGCACGTCTGGGATGGCACCGCTGAGAGGGGACAGCCCAGCAGGGTTGGCCACTGGCTGGAGCCTGGCTCTGCCACTGACCCACCAGGTGGCCCTGGCCATGTCACTTATCCTCACTGAGCCTGTCTGTCTTCTCATGGGTCTTTTTTGCTCTCTGGGGGCTCGGTGCCAGCCCAGCCCCAGCTGTGTGAGGGAGGCACCTGCCTTCAGGTGCTTCAATAATAGAAATCATTAATTTTCACTGCTAATGGAAGAAATGCTGCACTATGAAAAATGTGCATTGGCTTGGAGGCAATTCAAAAGACTGGTGGAGACGGGAGCCCCTAATTTGTTCCAAATTGGTTATTTCACTGGAATGGTGAGAAAGCATCAATCTGAGGAGCTTTTCTCCCTTTTCATTTCTGTCAGCCATTCCTCAGCAGTAATGAATTGGACTTGGCTGCAATTTTTACAATTTAAACAGTGTCCAGAATAAAGGCTGAACTGATCAGGGGCTCTGGTGCACTCCTGAGCTCTCCATCTCTTGGGAGGACCTGGCCCTCTCCCCCACCACCTAGGGAGGGGTGGGCAGGGCTGTGGGCAGTGGAGCCCAGATCAGGGTCCAGTGCTTGCCACCTCCCTTCTGCTGCCTCCAGTCAGGATGAGCCCACACCCCTCCCGAGCCCCTCGGGACCTGTGGCAGAGGTTGGTGGGGTTTTGGCTGGGTTGCACTGGCCTGGCAGCACTGCTGGCTGTGACACAGGGGACACGGAGCTGATTGAAATCTCTGCTGGGAGAGGCATCCTTAAATGCTGTTTTTTCAGATCATTACCTGGCAGATGGGGAGCGTTGGGAATTAAAATCCAAAGGGAATTGGGCTCAATGCTTGTGGACAAGGGAGGAAAAGATGCTCGATAGAGCAAAACTGGTATCAGCAGCTGTTTTTGATATCAGTGCTGTAGAGTGAAGTTCCCTATAGCTCCTTGGGAACAAGATGCAGCCGAGCTGCCTCCCAAGGATCAGGTGCATGGACTGGAGGAAGCCCAGGGAGTGAGATCACCCTGTCCATGTTTCTGTTCCTTGACAAAAGGGCTTTGCCCTTCTCAGCTGCTGCTCAGAGGAGCCTCAGCCTGGAGCTGGGGTCGCCGGCGGGGAGAGATGAGCATGCTCCCCCCGCACCAGCCCAGCTCAGTAATCCTGTTGTGGCCATGTCCAGAGTTTGCAGGAATGTCATCTGAGTTTATTTCAAGGCTCGTTCCCTGCCAGCTGCAGTCACGCAGCTGAAGGTTGTGACAAGATTGTGCAGGGGAATGAGGCATGAGAATGCATCCTGCAAGCTGGCAGTGGCTGTGGGGTGTGTGTGGGGATCCCATGTCAGCAAGTTAGGGGTCTTCTTCTCCAGCAGCACCCCATGGTTCCCTATCTATGGCCCACGGCCCATCCCAGCCCCTCCACAAGGACCTGAGTGTGCTGGAGCCAGAGTCTTTGTGTCCACAGTGGTGCTGGAAGGGCACCCCCAGCAGAAGAGGAACAGCCCCTGAGTACCCTGAGTTGTGCAGGAGAGCTGGGACACAGCTGGGAAATACTGGGGTCCCCCAGCGTGTGTCCCATCCCCTTCTCTGCATGGGAACACATTCTCCTCCCCATGTCCCTTCCAGTGTCTGCACATCCCGCAGGCCACGTCCTTGCCAGATCCACCCGTCAAGGCACCAGCCCGGGGGCTGCAGGAGTATTTTTAATTTGGCTGAGCTGACACGGTGCCGGGTGCTCTCTCCCACATGAGACAGCGGCTCCTCACAGCCTTCCCCCTCTGCCACACACGGCAGAGACTGAACTGAGCTGTCACCACCTTCGGGTGCGAGGGATGCAGCCGGGCAGCTCCCATGAGTCCTCCCTCCCCTGCATGCTCCCAGTTCATTCTGGGGGCTGTCACAGCTGGGGGTTTGGCTGCAGAGGGTGAGCAGGGACCTGCAGGGTGCTGGGTCTTTCCTTCCCCATGCCCTGTGATGGCCAGGGGTGAGAGGGCTGGTGGAGACAAGCACAGCAAGGTGGGTGGGCAGGAGAACTGGGGGCTGTGCAGAGATGGGGCTCCCCGGGGTCAGCAGCTTTGGGATCACCAGCACCTCCGCTTCCCTGCGGGAAGAGTGTGCGTCATTTCCCAGAGCTTGACTGGCTTAGAGCAGGGATGGAAACAAAATCTCATAAATATCTTTGGACTCGGGGATTTAAATTTTTTTAAGGTAATATGGCTGGGTTTGGTCTCTTCTGTTCAGCTTCTTATAGATGCAGTAAGAAACCCTCGGGGAACCCATCCATGGATGTGGAGCTGGAGTGCTGGAAGGGGTGCCAGGGACCAGCCTGGAGCATCCCAGTGGGAGCTGCGTACCTGGGGTCTGCTCTGGCTGCTGGAGGTGTGGGATGACAGTGGAAACTGGGACTCAGATGGAAACTGTGGCTCACGGCTGCTGCCGCCCTCGTGCTGCGGGGATGATGGATGTGCTGGTGTGCCCGGGGCACCTGCCCACCCAGCTCCTCAGGCACGGCACAGTCGGGAAAAATAGCAACAATTGACTCGAGCCAAGGCGGCTGCTGCTGCTGCATGGAGGTAAACAGGAGTATCTCCACTCGAGTTCCTATAGGAAGGACGTCTGACATCCGGCAGCTGTGTGAGGGCAGGGTGCTCCTGCAGGGTCAGGGACATCCTGCAAATGCTGGCCAAAATTCATGTTAAAGCTTGAGGCTTCCAGCAGGAATGGGTTTGCAGGGTAGAAGGGGTCAGTGGTTTCAGCCTTGCCTCTTGCATGGAGCAGGCAGAGCAAGCGTGTTCTCGCCTAGAGTCCGCTGGTCCCGTGAATGCAGGGGCTCCGTGGAGGGGTCCCCATAGGAAGTGGAGTTGGTTCCAGCAACTGCTAATTTGGGGTCGCTGACCTTTGCAGTCCTGCTCTGGATGCTGGGAACCAGGGAATGGGACCAGGGGATGCAGCAGGCTCCTGCCTAAAAACTCATTAAAAAGGCTCAATCCTCTTTTCTCGCGGCATTAGCACAAGAATAAAACGGGCGTGTTTTCACCCCAGGAGCCGGCTCTGGTTTCACCACCTCCTGCTCTCATTAACCCTGGGCTGAGGTGGCTCGGCAAGAATGTCCCCAGAGCAGGAAGAGCCTCTTGCCCCGGGATATGTGGAGGAGCCTTAAGAGGGGAATTAACCGGGGGCCGCCAGACCCCCCTGCTGCAGAGCCAGCCAGAGCCAGGTACAATGCAGCTCCTAATCCAGGCAAATTCCGGTGGGACACATCCCTCCTCATGGCCCAACTCCGCACCGGGAGGGGGTCGAGTCTGGGTAGGAGTATCTTTCAGCTCCCTGGCACAGGATATGTGCGGGGAAACAAGGGGCCAGGGTCCCATCAGGAGTCCCATGGACACTGGTGCCCATTGGGATTTCAATGTTCTCAGGAGCCTTGTTTGCGGCAAGCAAAGGTGGCACAAAATCCTCTTTCTGGAAGTAGTCGAGAGTCTCTAAATTTCACCTGCGTTAATTGCTAAAAGAAAGTTTGTTGGGGTGTGAGGAACCCTGGGTTGTCTTCTCTTTAGGGATCCCTGGGGCAAGGGGCTGGGTTTCAGCCCCAGCCCTGCAGCTATGGGCCAGGAGTGCAGGTAAGCAGAACACCTGGCATTCCCTAAAGGGCTTGGACTTGGATCCTGCCGAAACTCCGTGTCCACGGCTGGGGGGACTGCTCTGCCCACGGCTGCTTGCCGAACACTTCCAAAACCCAGAGACGCCGGTCGTGGCTGGCTGCAAACCCTCCTGCACTCACCCTCCTGCACGTACCCAGCTCTCGGCTAACAGACCCAAGCTAGCACTCCCCGGGCACCTGATGCCCACCGCTCCTTGCACCTTGGGGAAAGGGGTCCCGGCAGGTGAGCATGCGGCGGGCACAGGGCACGGCTCCGTGCGCTCCCCCTCCCCCGGGGCCCGAGCCTATGGCGGAGCCACCACGTCCACTGTCCCCGTGGCCCGGCCACGGCCGCGCGGCCTTCCCCATCCCGGCCACCGCTAGTGGCCACTGCCGCCGTGGGCTGCCGGCAGCATCCGTGATCCAGACAGTCCTCGCAGCAAGATGGCTGCTCCCGTGCTCCGGTGAGCGCGGGCGGCCGCCGCAGGCTTTGTTCCCGCAGCCGCCGCGCTCGGGGCCGCGGGGGCTGCGGGGCACGGGGGCGGTGCCGCCTCCCAAACACCCCGCTGCTTTTTGTTTTGATTTTGGCTTCGCGTTGCTTGGCTGGGTTTGTTTTGGTTTTGTGGGGTTTTTTTAATTTTTTTTTTTTAATTAGATTTTTTTTTTTTCCTATTTAAAATCTGGGAACTTTGCAAGCCCCCCACCCCAAAGCTTATGGCAGCCTTTCCATGGTACGTATGTAGGGGCGGGTGAGTGGGGTGGGCACACAGGGCTGGGCGCTGGGCTGGGCGCTGGGGCTGCTCCGCTCACCCTGATGGGCACGGCGAGGCGGCAGCCAGGGCTGAGGCAACAGGGACAAGGGGCAGGGCAGTGGCTTGTCCTCTCACAAGTAAATCCTGATCCTGCCTAAACTTGCCGGCGGGGCGGGGGGAGAAGCAGGCTGGTGCGGGGACCGGAGTGTGACCCCCATCCCGAGCTGCTGCCGAGCCCCCCGCGATGCGCAGTGCTGCTCTTGCCCGTGGGCAGCGGCAGCGAGGGGTGCTGGGCTGGTGCCAGAGCACCACGGGTGCTGCGGGAATGGGTGCTGGTGGGAAGGGGTGCCACGGTGCTCTGCTCCATCCCAACCCCCGCCCTGGCCTCGTACATCCCACACACTAATTGCTGCTCTTTTTGTTTTTTTTTTTTTTTCTTTCCAAGGCAGCAGCTTCTGCTGGAGCAAGTGCTGTGGGGGCTGTGGGGATGGCTTGAGAGCGAATGGGGTCAGTGACAGGGAAAGAGCACAGGGATCCTCCCCCTGGGGCCATTGCAGCCAGGAGCTCGGTGCCCGCCCTGTGCACGGGTGGATGGGGTCGCTGTGCCAGCGGCTGCGGTGCCGGTCACTCCAGGGCCACTCGCCAGCGTTGCCCAGAGCACCCCGTGGGGAGCGCTGGCTCTGTGGGGGTGGGCATTCACAGCTCTGGGAGTCATGGTGTTGTTGTAATGCCTGAATTGTGAGGGCTCCTTCCCCCTGCTCCCACAGTGCTTCTGGCAATGGCTCTGGTCTGGGGGCTTGTTCTTCAGAAAAACCCCGAGTTATTCATCGGTGTCTCAGCAAGTCATGTGGACTGATGATATTCCCCAGTTTCCCTGATGCTGAGTGTTCATGTTCTTTCTTTTTTCCTCTTCATTTTGGTTCTCCCCCTTCCCCATGCAGCGCTGGGTTCTTCCCCCTCCTCTTACCAACGCCTCTATCAAGGCTCAGTTTGGATTTTCAGTCCGGCTCATGGAGAAATGTGAGGATCAGACTGAGCGAACCTGAAGTGTGGGGTGGAGGTCAAATGAATGCTTAAACCCATCAGGTCCTGGTTTGGTTACATGTTTAAGCGCTTTACAGCCTCTAGCTCAGTAGATATTTGGGAGCCTGGCCTGGAGTGGATCCGATGTGTCACCCCCTGGGAGGGACACTGGGATGTCACTGAATGTGCAGAGCGTGACTCTGCTGCCATGGGACCTGCCATGGCTTTGGCAATTCCCTGGAAGAGTGACAAGCCAGGACTGAGAACACACATGTGCACACAAGCATGTGTGTCTAGGTTAGCTCCCAGTCCCCCCTGTTCAGCTCCAGGGCCCTGGCACTCACTGCCAGCAGCAGGTGCTGCTCCTCTGGGGCTAATGCTCTTTTTTGGGTGTTTCAGCCAGTGCTGAGCCTTCCTCACCTTCCCAGTGCCAGCACAGTGGGGCAAGCTGCTCCAGGGTGAAGCATGTGGGTGTTCCTGTGGTGATGGGACCATATGTGTGTGTGCCAGTCCCACCAGTGACACCGGGAGCTTCTGGTGATGCTGATGAGGTGCTTGATGGGATCCCCCTGTGTGGTGCTGGGGCTTTTGCACAGCCTGACCTGCCCTCAGCACTGCTGTCACTGCTGCTGTCACCGTACCACTGTCGCTGTGCCACCACAGCTGAGCCCGGGCTTAGGTTTACAGGGCCCTAATCCCTTTCCCTTGTGTCTCTTTCATCTCCAGTCGGACCAGGAGAGTGGTAATAGACCTTCTTACTAAATTAAATGTGCAGGCTGCTCCTCAAGGCACGGTGCGGTTCAACCGTAGTTGATTTCCCAGCCACAGCAGCATGGTGCCTCCAGGGAAAAAGCCAGCCGGGGAAACTTCCAATTCCAATAAAAAGTGTAAACGCTATTTCAATGAACACTGGAAGGAAGAATTTACCTGGCTGGAGTTTGACTATGAGAGGAAGCTCATGTTTTGCGTGGAGTGTCGGCAGGCGCTGGTGAAGAACAAGCACGGTAAAGCGGAAAACGCCTTTACCGTGGGCACGGACAACTTCCAGCGCCACGCGCTGCTGCGGCACGTCACCTCCGGCGCGCACCGCCAGGCGCTGGCCGTGAACCGGGAGCAGCTGGCCTTCGACAGCCGTGTCCACGGCCACCCCGAGCTGCGCTCGGTCATCAAGGTGGAGGTGAACCCCGCCAAGGTGGCCGTCCTCACCACCGTCTACTGGATGGCCAAGGAGGAGATCCCGGATGAGAAGTGCTCCTCCTTGCTCAACTTCCAGAAGTTCAACCTGTGCCAGGCGCTGCTGGCCTCGGAGCACAGCGAGTATTACCACCCTGGCAGTGTCAGGGAGATGCAGGTGTGTATGCGGGGCTGCGGGTCTGCAGCTGGGTCACCACTGTGGGTGCATGGCCACTGCACCTGGCAGAACAGGCAGGGATGGTGCCCATGCCCACTGCCTGTGCAGGAGCTCCCCGAGCCTGCCAGGCTGCTTTTGCAGGATGAAAGCTCAGGAGTTCAATTAGCACATGAGCACTGTGGGTTTTGCCTCTTTTTGCCCTAAACTGAGTGATCAGAAAGATCAAGTAGCTGGAGAGTTTAGAAAGGATTTTCTGAATTTTACGAATGCTTCATGCCTGCTAAAATCAAATTAAATTTTTAGTGAGTCTTGGCTGTTTGCCAGGCTTTTCAGCTCTCCTCAGAGCCTTATTTTGCTGCAGATAGACTAAACCCACTAATTAGGTTTCCCAGCCTGTGGTGATCCTAGCAGCACTCACACACAGAGGAAGTTTTCCCTCCAAACTGGGGAGTTTGCCTGAAATGGGGGGAGTGTGAGTAAATGAGTAAAGCTGGAAAAAAAATTGTTGCCATTTTGCTGCTGCTCCTGCTGGGCCAGTGAAGTGGAACTGCTGGAGCTGAATGGGGCAGGCGGGTTCCTGGTGTCCTGCCTCACTGCCAGCACAGCTGGGAATGGGATGTTGGGGGCTGAGGGGTCAGTACTGCTGGTGGTGCTATATCCTGCTGCATCTGTGGGGCTGACCCCAAGCTCAGGACAGGAACTCCCAAGCTCTCAGCAGCTTCCCATGGTGCTTGAGCTGCCGAGCAGGAGGAGAAAGCTTATTAGGGAAGAAGAAAGTGATTTCCAGCCTCTGTGTGTGCAGCTAGTGTAAGGGCTTTTCCCTGGCTCAGGCCTCATGCACTGCGGGAGCCTGTGGGTGGGAGCCCACCCACTCATTCTGTGCCAAGTGCTGCACATCTCCCACTGCCTCTGAATCTCATTTGTGTTTCTCTCTCCCTCCCTGCACCTCTCCTTCAACTGGCCCAGGCAGCCATTGCCAAAGTCCTCCACAACGAGGACAGGCACAGGATCAAAGCCTCGCCGTTCATTGGGCTGGTGGTGGATGAGACTGTGGACGTCCTGGAGCACCGCAGCCTGGCCATGTTCACCACCACTGTCTCCCCCTGCAATGGGCAGACCTCCACCACCTTCCTGGGCAGCTTCGAGCTGCCCACCGGGGAGGCCTCCACCGTGGCAGGCAAGGTGGGTGAGGTGATGCGCTCCTTTGGCATCCCCACCATGAAGCTCACCTGGCTCAGCGCCGGCAGTGCCTCACTGGTGGCCGAGCAGCTGAGCGGGGTGGGGACGGCACTGACTTCACTGTGCCCGCTCCTCACTGAGGTACACTGCCTGTCCCACGGCACCTCCCTGCTGCTGGCCAAGAGCATCAGCACCATCGAGTACCTCCAGAAGTATGAGACCACCGTGGATGCTGTGTATAGGCTCTACTCCAGCTTCCAGGGGGAAGGTGATAGCCTCCAGGAGCTGCGGAGAGTCCTGGACCTCTGTGAGATAGACCTCGGGAGCCCCAAAGCTGTCCACTGGACTTCCATCTTCCCAGCTGTAGAAGCCATCGACTCCTCGTGGCCCACACTGGTGCTGCTGCTGGAGAGTGAGGCGGAGCGCTCACCCGTGGCCCGTGGCCTCTGTGAAGAGCTCAAGAAGTTCCAGTTTGTGGCCTTCACCAAGATCCTCCTGGATGTCCTCCCCATATTCCAGAAGCTCAGTCGCTTCTTCCAGATTGAGGACTTTGACCTCTCCATCTTGAAGCCCATAGTCTCAGCCACAGCCACCACGTTGCAGGCCCAGCAGAGCACCAGCGGCCAGAACCTCCGGGAGTTCCTCAGTGAGATGAACAAGCACCCGCAGGATGGCCGGGAGGGCGAGAGCCGCCTCTACTACAAGGGTGTTGAGCTGGCCAATTGCTCCCAAGTGCACCTGAAACACTTTGAGCACCTGAAGGAGAGCTACCTGGAGAGGGTGCGGGGCAACCTGCTGGACAGATTCCCCAGCAGTGTCCTGGAGGCCATCAGCTCATTCTCTGCCATCTTCAACCCCAAGTGCTACCCCCAGTCTCTGGAGGACATTGGCAGCTATGGGGTCAGCGAGCTGAATTTCCTGCTGCAGGTGTACTCACGGGTGGTGGTGAGCGAGAGGGCCCTGAGTGACTTTCCCCTCTTCAAGCGCATCGTCTTCAGCCTCAGCCAGCTCTCCTTCAAGGACCTCTGTGTCAAGCTGGTCTACAGCAGCTCTGAGATGCATGAACTCTTCCCAGACTTTGCTGTCCTGGCAGCTATTGCCCTGGCCTTGCCGCTGGGCTCGGTGCTTGCTGAGAAGATCAGCCGGGGCCGGGAGCTGCTGAAGCGCGGCCGGTCACGCCATGCGAAGGACGAGGGGCTCTCTGACCTCATGAAGATCGCCATTGATGGGCCAGCCATCAGCGAGTTTAACTTTGCACTGGCCATCGAGTACTATGAGAGCATGAGGGAGTCTGGGTTCATCATGGCACAGGTGAAGTGAGCATGGCTGGTGAGGGCCGAGCCCTTGGGCAGGAGCCGGGGCCTGCGGGCAGCCCCCAGTGCCAGCTCAACGCTGCCTTTTCCCATCACTGGTCACTGCTAGGGCTGGGCAGCCACAGTGGATGGTGACCTGCTGTGTGCTGGGAAGGGAAAACAGGATCCTTTGCAAAGCCATGCTGCTCCCATGACCACCCCTCCCTCATGCCCCAAACCTCTGTTTGAATCACCCAGAGTTCAGAATCCTGGGGCCACCTGAGATCCCAAATTGCGATGAGTTTTTTCCAAGGGTTTGTCCTTATTTTGTTTTAGAGAGATGAAGGCAAAGCTCTTGAGCTCAAATGTCACGTTGCCTGTGCACAAAGATACCCAGCAGCTTTTGCTTAATGCTCTGCAAAATTATGGGATTTCTGTTATTCTGGAGCCTGGAGAGTGAATGCAGAAAAGGCAGCGCATCCTCGGAGCTCTGCGCCGACCCCAACGTGCCTGGCGGTGTCGTGTTGGTGTTCCTTGCACACAGCACAGGGTATTTTTAGCAGTGGCATCAAGTCATGATCATTTCAAGAGCAAGAGATTTAGGGAATGATATTGTAATGGCTGAGGAAATAGTAACTTTAAATGCATCATTGTGTAAATATGTGTATGTGTATATATATATAAATATACATATATAAATATATATATATTAAAAAAGTCTATCTTAATTTTCCTAAAGTTTAAAATATAAAGATATCTAAAAGGATTTTTTTTTTTTTTTGCAAAGACAGAATAAATTATGAGCAGGGGTCCAAAAACAGTCAATAGCTAATTCTTGTTCTTTACAAAACGTCCTCACGTCCTGGAGTTCCCTTTGCACCCTGAGCTCTTGGCAACCTGCAGTCTGGGAGAAAGTCCAGCTTTCAGGACCAATTGAAGGTGTTCAGCTCATATTTCTGCTCTGAAGTGTTACTCTCTGTCCGGAGGTGAGCAGAGCTGTTGGTGCCCTCAGCAGCCAGGAGCTCAGGCCCCTCTGCCCACAGGTCTGGCTGTGCCAGCACAGTGGCCAAGCAGGGCTGGCGTGCTGCTGGTGTGTTCCAGTGTGACAAAAAGCTGGTTTTGACTTGGAGGGCTGTTTCCTTCAGGCCAGACTGATTCTAATCAGCAATAAACCCAGTGCAGCAGCATGAAGCATTACCTCAGTTGAATCCTGAGTGCCAGGTTCTCTGCTGGGGCTGCCAAAGGCTGGAAATGGGAGGATGTAGCAGATCTACTGCCCCACAGTCCAGGTCTGGTTGCTCTGGGAGTCCAATGCAGTGCAATCTTTTTGTTACTAGTCCAGATCACAGAGGTGCTGGAGCTGCACTTGTGCTGCTGTTGTGGTCCAGTGTTGTGACTGGGTGTTTCTCCTTTTCTCTGGCCATCAGCCTTTGGCATTGGGGAGCCTCCTGGAAACATGCTTGGACAGAGACAGAAGCTTTAAAACCCTTGATAAGGATTTAGAGACAGCATCAAAATTTGCTGAGAACATCTCCCAAGCAGGAGGGAGCCTCCATGTGAATAAACAGCTCCATCTCCATCTGGCCTGGGCAGACTGTGCCAGATGCTCTCTGAGGCAGCGGCATCTGCAGAGATGGGTCCTTGGCAGACTCGTGTTGGTATGAGAACCTGCAGCCTTGGCCCTGCTGCCTTCAGAGACAGCTCTGGGAGGTTCACACAGGCGGGTGTCAGAGCACAACAGTTGCTCTGCTCTTCCTTACAGGGACCAGGAGAAAAACCTGCTGCAGGTGTGTGTTCAGTGGCTATGTAGACTGAAGGGGTAGGGGAGGACAGCCAGATACAGTTCAGGTGAGTTTGGTTAAATGTAGAGCTGAAAAGTACTTTAAATTCCAAGAGATCCCTACAAAAGGCACTTGTCTGTGTGGCAAGAACTGGGCTGAGCTCCAGAGGGCTGGGAAGGGGCTGAGCCCCAGGCAGAGAATGTGCAGGCTCCAATGGCTCTGGCTGAGCCCCAAGCAGGGGACACACAGCACCACATGAGGGGCATCATAGCTTTGACATCTCTTGGTCAGGCCTGGACCGTACCTGTGGAACTGAGGGGGTACAGAGACAACCCCCCCAGACTGCAGAAGGTGCTCATGCCAGGAACACGTGGTTCCTGTGTCTCCTCTCCTTACACCAGCCCCTTGGAATGCTCTGCAGAGCCTGGAGCACCTCCTGTCCCAAGAGGACCTGCAGTGCCAGAGCAGCAGCATTTGCTGGGGAGGTGAGGGCTCCTCTGCCAAAATGGGGGGAGACAGAGCAGGGGCTGTGACAAAAAGCTGCACCACAAAAAGCTGCTCCACCAGCACAGCCCCACCTGCTGCTGGCCATGCCTGTCACCTTGCCTAAGGTCGTGTCATTCTATACAGACCTGGGACCCTGCCACTCTCCCAAAAGCAAATCTCCTTAATTGAGTGTCTAATTAATACCTAAAAATACTGCCCTCAGCTGCTGCCGGAATCTGCCCTGCAGCAAAGGTAAGGCAGGACCCACAATGCCATGGCCCTGTGACCTTGGGAAGGTGCCCCAAGAGCATCCTGTGGGTGCCCCAGCAGGGTGTTGTGACAAGCTGGGGAGCTTCACTGGGGTGGCCTCAGCCCTATTCCTGCTCCTGGGGGTCTTGTCTGCTTCAGGGACAAAGCCAAGTGAGGAAAGACCTGCCCATCTGCAGGGTCTCACAGGGGTTTCTGAGCTCCCTCTAACTGCCTGGTTGATCCCAGTCCAGAAATGTGTTTAATCCACAAATTTAAACTCGAGGATGTACCAAAGAGGCTGACATGTCTTCTCTGTACCCTTGGTGGGCAGCAGCCACTGCAGGTGGTGACAGATCCTGGGAGTCTGTGTCCCCTCAGCAGTTGTCCTGTGCCTGCCCAGTGCAGGAGCTGCTCCCCAGGGAGTGAACCCTTCAGCCCATGCATCAGCAGAGCTGTAGCATCCCTTGTTGTAGTCACTGATTTTGGGGATGAGGTGACCGCCCATCTCTTGGCCCTCCCATATATATGTATATATATATATTTTATATATGTGTATCTTTTATGCTTTTAAGGCCAGTACAGTCCGTGCAAATCTCACTGATTGTGATGAGTGGCACCCCTCGTGATCCAGCCCCAAATGCCTTTGCTGCTCTTGCGTGGGGCCCCGGCTGCGTGTGCTGGGGGGTCCCACGGCAACTCCTCTGGCGCCAGCCTGGCAGTCTCAGATGATTTGATGTAGAAACACTGTTTCACGCCTCAGAAGGTTAATTATGCACCCCTCACCCAGTCCTGCTCGCTGCTGCTGTAACTTTATTTATTTATTTTTAAGCGGTTTCACAGATTTCCCTTCTGGGCGACTCTGGAATTAACTCGATCAGTGCACGCCTGATGAAGCAAACTGTAATTCCTCCCTGGAGTCAGGCCTGGCTCGGGGATGGCTCCAGCGCCGTGGCAGAGCTGCCTCGTGCGCTCGCCCAGAAAGAGGTCGTTGGTGCCCGTGGGGCTGGGGACGAGCACTCGCTGCTCAGATCCAGGGAACCTCTCAAACTTTGAATTTCAGATGCATGTCTCAGATCCTGCACCAGCCAGGATCGGCACGGGGTGGGTGTGAAGCAGAGTGAGGAGCAGCGCCAGCCTGGGGTCCTCCTTCTGCATAGCTGTTGTCAGGGTGTGGGGGTTGGAGGGGGGCTCAGGCTCCGTGCTGTCACAAGACGTGCTGGTAGAGAGTGTTCCTGCTGTGGGAGTGGGTGCTGGCCACTGTCAGCCTTCCACAAGGGTGTTCTCAGGTCCAGGGGGGTGGTGAGATGGGGTTGTGCTCTGCTAGGTCAAGGGATCCATGATGCTTTTGAGGTGAAAAAGAACCCAGACCCAAAAAAAAATCCAAAGGAATGGGGAACATTGACCTTGTCCTTGCAGTGGGAAAAGGGACGGGGCTGTGAGTGGGTTGAAGGGGGTGTGAAGCCGTGTGGGATGTGAATGGGCTCTTCTGGCTCACAGCACTCTGAAACCGTTTCTTATTTATTGCATTTGATTACTTATTTTTTTATTTTAGCTTTTCGCCCTCCTTGATCCCAGAGCTGAGCAGGGACTCCTTCTCCTACTTGGAGGATGCTTTCCTGTGCTCATCATCTGTGATGAGTCTCAGGTGGGATGGGGAGCAGGCTGGAGAGAGATCTCTGCTTGGCCTTCCCTCCCTCCCTCCCTCCCTCCCTCCTTCCCTCTGTCCCACGGGTGTTTTGTGTTGAAACAGAACATTATTAATAACTCCAGGCTATTTTTAAATCTCACGCTGGAGCGCGTGGTTCATTTGCGGGGGACGGGGAGTGGCGGCTGTACCACAGGAGTGGGGGCAGCTCAGCCTCTGCTCCCAGTCCTTTGGCTGCTGCTGGCAGCCAAAACCTCACCAGCCCTGGTGAGGAGCCCCAGTGGTGCTGGTGTGGGGAGCCCAGGGCTGTGTGCCTCCATGGCAGAGCCCAGGGAAGGGGCTGCTTCCCTGGGGGAGGTTTGGACACCTTTTGAGGGCTCAGACTCCTGCTTGTGTCCACGCTGTGATGCAGAGGTGGCTGCATTCAGCTTCCAGCTGGGGTCTGGTTTTGAGCGTGGAAGGCAAAGGGATGCCCAGGGCCACTCTGGGCTGGGACCTTTCCCTGGGGGGCGCTCTGTAGTCCATGGCAGATGTCCCCGTGTGCCATGTCTTGTGTGCTCTGTCCTCCTGCTGTGAGCAGGGATCACCAGTGCTAATGCTGCTCTTTCCCTCTGCCCAGGTCCCTCTGGACACAGCAGCCCCCTCTTAGCATCATTGCCCATCCCTGGCCGGCCTCTTCATCCCCCTTTGGACATCAAGCACTTTCTGACCTTCAGGCTCAACGGGACATCACCGCTCAACCTCTTCCCCAACTTCAACACGGTGAGTCCCCAGGGAGGATGAGCATTGGATGCTAGACCCTTCCTCTTCTACATTTGTCACTTCTCTACATGGCACCCCTCCTTGAACCCTACTGGGTAGTTTCTGGATTAATTCCTGGGGTCTTTGGCTGCTGGATGCCAGTTCAACATGTCCACTTTGCCCTTAGCTCAGAGAGGTTCCTGCCCAGCCAGCGCCTGTCAGTACCAGAATTAAAAACATGGTTCATTTTAACCAAGATCAATTGGATTTTGCCCCTGGAATCAATAGTAATAAAGTAGCTCTGGAGAGCAGTTCATTAGTTGAAAATTAAATAAGGAAAAGAAAAGAAAGAGAGAGAATGTACTACAGATATGAGGAATGTGGCTGGTGCTGTGGATGTTGGGAGAGTCAGAGTGCTGGAGGGCTGCTCCCACCCCCTGCTTGGGCTCCAGGTCCCCAACCTTGGACCACCAACCCAGGTGCCTGGGGTGGGCAATGACACATATCTTTAGAGATATTCCATTAGACAGTTAAACTGCCGTGGATGTGGCCAAGGACACACCACCATGTCGGGTGTGAAACGGTGTTTTCCCTGTGCTGCACTGCTCCCCCAGGCTGGTCCTAGCCCCGTGGGGTGTCTGTAACCCCTGGGTGCTGCCTAGAATTATTGTGGAGCAGGTTCTGCTCTGGGAAGGGCAGTGTGCCCGGTGGCTGCTCCCCATCTCTGCCCCAGAGGCACTGCATGCCAGTGTTTTGGGGTTCAGTCAATGCCCATTGTTTTCTCTCATGAACCTGGAAATGGGACTTTCCTGAGCTCATCCCTGTTCACTGGCCTTTTGTGAGTGGCTTTGAGCTTAAACATGCTCAGAAGGTGCAAATTATCGCCGAGATCCTCAAAGACAGTTCAGAAATTAAGTGCAGGATTCCTGTTGCTATTGAATGGGATTCAGGCGACTGAGTCCTTTAAGCTCTTTGAAGCCCCAGCCCAGCCTCTCCCTGGGCTAATGAGCTGGAACACAGGACAGGAGGGGTTTTGATGCCATTACAGTTCCTGCTTTTTGTCTGGGCTCTTTTTTTAGTCGCTGTAGTCAGGAGTGAACTTGACCCAACGCCTGTTGTTTGCTCCTCTTGGCTTCCACCTGCCACTGCCTCAGCGCGTGTTCACCCACGGTTGCTGCTTTTAAAAAATTAGTAATTTGGGAAATGAATCTGGTTCTTGCTGGGGCCACACAGTGTCACACGGCTGCTGTGCTCCATGTGGGCTCCTGCCACAGAGGATGGGTCAGACATGAGCAGAGATGTCAGGGGAGGATGTCCCAGCCAGCTGGGGATCTGGAGTCAACCACTCTGAGCTCAGACCTGAGCCTGGTGTGTGCTGTTGGCTGATGGTCTGGGGGCAGGAGCTGCCCATTTGGGGTGTGTCTGTGCTGGAGATGTGGCTGAAGGAGGCTAGGTGAGGTTCAGGGCATGCTGGGCTGGCAGCTCTGGAGCAGCCAGGGCAAAGGCTCCATCCCACAGGATGAAGGGCTGGAGCATCCGTGTGTCCTGAGCCAGGCTGGTCAGACTCTACTTGAGCCTCAGTGTGGGGAGAGGGTAGGGGACACCAGCCAGGGTCTGCCCCTTGCTGAGGTCACTGCCAGATTGGAGCTGCTCTACAGCAGGATCCAGGATTCCCCTCTCATGCCCTGCATCGCTGGTGGTGCTGTGAGGACTCAGTGAAGCCCTGCAGAGCGGGAGCTGTTTGCACTGCCCAGCAGAACACTCTGCACTCAGAGCAGGTCACAGGGCTCCCATGAACCCAGCAGATGTTTTACTCCAGAGCGAACAAAACCCTTCCAAGCTGCCTCCTGTCACTTAGAGCAACAAGCAGGAAAAAAAGAACCCCTAACAGCACTGGAGGCACGTTCCTTGCTCCAAAGGCCCTTCCCTTAGCTTGGGATGTTGCAAATCCCCAGGACCCAGCAGCGCCTCGTAAAACAGAGGCGCGATCTGAACGAGGCTGCATCCCTGTGAATTCCTGCTCCTGACCTCAGTGGCCGCAGGGAGCTGGGCGCAGGGATCGCTATTTATATCAGCAGGAACATCCAGGGATAAATAAAGTAGTGTGAGTCAATACGAATTGACTATAAAGCTGAGATCTTTATTCCCCAAGATCGCGGTGCCCAAAGCCACCTCTGTTGCTGGCTCCATTCTTCTGGAAACCATCAGGAAGAGTCTCAATCTCTGGCTGCAGGCACTGGTATGTACAACTGCAGCACAGCCCCCTGCCAGCCCCGTGGGAGCTGTGGAGACTTTTCCATATCCAAGAGAGCTGCGAGGGCATGAGGTAGGGAGGAGATAGAGGGATGTTTGTGTTTGTGTTCAGGGAGAAGCAAAAGGGCTCTCAGGTGGCACCAGGCTTCAGACATGCTCAGTGCAGGCTGGAGCTGAGCTGGGCTTCTGACAAAGCACCTGGGACCATCTGTGCTCCCATGGGGGTGAACAGCTGGAGGCTTGAGACAGTGCTTGTGTTCTCTTTGGGACAGCAGGAGCAGCCAATGGCACGTGCCTTGGCTGGGATGCCTGGAGCTGGGGTCAGGAGCCAGGTTCCAAGTTTGCTGGCCAGTCCAGCCCCTGGAGCTTGTGAGTCCTGTGCCTGCCCAGAGCAGTTGCAGATGCTCTGGTGGAGACATCTCCTTACTGTGCCACTGGCTCGAGCAGGGTGGACTTGGCAAAAGCACAGGAGGTGGAAGGACACAGGTTGGTGCCATCATCCTGGCATAACTCCAGGAGGATGAGGAGACCCTTTGTTGGGGCTGTTCAGCACCACCACGGTGTAGTTGAGGCTCAGACATGGCCCTGCCACTGGCTTCACTGGTAGGTTTAGGATGAGGCCAAGATGGTCCCTGGCCTCATTTGTGTCCTTGTGCCAGCATCTCCCTTTCCTCTGCATCCTCCTGTGATCCCCACCCTGCTCATGCTGGGGTGCTCAAGGTGTGGATGAGCCTATGGGAGCTGGCAGTGCTTGGTGGGTGCCAGTGTTGTTTGGTGGGAGCTGGTGGTGCTTGGTGGCAGGAACCAGCTGGAACCCGGTGGCTGACACTGCTGGGAAGGTTGGAGCCATTTTTTCTTTTCTGAATGGAAAAATGGGTGTTTCTCTGGAAAAGAAGTGCTGGCCCAGCAGCCCAGCAGCATGGGGGTGCTGCCAGCAGCACATTGCAATGTTTGTTGTCAGGCATGGAGCAGCATCTTGGCCATCTGTAGCTTCCTCCAGCTTTCTGCCGAACCCCAAATGCCTCTTCATTTATATGCCAGATAAGTGAGTAAAATTTCATAGCAAACAGGCACTTCATTAATCACCTGCTTTTACCATTCTGCTCACTCCTGGAAAGGAATTTGGGGTCTTGATAATGGTGCTGTTGTCCAGGCATGTGCCTCGAAGACTGATGCACCTGTCTCGGCAGTGAAATAGCTTTGCAGAGAAATACGATCGCTGAAAACCCCGGGCTCTCCTGACAGCAGGACTCAGATAAGATAATCTCCCTGTGCCACAGGGTAGGGAACAATACTTGCATTATAGATTGGAGCCACGCTCAGACAAAGAGGTTATTCTTATGTTTTCTTCCTTAATAAATGCATTTTGTTAAAAACAATTATGGCTTTTGGAAGCAGTTAGGTGCTTGGGCTGTGGAATGAGGCCGAGCCCTGGGGCGAGACAGAAGGGACAGGGCCTGGCACAGGCCACATGCTTGGCTCCACCACAGCCCTGGGCAGGCTGGAGGACAGACATGGCTCCTGGCAGGTCATGGAAGTGGTTCTGTGTGTGCCCAGCCCAGTGACCGAGTTGTCATTGTTGGGTTTGAGTGGGTGCAAAGCACATTTAGGCAGCGGTGGGGCAGCCCAGAGGAGTTTTTGTGGGCACTGTATCTTGGGTGAGCTGTGTTTGTGGCAGCAAGCACTGGTGTTCCTCCTGCCCTGGCATCCATGTGGGCTGTCAGTGTCCTATGGGCTGGCACACATGGCTCTGCTCGTGCCTTTGGCATTGCATGGGGACATTCCAACTCTCTGGAGAAGAGCACATGGAGAATGAATGGCCAGATGCTTGTTTTGGCCACCTCTGTCCCCCATTTTCGTGGTTTCTGCTCATGCCAAGGTCAAGGGTAGCCACTGAGGTTCAAACAGAAACTGGTAGTTTGCCACCTGTGACACAAGTGTCTGTGTGGGGGGAGAGGGGACTGGGGCAGATGAGATCTTGTCCCTTCTGCCAGACCACAGCTGACATTCGGACCTTGTGGATTTGATGGATTCAGGAATGGTTTAAGCAGCACAGGAGCCAGTGTTGACACAGCACATTGCCGTGTGCAGGGGAGCCTCCATGGCCGCAGGGCTCCTCAGCAGATGCAGCCCCTTGCTCCTTTCAGCCACCCAGTGTGAGCTCTGTGGCATTGGCAGTGGCTGCTTGGGAATGTGACAGGCGTGGGGGTCACCAGGTCATGGTGGCATGCTGGGGCAGCCATCAGGACACAGCATCCAGCCACCCTCTGCCCTCCCTCCCCTGCCAGATGGACCCGGTGCAGAAGGCAGTGATCAGCCACACCTTCGGCATGCCAGCCCCACTCAAGAAGAAGCAGTTCATCTCTTGCAACATCTGCCACCTGCGCTTCAACTCTGCAGTAAGTGGGGCCACAGATGGGGCTGGGAGGGACTAGGGGGCACGGGGCAAGCCCCTATCAGGGGCATCCCCAACAACTGCCCAGTCTCATCCAGCAGAGCTGCTGGTGCTTGGTGTCTGGCAGCACAGGGGCTGTGGGCTACTGGAGCTGCTCTTGCCTCTCTGCGCTGCCTGCAGGGAAGTCATGCCAGCCTGGCTGTGCTGGATCTGCAGTGCCTGGGGCTGATGCTGCTCTGCCTAGCAAAACTCCATGGTTCTGGGCTTCATGATTCTGCTCCACAGCCAAGCAGCTCAGAAAAAGCATTGCTTCCCTTTTTCAGGCTGCTTCCCAGCTAGAGGTGCTGTGCTGGGAGAGTCAGTCCCACTTTGTGCTCCCAGTGTCCCCACGAGCACCCCATGCCCCCATTCCTACTCTGCCCATGTCCCTCCAGGTCCCCCTGGCTGCCCCAGACTCTCACAGCCTGCGGGTGTTCCAGCATGGAGGCTGTGACCTACTTTGGCTGCACCCAGCCCTGTTCCAGCCCTGTTATCCAGGGGGAGTTTATTGTCTTTGCTAATGAGGCACCACGCTTGGACTGGTCCTTTGCTTTCCCACGTACCAGCCACAGCCCCAGCCCCTGTTCCCAGCCTTTGGAAAGCCACGGGAGGGGGGAAGGGAAGGGATGGGATAGGATGCTTCCCCCTGCTGAGCCCGGGAATCCTCAGCTGGCCCCCAGGAATGCTGTGCAAATTAATCTGTCCTACTCAGGGGTACAGTGTCTAATTCATTCTGGGGTTCCTCTCCATAAATCGGCAAAACAGGGTTGTTTTGGGGGACAATGCAGCATTGTCCCTGTTGGGAGGACACCAGTGTTTGGGGGATTTTTTTTTTGTGGCCATTTTTATCAGTTTGGTGCAGACATGAATCCATCAGAGTCACGGTTCATTATCCAGCGTTCACTGAGAGAGAGGAGCTGGAGATGTAAACCATGTGTTGGACACCCCTTAGGATACAGTGGGTGATGTGTCCTCCCCACCAAAGAACCTCTTTATTTCATTTTTACAGCAACAATTCATTGTACATTTCTGGAGGCATAAATTTTGCCTGAAAGCTGCTTTTAGGAGTGACTTGATGCATTTTATCAGAGCAGGGTCCTTATCTCGCCGAGCAAGCAATGTGGTGATGTCTTAGAGAGTGATACCTTGGCCTCAATATGTTGGTGTCAGAGCAAGCTGGGGAGAGGAGGGGAGGGAAATGGCTCTGTGCTACACCCCACTGCCAAAACCCCTCTGTGCTACACCCCACTCCCAACATGCCTTTGCAATGGTCCTACCCTGGGGGTAGATGCCACCAGGTAAGTTGGCTGCACTAGAAACCTGCCTGAGTGGCCACATCCTGGGCCTGACCTCATCACCTGCCCTCCCCATGTCCATCTGTCTGTCTGGTCACAGCAGTGACGTGGCCATCCCTGTCTCTCCCCCCCAGAACCAGGCAGAAGCCCACTACAAGGGCCACAAGCACGCGCGGAGGCTGAAGGCCATCGAGGCCATGAAGAACAAGCAGAAGGTGGTGGGGGCTGCAGCAGGGACCCCTGGCCAGGACAGCACAGCTGACCTGGTGCCCAGCCCTGTGGGCAGTGGGGAGCTGGGCAGTACAGGTATGAGGAGGGAGTGTGGGGCTGGGGAGGCTGCAGTTGGTGTGGCAGAGGTGCCACCAGTTTATAAATGAGCTCCTGTGCCCCTGGGGGAACAAGGGGGTGTTTTCCCTGTGATTTGGTGTCTCTGGGAGGTGTTTTGTATGGGTGTGGCCCCAGGGCTCTGCCACATGCAGGGATGGGGCTGGTGGGAGCCGCAGCAGCACCAGAGCTCACCTGGGGTTTTGTGCTGAGCTCAGCTTCCATGCACTGCAGATAACAGCTGTAATAGGAGAGACCTGGGGAAGAGCTGCCCTTGGCAGGGATGGATGCATGCAGACATTGTCTGAGATGGTCTTGGGGGAGACAGGGGTGCTCCCTGAAATCCAGAAAACCTGTTCAGGCACAGAGAACTTTCTTTTTCTGTCCATTTCTTTCTCTTTTCCCCTTCCCCCCTTTCTTTCCCCTCTTGCCAGCCGATGCCAGTAGCCCACAGGAGTCGGAAGGAGAGGGCAGCAGCCTGGCACTGGTGCCCAGCACTGAGGAATCACCTGAGGAGCTGCCAGGCAGTGTTGCCCCGCTGGGCTCCCCACCAGCCTCCGAGCTGTCAGAGGGCACCTCGGATGCCACCAGTGTGGCTTCCTCATCCGCCCAGGCAGCTGAGACACAGGCAGCAGAGTCGGGCAGCAGCATCAGCTCGGCCCCTGAGAGTGAGAAAGAGGTGAAAAAGAGCAAACAGCACCTGTATTGTCCCACCTGCAAAGTGACCGTCAACTCCCTGTCCCAGCTGGAGGCTCACAACACTGGTAAGGGCATTACTGGGGGGACAGGGGGGACAGGCCCACTGCCACTTAATCAGGGCTTTGAGCGAAGCCCAGCCATGCCCCATAATCAAGCAGCCTTGCAATGAAGTAATGAGTGTTGCTGTAGTTAAAAAATGTTCATTAAAATGACCTGCACAGATAATTCATGGGGCTTTACCTGGGCTGCAGCTTCTAGGGTGAATTTTCACAAGGTCAGATACTCTTATTGTTCATGTCTCAGTTAAGGACATTTCCAGCTACTTTTAATCAAGTGATTGAGGCAACTTTATTTTCCATTTAGCTTGAAGCTGATAGCCAGGGCTTCTTCCATACCTGGAATAATATTTCCCAAAGCAGCTTGGTGGTTTGGGCTTGTGGCCCTGTGGAGACGACCCCTGGGAATGCAACAAGATGTGGAGCCCATAGCCCACCATGACTCCTGGGCTGTGTGGGGCAGCCCCTTGGGGTGGGCAGTTGTGGAAGCTGCTGAGGGCCCCCCTGAAGCCTGGGGGTGGCCAGACCCACCCCCAGGGTGGTAGCAGGGGGTGGCAGCCATGGTACAGGGGACAGTGGGGTCTGTGGGCCCTCCAGTTCCAGCTCCTGGCTCACCCCTTTCTCTAGAGGATGCTTAAGTTCGGCACCCCAACTTTAAATGGAAGGTCTTTTTCTGCCCCAGCTCAGCAAGTACTGGGAACCAATTCCTCCCATCCCACTGCCTGCTGGAGCAGCAGCAGCTGCCTTGTGCTGGGTTGGCTCAGGACACTGCTGCGGCTTAGCTGCAGACGTGTCCTTTTGCTTTTGTCAGCTCCAGTTACAAATTCAGGAGCTGATTTGGGGAAAAAGAACAAACAAACAAACAAACATTTGCAGGCTGGCGCTGCTCCATGGCTGTCACACAGCTCCTTGCTTCACGCCTTAAAAAATAGAATGAATTAGCAGGGGCTTAAATTACTTGCTCCCCGTGCACCCTCGCCATCCTGGCGGTGGCGGGGACAGGACAGAGCGCCCTGTCCCCAGGTGTGTAGGGATCTTGGGTTCCTCCTTCCCCACCTGCTGTGACCCTGCTGAGCTATTCCTGGCTCCACAGCCAGCTCTGCTCTGACCTTGGGCATGGCTCAGATGCTGCAGCACGGCGGGCGACGCACGCCCGACTCTGCAGACTGTGCTAATGCCCGGGGACAGGCGACAGGCTCCAGTGCATGCTCAAAATAGCAGCTTCTCCAAAGCTGGCACATGGAGGAGGGGTCTCTGGGAAGATAAGCATCTCTGCTCTGCATGCGACGACGTGCAGTTTGGCAGGGTTTGGGAATGGGCTGCGCAGCACTGGGAAAAGTCCGGGCTCCCAGGCAGCTCCCTGTCCCCTCTGCCTGCAAGTGCTACTGGGCACAGGTTGGTGGGGTTCCCCCAGTGCTCTTGGAGGTCACTGTTCCCGCTGCTGTGGTACTAGCATGGGGCTGGACTGGGTTTGCTGAGTGTCCCCTCTTGCCAGGCGCCAAGCACAAGTCAATGCTGGAAGGTCACGGCACCCAGCTGCGGCGAGGCCGGGGCAAGCTGCTCTCCCGGGCAGGGCACAAGTCCAAGCGGATCGGGAACAAAGGCAGCATCAACATCCAGAACAAGGCATTTCACTGCCAAGTGTGTGAGATCTACGTGAACTCCGAGACCCAGCTCAAGCAGGTGACAATGCCCTGGGAGTGCCCAGGCACTGGGTGTGGGTCTGCAGGGACTCAGGGTGTGGGTACCTTCAGGGTGATGGGTGTCCCCACAGACCTGAGCCTCACAGTACCCCGGCTGTCCTGGCTGCCAGTGATCCAGCTGTTTTCCCCCCCAGCACATGAGCAGCCGGAGGCACAAAGACAGGCTGGCAGGGAAGCCACCCAAGCCCAAGTACAGCCCCTACAACAAGCTGCAGAAGAATGCTGCCCTCGCAGTGAGTATTCTCAAGGTACCTGTCTCCCTGCACAGCACTTGCTCAGTTTGCTTGCAAAGTCTTGCTCGTCATCAGCCGCCCTTTCAAGTGAGTTATGGGAGCTGCTTCTCTTAAACCTTTGTTTCCATCACCACAGCTCAGCTTCTCCCCTCAGGGAGGATGAGCTCTGCTGGTGGGTTTTAAGTCTATTCCTAGGAAGGCCAGCATGGGGATAACTTGGGAGTGCTTTGGCAGCAGCATTCACAATGGCAGCACTTGTGATTCCTCCACCTGTTCTGCAACCTCACGGTGTCTCCTCCTCCCTCCCTGCAGTCCAAGCTGGCTTTGCAGAAGCACCTCACCAAAACCCTGGCAACTCGTTTCCTGCCGAGTCCGCTCACCGCCGCTGCTGTCTGCGCCATGCCTGGACCCCTCGCCTTGCGACCAGCAGCTGCCACCACCCTCTTCCAAGCCCCGATCCTTGGACCAGCCCTTTTCCGAACGCCGCCGGCCCACGTCCGTCCCACGCCGGGTCCCATCGTCTTCGCACCCTACTAGAGCCTCCGGCCCACCGAGGGTCTGTCCACTGCGGCTGGGCTGGGCTGCGGGGGCTGCGCGCTGGGGGCAGCACTCCTGGTACCACCTCTCCTGGCTGGTGGGAAAATGTAGTCGTAGACATCAACCCCGGCTTCTCCTTTGCTTGGAGAGGGCTCCCACTGGAGAGAGGTGCCCTGACAGAGCCCGGCCAGCCCCGGCGTGCATCCCCACTGCTCTCCCAGCCTGTGTTGGCCCCGTGCTCAGCAGATGAGCCCAGGCAGTGCACGGAAGAGTACAGTGTCCAAATCAGCAGGACCATCTCATGGCCAGAGCCTGCCTGTCCTTGGCCTGCTGGCTGCTTCTTTATCACTCTCCCAGTTACCAGACTGGAAGGAGAGGAGCTGGCTGGTCCCTGGGAGAAGGAGCAT
>JANPWX010000327.1:69577-95841 GCA_024734555.1 Trochalopteron elliotii | reverse complement strand
GGCTCCGCGGCGGGGCCCGGCGGGCGGTGACAGCCACGGGCCGCACGCGGCGGGGCGCGGGAGCCGCTGGATTTGCGATGCGGTGCCGGTGTGTCCCAGTGAGCTCCCGCGGCCTCCGTGTGCACCGGGATTAGAACATCCACCCGTTACCGGGGTGTCCCAGAAGTACAGTTCACACCCTGAGTCCCGAGGCCACACACCCTCACCGGTGTCAGGGAAGCGCGTCCTCCCCCTCACTGGGGAGGGAAGGATTAAACTCGTGGGAAGAGGAGGCTCCAAACTCCTGAACCCTTTGCTGCTTCGTCACCCCATTCCCCTGGTTCCTGGTCCGTTTGAAACCTGCTCACAGTGGGTCTCACTCTGTCCTACCTTGGTGTGAATAACGGGGAAAACGCCTTGGGAAGAGCCCTGCTCTGGGAATGCTCCATCATCCCGGAGCTCCTGGTTTGTCCGTGCCGTGCTCTGGTGCACCGTGCCCGGGGGAGCTGCCAGTGTCACCTGAGGCAGGGCGAGGTGGGATCCCCATCTTTCCCGCATGTTTTCCCCCCAGGAATGAGCGAGCTGGAGTGCTGTAGGCAGAAAAGTGGGAAGGTCCCTGTCCAGGAAACTCCTCTGGTTTTAGTAGCAGGTGCTGGGTTCATCTCCCAGGGAGCTGGGAGGAAAGAAGCTGAGGCATTTGCTCTGGCAGATGATTCAATGGAATGAAGAAGAGGAAACAAAACCAAAAGTGGCCTCTGAGGAATGCTGGTTTCAGACTCCCATTGATGGCTCAAGGGATTGTATGGAATTGAGGCCTGAGGAGCAGCTCCCTGGGAAGGTCCTGCTGAGCAGGAAAGGAGGAGCTGCTGAAGAGGCACTTGGGGCTCACAGAGCACTGGGCTCGCCCAGCCTGTGAGGCTGGGACAGGCCTTTGTGGACACATCACTCCTGCCCCCTGGGCAAGTGAAATGTGGTGTTTGAAATGGTAAAAATTTGCTGAGGTAAAACCCTGGCTGAAGGCACAGGTGTCTGCAGGTACTGACCTCCAGCTTCTTTCTTCCTTCCCGAGGCTGTGCTGTGTGCTGCTTTCATTATGTACCTTCACAATGTTTCCTTTTTGTCTTCTTTTGGGAATGTTGCATCTTTCCCTTGCTGAAATGGACCCGTATGGACAGGAGCTGGTTCCTTGGTGTTGCTCTGGAGGAACCAGCCCTGCACACCCTGATTTCTTTGCAGCTCTGTGCATTAATTTCTTCCCTACCCCAGCCCTTCCTGCTTCAGTGCAGTAGCTCAGTTGCTCTCATGGAAATCAGAGCAATAACTGTTGTATTGGGGAGTGGAGTTGGTGCCTCAGAAGGTGTCAGGTGTTTGTGAAACATCCCAGGCTAGATAAGAGCTGGGTGAGCTCTGCATGGGACACACTGATTTGGTGAAGCCTTTGGGATGTGTCTGTGCTCACTGCCATAAAAATCAGCAAAAACAAGGGAAAACCTTTTTAGAATCCTTTTGACAACTCAGCAGCAAGGGTTCCACATTCTGTTGTTTCCATTTAGGGATTATAGTAGGATATGGATACTTTGCCCAAGGACTCAGCTTTGTCCAAATGCACGATTCTGTTCTCCATGGCTTAATAAAACTGCAAAGTTGGAAAATGAGCAAAAGGGGAGATCTGCATTTCAGAATAGCTGTAACTAACGCCCTGAAGCAGCTGCAGACATGCCAGAGGGCTCCCAGGGTATCCAGGGCACAGGAATGGAGTGTGGTCACAGGATAATTATTGTCTGCTGCTCTGCTGCCTCATGGATTGTTGGGGTCCTGGCAGAAAGTGTTGATGTAATTGTGTTAATTTTATCCCTTGGTGCACCATTGCGGAGCAGCTGATGAGCAGGACTGAGCCACCCCTAAAAACTAACTTGTTTCTTCATTAATTTTAAAGGTTTCTCACCCATGGGAACAGTTTTTCCCTGCTGCCAGCCTCCTTGTGAGCTCGGGCCCCTGGAGCTTTGCCAGGGAGAATTTCCTTGTCATCTTCCTGACACCTCTGGGTTCTGGCTCCTGTGCATGCTCCAGGCTGGATCTTTCTCCTCCTTCCACATTTCTGGAGCATGTGGAAGCCTCTTGAAAAGAAATACCTCTAGCTGTTGGGAAAATAGTGTCAGGAGATTGCAGAGCCCCTTGCTGCAGGCTTGGGATTTGTAGGTGCCTCTGTGGGGCATTGACATTTCCCACAGCAGAGTGACAGCACAGAGGGGCCCACACAGAGTCCTGGAGGTTCTGGGCCTGGCCAGGCTCTGGGTCACTGGTCAGGTCTGCAGGTGTTACCTGGAGGTTTTCAGGTGTTGCTGAGCACCAAGAGGCTTTTCCAGTGCACGAAGGGAGGTGCATCTCGGTGAGGCTCCTCCAGAATAGATGTTATTTTTCCCCACCTTTCAGGGCAGCACTGGCAGGAGGGGATGAGTCATCTGAGGGGCATCAAGTCATTCTGAGATAACCTGGAGAAGGCTTTTCTCTTCCTGTTCTGCCTGTAAATGGGCACTTGGGTTTCCCAGGTGATGAACCAGCCCATTTTACTCATCTGGAATTATTTTATGACCTTATGAGCTTACCAGAAGCAGCAGAAGGTACTCATGTAGTTGTTTGCTTCTCCATGCATCTGCAGGGCATTTGAATATCTAACTTAGGCAGTTGCTTTATCCAGTAGGAAAAGGTGATCCATACCTACAGTTTCAGCCTATTTCCTTAACGTGAAATGGGCTTTTTTGAGGTGAATCATGATGTAGATGAAGTTGTTTTCCCATGGAATTCTTAAACTGGCTGGCTTCCTTCATTCAAAAGAAATTGCTTCCTTCAAAAAGAGCAGTCTCAGGCTGGTTCTAGACCCTTCCATGGGTTTTCACAAAAGTTACACCATGGCCCTGCCAGGCGTGATGGGGCCATTGCTGGGAATTAGGTTAATTCCGAGCTCCGGGAATTACATAACAGCACAATTAAAGCTGGGGTTCGGCTGCTGATCTTACTCGTGGCTGCAGGGAAGGTTTGGGTCAGTTCTTGGATTTCTTGTGGCATATTTCCATTCTTGTGGCTCTTTTGGTCTTCTGAGCTTGCCTTCAGATATGAGGAATGTTCTGAGGGTTTGAGCACCTTCTGGGTTCTGGTTCAGCTCTGCTCTTGGAGATGCTTGAGGCAGCCCTTTGGTACGTTTCCATGGGTGAGTCCTTCACCCATCCATGTAGATATTTGGGTGTCCAGACTCAGGTTTCCTGGGCTGAGGGCTGAGTTGAGTCTCTGCCACAGTGTCCGTGCTGCCCGCGGAGCGAACCCGCCGGGAGCGCGTTGGGGGGAGCTGATGTGCCAGGAAACAGCTCCACTGTGCCCTCGGGGGGTCAGCACTGCCCAGCCAGGGCATGGAAATGTATTACACATGTCTGTGTGTGCCCACTGCTCCACTGTGCCCTCGGGGGGGTCAGCACTGCCCATCCAGGGCACAGCAGCCTGTTACACACGTGTGTGTGTGTGTGTGTGTGTGTGTGTGTGCCCACTGCTCCCCTGTGCCCTCAGCAGGTCAGCACTGCCCAGCCTGGGCACAGCAGAGTGTTACACACAGCATGTGTGCCCACTGCCCTGGGGAGCCTGTCCCAATGCCCACACACCCTCTGGGGGAAGCATCCTTTCCTAATATCTAACCTAACCCTCCCTCACCCAGCTCCAGCCATTCCCTGGTGTCACTGGTCACCAGAGGAGAGCTCAGTGCTTGCCTCTCTGCAGCCTCTCATGGGGAAGTTGTAAATATATATTCCTTTATGCCTAAATCCTCACTCAGTGTCAAACCTCACCTGAGGACAGCTCTCCAAAGTGCACCCTGTGTATCTTTCTGGCACACGGAGTGTTTTGTTTCTCTTCCAAGTCCTGAAAGAAGGGAGGGGAAAGTATTGTATGTCCAGGGGGAAAACACCATGGCTAATTTTAAGCTATAGACATCTGCCTGCTGTAAACTGAATTGAGATCACCCAACTTATTTTACCCCAGCGGCTGAGTCACATCTGACAGCTGAGAATCTGGGTGGGATTTCAGCCCCAAAAATGCCTGATAAAGGCACCATATCCTATTAAGGAAAAAACCTCTGCAAGAACTACACAAAATAGGCAGGTGTGTTGCTTTTGCCAGAGCACAACAGGAAAGATTGCTTGGTCAGGACAGGATTTTGGAGCCTTCCTTAAATCCTGGCTATTTTAGGGTTTTCCCACCATTTCATAACGGAGGCAGGCAGTGAAGTGGGAGTGAGGGTCAGGCGAGCTGGGAGATAGTGACTCTGCCACCTGCTTAGCTGTTGGGTTTCTGTCACTGGTGGTATTGCCTTGGCACATACCTGCCCAGGGGCTGTGCCAGCACACCTGGAGGACCAGCAGCTGCTGGGTTACAGATCCCTAAAGGTTCCCATGACAGAAAATCAGCTGTCTGCAGGAGTCTCATTGGGAGCTGGAGTGGGAGGTGGAAGCCACGATCGGCACTCGAGCGGGGGCAGCGTGTGGAAGCTCTGAGGAGGAGGCAGGAGTTGTTAGGCAAGCGTGGGATTGTGTCACTGTGTGCAGGATGGCTTCTCCAAGAGCTGCTGTGCTGGGAACGAGCAGGGGCTGAGCTTTCACAGGGCATGGGGAGGAGAAGGAGCCTTGTGCTGGTTCCTCTCTCCCCGGGCAGGCAGCGAGCTCCATCCTCAGAGCTTGAGTGTGCGAGGGAGTGTCAGCACATGCAGCTGCTGTTTGTCTTCCTTGGTCTCAAGCTGTGCCAGAAGAGGTTCAGGTTGGATGTCAGGTGGAATTTCTTCGCAGAAAGAGTTGTCAGGCATTGCCCAGGGAGCAGCTGGGGTTCCCCATCCCTGGAGATGTTCAAGGAATGACCAGACATGACATTCGGTGCTCTGGTCTGGTTGACAAGATGGTGATTGGTCACAGGTTGGGCTCCAAGATCTCAGAGGTTTTTTCCAACCCAAAAGATTCTGTGGTGGCACGTTCTCTGGGATGACCACAACCAAAGTACTTCAAGTATTAGAGATGCTGAGAAATACCATAAAAGAGAAAAAAATTATTGCCTCACTCGCAAGGAGAATCACTCCCACCAGCCCCTCCTGTGCCTGTGGTGCATGTGAGTGATGAAAGACAAGCTTCTTACCCAGCTCCTTGGTGCAGCTCTTCTCCGTTTCTGTGTCCAGCATGGAGCAGCCCTGCAAAGGCACCGACCCTGTCACAAAGACACCCATTCAGCTGGGGGTGTATTTATAGCAAAGCACGATTCTTCTTCAGTGTCAAAAGTAGCAAGTGGGGAGCGCAGGCCCCAGCAGTGCAGGAGGCAGAATGAGCTCATTCAGGCCTCAGCATCTGTTGGGGTGAAACAATCCCCAGTGAGATCAGGGGCTGCAGTTCTCCTTGTTGGAGCCAGAGCTGTGGTAAACAAGGGCTGTGTGCTCTGTATGTCATCAGGGCACAACAGGGCAGAGCTGCTTCTGTCCTGGCTCTGGAGCTTGAGCCCAACCTGACAGCTCCAGCAGGTCCTTTGCCTTTGTGCTGTGGAGGTGATTTGCTTTCACAATTTTCCTCGTTAAGCCTTAGGCCATGTGAGCAGCAGAAATACCTGTGCTCTCCTTTCTGCCAGTGTCACCCGAGGCACTGTGGCTTGTTGATACATTGATCTGTATTAAAATAATTAAAAGGAAAACAGACCAATAAAAAAGAGTAGAAAACAGTAATCCTTGTGTGGGAGTGTTTCTCTGCATCTCAACGTGCCACTACTTTCTGAAAATTGGTTTTGCAGGGGTTATGTTTTCTTTCTCCCATTTTCCCAGCTCTTCCCAGCAGTTCGTGGCAGATGGGATGCTCTGGCAGGCAGCCTTTAGTGTGTCTATTAGATGGTAATGCCTCATGACAGGACAGGTAAAATGGCTAAAAGATGTGTGACTCGGCCCACTGTTGTGCTGGACAGGTTGTGGTGGTGGCTCAGGTGAGTTCTGCCATTAAGACTCTTCACCCATTTCATTAGACTGTGAAACAGAGACCTGAGAGAAGGAACTTTTATATGACCTGTGATTTTCTCTTCTATTTGTGATTACAGAAACAAGAGAACAGTGAAACTCTTTACTGCCCAGTTTCCAAAAGTGCAGAAATGCTGAGTAGTTTTTCCACTGTATTTAGATATTTGATCAGTAATATTCAAAAAGGTGGTTGTGTTTGGAAACATTTTAATCATGCAAAGTTTGCATCCTGATGCTCGTGATAAGGATCAATCCCCCAGGCATATCCTTGTTGCACATCATTGTAACTGGGAGAGTGCAGAGCTCCTGGGACTCTGGTGGGTTCTGGCTCCTGAGGAGAAGCCAGGCTGGAACACCTGCCTCAGGCTGTGGCTGAGGAGGGATGCCAGTTTCCCATCTCCAGTGGGTGAGTTCATAATTTTCTGGAGCAGGGGTGGGAGGAGCTGACCCAAGAGCCAGGACAAGGCCCTTGGGGGGTAGTGGGTGTGTGCCACCCCTTGCTCTGCCACAGTTCTTACCCATCTCATCTCATCCCAGGGTTTAACCCCCACAATGCTGTGGCTGGACTTAGCTGGGGTGTAGCTCATAGCAAAACTTAAAACTGAAAGTGAAGAGCACACTTCCCAGCTCCCAGTGTCCATTGTTCTGCCAGCTGGGAAATCTGTGATGGCTCAGTGAAAACAACCCCTGCATGAGGTGGTTGTGTGGGAACAGCCAATGGCAGCCTGAGCAAGGCTGAAAACATGGGAACTTGTTCCAACACAATTCCCTTTGTTCTCTCCCAGGTCAGCCTGCTGAGCATTGCTCACATTTGCTGTTCCATCACTGTGATGTGCTCTCCCTCTTGCCCTGTGCAGGTGAAAGGCCGAAGGGAGATCAGGGAAGAGAAGGGGCTTGGTTTCCCTCAGGGGAAGCTTTGCTTTCGAGAGTTTAAGGGAAGCTGCTTTAAACCATATGTTGTGTGTTTTAAAATGTCCCAAACTGTCTCTGCAAATGCTTGCTCTTGAGTGTGAGGACTATTTCTAGACCTGTTGCCAAGGCAGTGCCAGGCTTCTGTTGCAGGCTTGTACCATATTTCTCTTTGATTTAGCTGTCTTTTGAATGTGGAAATTGTTCTTGGCTCTGATTTGTAAGTATGTGGGACTCCTGAAAGAGCCAGCACTGTCTCTTTTGTTCTGAGGTGCAGCACCTTGCAGGAGGGGGCTGTTGGATGAATTCCATACCAGGGAGTTCTGCTGGACTCTCTGAGGGGACTCAAAGGTGGCTTTAGGCTTCTACTACCTCCCTGTAAAATTTAGCCAGGAAATATCCCTGAGTGTCCTGGGTAAAGTGCTGGAGTATCTGGGAGGAAATGGGGTGTGCTGGGCAGTGTGTGCTGAGGAGATCTCATGAGAGCCAGCTTAAATTTGGAGCATTAAACAGATATACTGAGGTTGCTTGGGCATCCAATGCTTGTCATGGTCACAATATGTCTGGTGCTCAGTTCTTCTGAAAATGTGGTGTTTTGCTTCCTTTCAGAGAAGCAGAAGCATTCAAGGAGCAGGGAAATGCATACTATGCCAAGAAAGATTACAACGAAGCGTTCAACTACTACACAAAAGCCATAGGTGAGAACAGCTGATAATATCAATCTTTGCTGAATACCACGTCTAAAATTGGAGCTGGTTGTTGATTTCAAGCACAGCAGTGACGTTTCTGACAGCACATGCTGAATGAAAACCTCTTGCCTGCTTTAATTACCTTGGGAAATGTCACCAGATCGATAATGCCAGTCAGGGCCAATGTTCTGAAGTGCCACAAGTGCTGCTTTACCCTGATAGTGAGTCTTGCATTGTCTCCAGATACGTGTCCCAATAATGCCAGTTATTATGGGAACAGAGCTGCCACACTCATGATGTTGGGGAGGTTCCGAGAAGCACTGGAGGATGCTCAGCAATCAGTCAGGTTGGACGACAGCTTTGTACGGGTACGTGGAGATCTTCAGCCACCTCATTCAGTCCCTTGTCTGCACCTGTTACAGCTCTTGCAGCTCCTTTTCCCCTGTGTTCCCAGGGCCATCTCCGGGAAGGGAAGTGCCACCTTTCCCTAGGGAATGCCATGGCTGCCAGCCGCTGCTTTCAACGAGTTCTAGAACTGGATCATAAGAATACCCAGGCACAGCAGGAGGTAAGAGGATCTTCAGGTTTCACTGTCCCCAGTAGATGCTGAGGAGGCTGAGCTGGCCAAAGGAGAAGTGGAGAGTAGTGTAAGGCAGCTGCCACTGTTATGTCTCTTTCACAGGGTACATTTTCCTGGACTCCCAGTTCAGTCACTTTATTTCAAACTGATTTTAATGCTGGCAGAAGTATTCATGTCATCTGTGTTATTGGTCCGTGGTCTGCAGTAGTTTTGGCTGTGACATTCAGGGGTTGGCTGCTCAAATGCTGCTTGGTGGCATTTCAGAGCAGACTGTCCTGCAGCACTCGTGTGTTCTGTCTTTCAGCTGAAGAATGCCACGACTGTGCTTGAGTATGAAAAAATAGCTGAAGTGGATTTTGAGAAACGGGATTTCAGGAAGGTGAGATTAACTTGTTTGGTGTGGTCTTATATAAGAACTGGTGTGTTCCACATGGCCCAAGCAGGTGTGTGGCTGGTTTCCTTGCTGTGTGTTTGGGAGGTGCTGTGCTGCATCTCTTGGAGCAGGGCTGGCTCCAAGAATTGTGTAAGCTCTGAAAGTGGCAGAGCTCCTGCTCCCTGAGCACTGACCGAATGACAAGTGAGGTGGTGACTGTTTCAGGCCAATCCTCTGTCACTGTTTGCTTTGCAGGGTGAGTGGAGTAATGATTGAGCTGTTTGAGACAGATTTTTGTTAGCAGCAGCATTTCATCATGCTTTACTCCTGAAATGCATATCCAGGATTCTTCTTCCTCAACTCTTTGAGAGAAAGAAAAAAAAAAAAGGCAGGCTGTGTGCCATCCAGAGGATCGTACAAGGAGGAATGCAGATCTGCATGGGGCATTCTCCTTACAGCTTCCAAATCTTTCTTCCCAAGGATTGTAACAGGGTGCAGCTGGTACTGGCCTGATAGAACAAGAAATGACAGCATGAAATCTGAAAGGCACCAGGCACTTCTCATGCAACTGTTTCTGTGCAGTGGATGCACGTAAGGCTCAGATTTATCCCAAAAAGGAGATTTTTCCGGTATATTGAGCTCATTATTCAGGTCACTCTTAGGCTGAGCTCAAGATTTTGGAATGGTAAATCCCAGCTTGGTATCACCTAATTCTGAGAAGTAAATGGGATGTGTGATCAATGTGAATTTCCTGTGTGGGAATTGGCCTGCTTGTATTGCACGTTCTGGGTGTCTGCATCTGTCCCTCACTTCCCCAGTCCCACTTCACTGGGGAGGCTAACATGAAACGTGATCTTTGTTTGTGGAGAGATGCTCCTGCCTCACCCAGGAGCCCTTGGCTCTGGAGCACAGTGCTTCCCACAGCAGGGCCCCGTGATGTCACGGGCTGAGGAGCAGATGAACCTTGGGAACAATGCCCCGTTCTTGCACAGATGTCCCCACCAGAGTGCAGGGATGGAAAAGACCCATTAGCTCACTCTGCTCATGGCTGTCAGGCCAGTGGAAGATCAGCCCTTGCACTGTACTTTTTTGTGTTTTGTCCAGTCCAAACTGTCTCAATCTATTGAATTTCTGTCCTTCCCACATGTCTTTACCCTGCAGGAAACAGGGGCAGGATTGTCCTTCTTGGCCCTTTCTTTAGGGCTTACAGTTTAGAGGAGTTAAAGGGATGGACCTGCTACAGGTGTCCCTAGAGTCTTGTGTAGTGCTGTGTTGCAGTAACGCAGCAGATGCCTCAGACCTTGGCACACAAAGCCCTTTGAAAGGTACAACCTGCATATGAGGAAAATTTTCCAATGAAATGTGTCTCCAGCAGCAGTGGAGGTGAGTGTCTGCACACTCGCTTTCCTGGTCAAACACAAGTCTCAGGCGTGGGGCAGCTGTTCAAACCAGGCCCTTGGCTCTTTGCTGTGCTCATGCCTGTGGTTTCTCCCACCCCAGGTTGTGTTTTGCATGGATCGTGCTCTGGAGTTCGCTCCCGCGTGTCACCGGTTCAAAATCCTCAAGGCCGAGTGTTTGGCGCTGCTGGGCCGGTACCCCGAGGCACAGTCTGTGGCCAGGTGAGTGTCCCAGGGCTGGGGAGCACCTGGTGGGGTGTCCTGCCTGCTGCCTGTGCTCCAGGCCTGGAAAAATGAAGTAATATAAAATACAAATATTCCGTAGTGCATGTGGGGATGGGCTGGGAATGCATGAATTTATCTCCATGAATTCACAGAATCACCAGGTTGGAAGAGACCTTCTAGATAATCGAGTACAACCCAGCCCTAACACCTCAACTAAACCCTGGCACCCATTGCCAAGTCCAGTCCTTTTTTTAAACACATCCAGGGATGGTGATTCCACCACCACTCCAGGCAGACCATTCCAGTACTTTATCACTCTTTCCATGAAAAGCTTTTTTCTAATATCCAGCCTAAATTTCCCTTGATGCAGCTTGAGACTGTGTCCTCGTGTTCTATCACTTGCTGCCTGGAGAGAGACCAAACCCCATTGGCTACAGCCACCTTTTAGGAGCTTGTAGAGGGTGATAAGGTCACCTCTGAGTCCCCATTTCTCCAGGCTAAACAACCCCAGCTCCCTCAGCTGTTCCTCACAGGGTTGATGTTCCAGGCCCCTCACCAGCCTCATTGCATCCTCTGGACACGCTCAAGTGTCTCAATGTCCTTCCTAAACTGAGGGGCCAGAGCTGGACACAGCACTCAAGGTGTGGTCTGGGTGTTCCTGGGAAGCTGCATCCACACCCCATTCACAACCAGCCATCCTGCTTGAGGAGTCTTCTGTCCTTTTGGCTTATCTGTACCACAGACTTGTTAAAATGAGTACCACAGTGGGAAAAGGTGCTTGTGGAGGTCAGAAGGCACCAGGAACAGGGAAGATTTCCTTGATTGCTGTCTGTGTTGCAGTGATATCCTGCGGATGGACTCGACCAACGCTGACGCGCTGTACGTGCGTGGGCTGTGCCTGTACTATGAGGACTGCATTGAGAAGGCTGTGCAGTTCTTTGTGCAGGCCCTCAGGATGGCCCCTGACCATGAGAAGGCTTGTCTTGCCTGCCGGGTAAGTGCTGGAGATGGGGCTGCAAAATCACCAGGATTTGGGGTTTTTTTAAACCCAACACGTAGTTTGGTTCTGCTGGATCAATCCTTCTCCCTCCATTATCATTGCTTTTCCCAGATTTCCAGGAGCAGGCAGTGTGTCCAGCCCTTCCCAAAGACAACCAGCTGCTGCCTCAGATGAGACCAAGCTCCTAGAAACTGTTTCTCAGCAGATTGTGATGCTTTGAAGCAGCCTCCCCTTCACTCTTTTTTGTTCCCTGGTCAGATAGAAGAGCAATAAAACCAGATATATTGGTTCTAAAAGAACTCCTGACTTCCAGGTCCAGTATCCAGGTCAACACCCAGACTTTCATTGAACACTGTTCCTTTGTGTTGCTCTTTCCCTGGTGTGGTTCTTTGACCAACCTTAAATCTGTTCATGTGCTCTCAGAAAGTGAGCCCCCGATCCTTTTATTTTAATCCATAAATTTACTGCACTGTCATGTTCTCATCTTTAAAATTAGGCAACCTTTTTCCTATGGAGAATGCCTAGAACTGGCACTGGCTGCTCCTTAGTGCTTCTCTTGGGGGAAAGGCAAAGTGCTTCCAGATCATTTCAGCTGCTGAAGCAAGGCTGAGACTTGTATCCTGCAGGAATGTCTGAAACCAGATTAGAACTGTTGTGTCTGAGGACCCTTGTCTGCCAGAACAAAGTGCTTGGTCTCCCTGACCTCGTGTCCTTATTCAGATGTGTTTCCTTTCAGAATGCCAAAGCACTTAAAGCAAAGAAGGAAGACGGGAATAAAGCATTCAAGAAAGGCAACTACAAACTAGCATATGAACTGTACACAGAGGCACTAGGAATAGACCCAAATAATATCAAAACAAATGCCAAACTCTACTGCAACAGGGGGACGGTTAATTCAAAGGTAAGGGACGCTCACCTGGCAGGTGTCTGTTGCCATATCCCTCACCTTGGCAGTGATAAATTGCAGATCAGTTACTCTGGAAAGCACCGACCCCCCTGGCTGCTGGGCAGCTGCGTCTCTGAGGCCATGAGCAGTGTTTCAGGGTTTTGTGCTTGCACAACACTTGGATCAGTTCCCAGCAGCCAGCAATCGACTCCTGCAGAAACAAAACTCAAATACTTGGGCTGCATGGAGTGGGAGAGAGAGGAGGGATGTGCTTTAGCCTTATCTTAGTCAGCAAAAAGCACCCTTGTCTCTGTTTGTTTCCTTCCCAGGAATGAGCAGGTATATTTTCTTATTCTTCTTGTAAATCTTGTCTTGCTTTGTGTTTTTGTGTTAAAGAAAAGGCATAATTTAAAGCCCCGTGACACTTCAGCTTTGCTGTTGAATTTTAGTCCTGCACTATCCAGAGAAACAGCCAGTCATGTGACAGTGCTCCCAATTCCCACTCTGTGTCCTCTGGGCATTTTTCTTCTTCAGCTGTCCCAGTGTTGATGCTGCTTGCCCAGACACCCCCACTTGGTCAGAGACACAGACTGTTCCCAAAACCTGGGAAGTGGGATGAGCTGGAGGCCACGTAATGGATGTCTCACATGTTTGTGTCTGAAAACAAGTAATGCTTGTTCTTAAAAAGATTTCTTTAAATATTTTTAGGTTTATCTTCCTGCCCAGGAATTAGTTTGGACACAGAATTGGGATTGTTATCAGGAGGGCCCTTAGTTTTGATTGCATTTCTTACACAGAAGCACCACATAGCTCTGTCATATCACTGGCCAAGCTTCTCATTTTTTTTCCCAGGGAACAAAAGCTCAGTGTTTGGGGGAAACTGGAAAAAAAAAAATCCTAGACAGAGATACAGAAAACAGTGAGATTTTCCCAGATTCTTCACACCTTTCATTTGCCTAAAGTCATGATGCAGAATTTGTTCTCTGTATGGGGTTCACTCACTTGTGTCTGATGTTGCAGCTTAGGAAACTTGAAGAAGCAATCGACGACTGCACGAACGCAGTGAAGCTGGATGACACGTATGTCAAAGCCTACCTGAGGAGGGCACAGTGGTGAGTACACCTTGGCATCAGGCACCTGGGCAGGAGTGTCCTCCTGGCAGCCCTGAGGGACAGGATCACAAGTCTAGAGCTTAACTGAATAGAAGGGGTGGAGCCCTGAACTTATTCCTCTTCCTTATGCTCTCTGTGGCCTCTCCTGCCTGCCTGGATCTGGAACTGCCTGTTGATGGTGTATTTATAGAATCATTTGGGTTGGAAAAGACTTCCAGAATCATTGGTGCCAAACTTTGACTGATGACTGTCTTGTCAATTAGACCAGAGCACTGAATACCACATCCAGTTGTTCCTTGAACATCTCCTGGAACGACGACTCCACCACCCCCCTGGGCAGCCAGTTTCAGTGCCTGACCACCCTTTCAGTGAAGAAATTCTTCATCATGTCTGATCTGAACAGGATTTAGGGAGGATTTGTTCTAAAACTTGACTCAACTTACTGTGTTTATTGACACCGGCTGTGTTTATAGGTGTTCTGTCCCAGAGAGCCTCTCTCTCTCCATGTCTGCAATTGCAAATTTACAGTAGTTAGAAAAGAGATTGAAAACGACCTCCAAGATCAATCTTTTCCAACCTCCCAGCTCTGTAATTGCCAAGTTACAGTGAGTAGGTAATGTGTGAGTCAGGCTGAGGGGTGACAGACAGACGTGTCCCCTGGAGGTGCCAGGGTTGTCACTCCTGACCAGCACTGCCAGTGTGTAGTTCTGTGCCAGCTCTGACCCTGCACCAGTGCCCTGGAGCTCAGGCTGGCTGGGATCAGTTCCTGCAGCTGCATATTGGAATTATCAGGTCATTAAAGGAGAACTTGTGCTGCCAAAGGAGTTTACAGGGTCCCCTTGGAGCCCAGAGTGCAGGTTCCTGTGCCAAAGTTTCCCACAGGTGTCAGGGCTTCCAGCAGTAGCCCTGTGTGGGCTCCTCTGAGGTCTGATCTGCTGCAGCCCAGAGCACTTCTCTTAATCCACGTCCACCCAGACAGCCTGTACTGAACCCCTTTTGATGTTCCTGTGGGGGACACCTTGGCCACCAGTGTTTCTTTCCACAGTTACATGGACACAGAACAATATGAAGATGCTGTAAGGGACTATGAGAAGGTTTATCAGACAGAGAAAACAAAAGGTGAGCATAAGGGCACTCTGTGTGTGCACAAGTTTTCCCTGAACTGACAATTTTTTTGTTCTTTTTTTTTCCCCCACAATATGCTGTGATTTGCAGCCTAATACCCCAGCAGGACAATATGGAGAAGCCCTCAGAGGCACTGGAAATCCCTGTCTCTGGTCTGGTTTTTCTCCCAGCATTGAATGCTGAGGTGATAATTCAACTTGTGTCTGAGGCAATGCACTGGGTTCAGAATGCCTGGTTTTGGTTCTTGTTTTGACTGTTCCCTTGCTTTTTGAGCGGCCTGAAGTGGAAGAGATGAAGTAACTCCTCCCCTCTGGTGTTGTGCTCCTTTCCAGAACACAAGCAGCTCCTAAAGAATGCACAGGTGGAACTGAAAAAGAGCAAACGGAAAGACTACTACAAAATCCTGGGGGTGAACAAAAACGCCTCTGAAGATGAGATCAAGAAGGCTTACAGGAAACGAGCACTAATGCACCATCCAGGTACCCACAGCAGTCCTTATGTGCCCCGTGCAGCCATCACTGAGGCAGAAATGCATGTGGAAGAGGGAATTTCTGGGAAATAGCAGCTCTGACCCCACAGATCTGGAGCATGTTCTGGGACAGGAGCTTGGGAATGTTTAACATTATCCATTAAAGGCTTTTTCCTGCTTGTTTGTGTATCCCCAGACCGACACAGTGGAGCAAGTGCAGAAGTACAGAAGGAAGAAGAGAAGAAATTTAAGGAGGTTGGTGAAGCCTTTACCATCCTGTCAGATCCCAAGAAGAAGGCTCGCTATGACAGTGGGCAGGATTTGGAAGAGGATGGATTAAACATGGGAGGTCAGTGCTCTTTACAATACTCTGCCATGGCAGCCTTTAACAAGATCAGACCCTTTAGAATCTGCCTTATCCCCTAAAGCATCCCTCCTGTTGGGAATGGTTCCATGGATTGACTTGGTTTGGTCCCTGACAGCGTTGGGATGGCAGGGCTGAGTGTTCCTAGTTGGGTGGGATTCTGGTGGGTGTTGTCCTTGGCTCAGCTAGTGGGGAGTAGCTGCCATTAGGCAGAAATCTGTCACAGGATGTGTTAAACACTGTATTGTGAGTCCCTAAAGCTGCTTATCCAGATCCTTGGGCTGCCCCGTGGCAGGTTCCCTCTGGGACAACTGCTTTACCTGTTTGTGGTCAGTGCATGGCCCCAGGGGCTGGGAGCCAGCCCTGTGCCCCTTGTCAGCCACTCTGAGACACTCTCTGGACCCTCAGTGAGCTGACAGCTCCTGAGCTGTGGGAATGTGATGGCTGTTTCGCTGCAGCTCATGAATTCCTTCTCTTCCCTGTAGAATTTGATCCAAATAACATCTTCAAGGCCTTCTTCAGCGGGCCAGGGGGCTTCAGCTTCGAAGGTAGGTGAGGTGTTCTCCCAGCCTTGGAATTGTAAGTACACAGATCCCCTGGCAGGGCAGCTGGGACTCCAAGTGGATGTGCTGCTTGAGGAGAGTATTTGGCTGTTGCACAAATCTAAGGGCTTTTCCACTTTGCCTGCACAGTGTCAGCTGGTGGCTGGTTCTGGTTCTTCTGGGTTCCAAAGCCACAGACCCGGGGGCTCCTCTTCTGGAGCTGTGTGTGGGCTTTGCCATCCATGTGCTGCTTAGGGTTGCACTAAACCCACTTGGATTTGAAAAGTCCTGATTATCTTTCATTTTCTTTTTCAGCTTCTGGGCCTGGAAATTTCTTTTTCCAGTTTGGCTAAGAAGCAAACAAACACAAATCAAACCACACATACCTGATCTGCTTCTTTTAACCTCGAATACGGACAGCCCCAGACTCCTCCTCCATCATGTCTCGTTGTCCTTCTTAGAGCAGTTTCATTTCTGGGTTGGAGCCTCTGTTTGTGTGTTGTGTGTGTGAAGAGGAAACCAGCTCGGGAGGGGAAGGCTTGTGAATTTTGTTTTACTGTTAACTTTATTAAAAAAAAAAAAAAAATAAAGCTTTGAAACTTTTGGTCCCTCCATGCTGGCCCGTGCTTTCAGCTGCTTCTGCCCCTCAGCACAGGGGATTTCCTGGAATCTTCCCAGAATCTCCACATGTGAGAGGGAGAAGGAATTCCTGGTTTGTTCTGGTTGCTTCCAAAGCAGCATGTCCAGGGTTTGGAGTAACTTGTAAGTTATCTTAATCTTTTGGAAATACTGCCAAGGCTCAATCCAGTTTCATACAATCCCATTTCACCTGCAAGCCTGGCTTCTTGGCTCTTTATTTCTTTTTTTCTCCATGGTTCTCCGAGCAAGGCCCACTTGGGCATTAAACTTCCGTGATCACGTGTGAGCTTACAATTCTGTATCAGAGAAATGCTGCTGAAAGAGCAGCTTATGTGAGAATTCCCTGTGATGCAGCTGGAATTAAGGGCTTTGTGTTCCCAAGATTGTCCTGTTTAAGGGAATATTGAATTTGCTCTGGGCTGAATTCCTTCACTGTACTTTTTTAAATTAATCCACTTGAATATTTTATATTTGTGCTAAACTTGGTTTTGTTGAGCTTGATGTGTGATTTCCTGTTACTGATCCATGATATGGGTGAGTCTTTCAATGCCAAGTGGATTCCAGGCAGGGATCGTGGGTGCTTTGGGATGTGCAGTGCCTGAGCTCCTGGTGTGCAGCAGCTGTGTGTTTACTTAACCTGGTTGAATGGTTTTCCCCTGGCAGTGATTTACTTCTCCAAAGCAGCAAGAGAAGGCAAAGTCCAGCTCTGAACTGACAGTCTGTACTTTCTCTTGTGCAGTGTCAGGATGGGAGCTGGAGGCATGGATCAGCTTCTGACCTGGAGCCATGTCCTGATGGGTTTGGTGTAGAGCACTGCCTGTTAGCAGTTTGATTTTCACCTGAAAGGTGATGTTACAGGAGGGTCTCAGCTGGGAGAGGGCTCTGCTTCCAGGATTCCCCCTTTTCTCTGCAGCATGGACAGCACCTTTTTGTCCAGGTGCCCTGTGGGAGCTCCTCTCTGTGGTGGGTTCTGGAGCACGGTGCTGCCAGGCCCGGTCCTGGGAGGTTGTGCCCAGCCTGGCATGTGAGGGGAGCAAGAGGCAGAGGGGCTGTGGCTGGGGGTCCTGGGCTGGTGCTCAGTGAGGGGCAGAGGGACTGTGGCCAGAGTCCTGGGCTGACTCTGGCAGTGTGGGGCTGGTGGAGTTTGCTCAGAGAATGGGCGTTTGTGCACACTTTGTGCTAACCTGTGCCGAGAGAGAACCTCCCAGTGACTCTGTAACGCCTGGTTTGCCTTCCCGAAGCAGAACAAACACTGCAGGGAGCTCATTGCACGAGGTGATCACTTGGAATGCCACGTCTTTGTCTTCCTCTCCCCCGAGGGCCGAGCTGCCCTTCAGCAGGACAGGGGCTGGTGCGGGCCCGCGAGGTCCCCGCGGTTCCAGCGGTGACACGTTGCTGTTGTGGTCCTGCTGTGGTGTTTGGTCAGGATTCTTGACAATCTGCTTTCGTAGAGAGAAAATTTAAGGGCTTAAATTTTAGCACTGCAGAATAGAATATTTTACGACTCGTTTGAAACTCAGCTTTCTAAGTGAGCCAGTGCTGAGTAATGCTGTCAAAACCCGACTCTCCCACGTTTATTCCAACGTCCTTCACAGGGATGGTGAAGGTGTCAGGGATGGGCCCACCCAGGTGCACCCAGAGCAGCTGGGTCCTGGCACTTTTCAGGCTCTGAAATGGTGAATACGTGGGGAACTGAAATACTGGTCTATGCACACTGATGCTTCCCCAGCTTTCCTGGCACTGTAAATCAGTTTTCAAGGCCTGTTTAGTGGCATTTTGGATCCATGACATCTCGTCCTGCGTGTGTGTTGATGTCGCTGTACAGTCTGGGCCATTCTCAGTCTCATGCTGAGTAGAGGTATGTTCTGTGTCTGTCAGTGGGTTTATTCTCATTTTCCCCTGCCCCAGGGAAATGTGACCACCTTCCTCCCTTCCTTCTCTCAAAGCTGAATGAGCCTGTTCCTTGGAACACAGGAGTGGAATGGCTCTGCTTCTGGGAGAGAAAATGTATACAGCAGCTATTTATAACCTGTACATGAATGCATGATTTAATGTAGTTAAATATTCATATGGTGAGTGCCAAGACTTTCTACAGAACGTTGTTACGTGAATCAAGGTGAAGGCAAATGCATAGAACCATGGAATGGATTGGGCTGGAAGGTCTTTAAAGGCTGTCAGGCCCAACCCCCTGCCATGGTCAGGGACACCTTCCACTAGCCCAGAGTGCCCGGGGCCCTGTGCAGTCCCTGTTTCCCCCAGCACAAAGCAGGGCTGAGCAGGGCTTGGTGGCACCTGGCACCTCAGGGCAGCAGCAGTGTCCAGTGGCACTGTGACCTCCACCGTGTCCCAGCACGACTTGTGGAGACAAAACTCGGCTTCTTTCCAAAAAATGGACTCAGCTGTGCATTGCTTGGAGTGTTACCTCCACACATGGTGGTTCCAGAGCATCATCCAGGGGTTGTGGTTGGGTGTAGCTACAGGGAAGTGGAGTGCCAGTTGCTCTAGCCACTTGCAGCCCTCCTGTGTGTCCTGCAGCCCCAGGGGGACCACCAGCCCCGGGGGGGGCCACCAGCCCCACAGGGGCCACTGGCTGCAGGGATTTGCTGCAGAGACCACAAATGAGCATCTTCAAGCGATGCTGTGCCTGCACTGTTTCTAGAAGGACAAAGAGCACATGGAGGTGCAGGAGATGGTGTTGCAGGTCTGCCCAAGGCACAGGTGTGGTGGGATGGACACCCTTTGGTTTGACACTCAGGCTGGAAACTCCTGTCCAAGGTCTCCAAGAGGGAATGGCTGGTGCTGTGAGAGCTGCTGCCAACAAGAAGGACCTGGAAAGAGCAAAGCTGCCATGGCTGAGAGCCAGACCAGGCTGGTGTGTCAGGGAGTGTCTTCCACCAGCCAAGTTGGGAGTAGATATTCTGAACAGCTCAAGAACTGGCAAGTGGCTGTCAGCTTCTCTGGGAAAGTTGTGAAGAGAAGTGTGTGAGGAGTGTGGCTGTGGGCAGAGCTGGCATGTGAGGGCTCTGCTGTAGGACTTCAGTTTTGGCAGGGAGATCAGTGTGGCTGTTAGGCTTTGCCTTGGATGTGGTTTTGTCTGGCCATGCTCACAGAATCATGGAATAGTTTGGGTCGGAAAGCTGTGAGGTCCATTCAGGAGGTTCTGGCCACCTTCTTAAGGCTCCTCATTGCCTTGGCTGCACAAAAACTTACCTGGTTTGGTTTTGATCCTGGGTATGCTCAGTAAGCAGGATCCCCAGTGTTGCTGGCTGTTGTAATTGCAGAAATGCAAGTTGGAAAATGGAAGACAAATTGTACAGGTACAAGAGTATTATCCATGGAATAGCAGGTCCCTCCATTCTCTGTATCTGCTGAGATACAGAGTGGATGCTGCTGTGGTGCTGTGGTGTGTCTGACATTGAGGCTGGTGCCAGTCCCTGTCCAGCCACACCAGCCCTGAATCTGCAGCCATCAAACAGCCACTGGGTTGGGCCATGTGCTGCTTTGCCATTTCCAAATGACTTCCTCAGTTTCAGTAATAACTCCAGATTTTCTCTTATTTCCAATGGATGGTTTTCATCCTGTTTAAATTCGTGCCTTGTCCTCTCCCCTCCTCTTCTCTAGGGAACAGGACAACTGTGTGCTGCACCCACCCATGTCTCTGGAGCAGTGCTAGGTGGCTGTAGCAGGGCTGTGGCAGGGGTAGGTGGCAATAGCTGATGGCTGTCCCCGCCCTTGGCTCTGTGGGGCCATTCTGGGTCCCTGCATGACTGTGGGAGCTGATGTGAAATGATTTGGCCTTCCTGACCAGGCCCAGCTCTCCCCACTCCCACTGTCGTTGATGGGGTTATCCCTTCTTGGAGCAGTGCTGGGCATTTTCCCTTACCCAGATCCGAGCTTGGAGGGACAGCTCTGGTCTATTGCTGGGAGCTGAGACACTGTGCCCAAGCTGGAGCTCCAGGGGTGGCCCAGGAGGGCAGGATCCGTGGGGAGCCCGATGCTCCTTCCAGTGGGAGGAGCAGCCCAGCTGCCATCCCAGCCTGTTGGACTGCTCAGCCCTGTCCCCACTGTCCCCTAATGGCTCGTGTGAACAGAGTGTGGTGTGAGGTGGCATCCGAGGGGCCACGGGGGGGGCACCCAGAGCCCCACAGTGCACATGTGTCACAACATCACGGAATAGTCAAGACAAATCCAGGCACCGATGCGAAGCCACTTGGAGAGGAGCTTGTCCCTGCGCTGCCGTATTTATCTGAATTGGAATTCGGAATGTTTACCTCAGTGTACATAGCTCAACCTTTCCCTGGGAGGAAAGGGGAATTGCATGGAGCAATCGCTGTCTCATTGCTTTGCCAAACTCCTCATCCTCTCCCAGCCAGGCTCCGCATCGGTACCAACTGTCCCTCTTGGACCTTTCTAGGATGTGAATGGTAAAAATGTGAATATTTGTTGTTTACTTCCTTAGCAGAACTCCTGATGCCGTGTTTGTATGGGAAATCAGCCTGAGCAGACCCATATGCAATCGGTTTTACTTTATTATAAACTGTATATGATGTACAAACTAATAAAAACTCAAACGACGACAGTGTCACGGTTGTTCTTGAACAGGCAGATGAAGGAGATATTCCAGCTGTGTATTCCAGTGCTGGAGTGATCTGGGCGCTGGGGATCTGGGCTCAGCCGGCCCCTGAGCAGGTGTTGGCAAATACCTTGTAGAGCTTTGGTGGCACAAACCCTTGAGGTTCTGTCAGAAGAGGCCCGGGCTGAGCGTTGGGCACTCGGCTGCTGCCAGTGTGGAAGCTTGGAGGGGTTTCTCCATGAAGGGTCACAGGTGCTCTGGGTGGGTTTATAGCTCACTATTTTATGTTATAATGAGAATTTATTCTTATCCTTTGCTTCTGAATGGCAGGAAGTATTTTGCTTTCATGGCAGAGTGTTTGGTACCAGAAAAGCACTAAAGCTCTCCCTGCTTTTGGCCTCAACAATCAGAGGAGGAATGCTCCTTGCCCCAGCAATATTGGACTCAGGGTGGGCTGTGCCCAGCGCCAGCCCCAGCCCAACCCACGCCTCAAACAAGAGTCAGTATTTACAGTGTTAGTGTGGGTTAATGTCACTCTGCTGCTCCCCAGACCCTGAGCCAGAGCAGGAGGTCGAGCTGGGACCTTACCTGGGGCTGTTAGTGGAGCTCTGTGTTAAACCATGCCCAGGAGCCATCACCCTACTGGGCCAGGGCCTGGCAGAGCACAATCCCAAGTTTCAATAAAACAGATTTAATGACAGAAGTGCTGGGTCAGTAACTTCCAGCCAGGGTTTAGGTTCGAGCAGACGTGAGTTACATGGTTACGGTGCCTCCGCTTCCTACACTACGGGGTTACTCCAGCCTAACTCTTAACATTCAAGTGCATTAGAGGAAGGGAGTAAAATCTTGCATGAAGTCCAGTTGTGTACTTCAGACATGATTTTAGTTTCTATCAAATAAGATGGAAAAGACATTAGTTCATCTCTTCGACTCCCTGCCAAGGCAGGATTGTTCCCTACAGGACACGGGGATGGTGCTTGGTCCAGCCCAGGTGGAGGGAAGTGGCTGGAGCTGCTTTGCAGGAATTGGCTTCACTTGATTTCCCCGAAGTTCATGGTTGGTGTCTTTAAGACAACCTGGCACAGTGCCCTCCTCCTGGCTGTCCCCAGAGCATCTCTGCTGTGAGGGACAGGAGCTGGGATGGAGCCCACTGGGCAGCTGTGGGACCGGCCTGCGATTAGGGCTGTCCTTAGGGGCCAAACCCTTGGTAAGGACAGGACTCCTGACAGGAGTGACCCACGCCTGGGTCTTGCTAGTTCTGACCTTGTGATCAGCTGCCAGAATGGCCGATGTCAGTCCCTGGGTGTGGTAGGGGAGGGACATCCTGCAGTTCCCTTGGCTTCAGACCAGTGACTGACAGGCTTTGGTCAGTGCCAACAGGTAAAGATCAAACGATTGTGGTTCAGAGGGAAGCAATAAAAGCCCCAGAGTTGATCTTTCTCCAAGGAAGAAAACAAGCAGGAGACCCCAGCTGGTTCCCTCCAAAACTCACATTAAAATCCATGACAGTTTCAGTCAGGAGTTGCTTGTTTTCTTCCTTTTCTGAGGCCGATAACTCCCCAGAGGCTTCACGCTGGGGTGGGCAGGAGGGTTGACTTTAGTAAAGGTAAAATTATTTCTCTTTACACTTTTAAGGTTACAGGAGTTACTTGCCTTTTAAAAACAAACCAAGGAGCTGCCCTGCCTGTGCTCCTAGATGATGGTGCAGGAGGTAAAGGCAGAGCCCCGTTTGTTGGTGCTCTGCGTTGGCACGAGTTTTCCCTTCCCATAGTATCCCGAGAATATCGCCCTCACATCAATCTTTTTAGACAGAACAAGCATCCACATACCATTATCATAATACAGCAGTTTCCCTCCTCCAATTTCCCCCACTTGCTCCCCTTTGTTCCCCACCTTTTCCAGCTTCACAAACTCCAGCAGGTCAAGCCCGGTCTGGACGGCTTCAACGCCGTTGGCGCAGCCGAGGGTGATGTGGGCCCGGCTGCCCCGCGGGAGGTTGTCCGTGGGCAGGATCTTGTCGGCATCCCCGGGCCAGAGCAGCAGCTGCTGCTCGCTCAGCTCGATGCGAGCCCCGACAGTCTTTGTGGTGATGAACAGCGCCGAGATGGAGAGGGTGAAGCCTTTGCCATAGGCAGCCTTCACGGCCTGGAGGAGAGGGACAGGCACATGGGACAGCGTTAGTGCCTGTGCCTGGGGATTCACGGTGCTGCACCGGGGTCACCATCCCCAGGCTCGGGGGTCACCATCCCCAGGCTCGGGGACGTGACTGCTCATGGCAGCTCTTGCTGTGACATGGTCAAAATACCCAGAGCAAGGAGAAGGTCAGTGCCTGATGTCCCAGCTCCGTGGATTTGGAGCTAGTAATGTCTTTGTCCTTCACAAATTCCAACACTTAACCTGGGCTTATGTGCTCTGAAATAATCCATTGGGGAATCTAAATACCTCAATTCATCATAATTTAGCTCAAGCTGTCAGATGTTATGCTGGAAGTCATGTGTGATCGGGGAAAGTGGGAGTATTTTGTTTGGAAATAGGAAACAATCACCATCTCCACAGTTCGGAGTTTTCTCTGCACAGGCCACACAGATGTAGTTCCTGTCCCTATATTTGGCCTCTTGGGCCAGAGCAAATCCCATCCCCAAATCTCTCCCAGGCTCATGGACACCCTGCTGAGGAGGGAGGGAACGTGGGGGGTGTGGGGAGGAGGTGGGATCCCAACACTCACTTCCTGCTGCGCATATTCCTCGGCTCCGGCTGCTTTGCCAAACTCAGTGTATTTCGTGGTGCAGTGCAGGACCCCCGGTGGCCTCTTCACAAAGTAGCTGGTGAGATCTATTTTTATTTTGGGATCTTCAACAGAAGGAACTGCAGATGTAGGTAAACAATGTCACTGTCACAAAGTGATCCTCCCGATGTCAACCCACAAGCCCTGGTCCCATCTCAGCTCCGTTCCCCACCCCAGCCTTCACATCTCATCTCTGACTGCTGGGGAGCACTGGGTGGGAAACCAAACCCCTCCCTCCTCCCAGGCTCACCACAGATGGAGCCAGAGAACAGAAGCTCCTCTGCATCATCATGGTTCAGCTTAAACCTGATGATGTGAGAGTCCCCTAAGGGATGGGATTGCTCAGACTCGCCCGTTTTTCTCTCTTTGTCTTTTTCCCACCCAACCTGTTGGAACCAGGGGACACCCAGGATCCCATGTACTGCTGCTGCCACCCGAGCTCAGTGCCCTGTGGGGCCAGAGCTAAACAGACTTGGGAAAAACTCTTTATTTTTACTTACAAAACCAACTTTGTCAACTATGAGGACCAGGTTAGTAGCTTTAAAAAGCTTTTCTTGTTGACAGCTTTAGAAATTGACTTTAGAAGCTGATCAGACTTGTTAACATCAACAGGTAAGAACATGGTAAGACAACATCTATACATACAGTATTTACTCTCCTTTTTGAAGGCTTTGAGACTCCCAAGCTCATCCAAGAATGCCTGGCCAGCCTTCCTCAGGATCTCCGAACTTCTTTTGCTCAAAAACCACCCAAAATACATGGGGAGGAATTCCTTCTCCAAGCTTGGCTTCATCTTCTTCAGCTCTTCCACAGATAGTTTCCATTGGTTCTTGTCCTTTAGCTGGGGACAATCCAAGCGCCACGGGGTTTTGGGCTCAGCAAAGATGACTTTGTACCGGTACTTGTCAGCAATGTCAAAGAGCTGGTCCAGCCGTTCCCGCTCATGGTGAGTGTCATCCAAAACAATGACGCTGATCTCCCGTTTGCAATAGTCAACTAGATCCTCATCCACCTTGGAGTACTCTTCGGGAATGGAGCTTCTTATCAATGGTGTAATTTTATAGTGGTCAACAGAGATGACCTTGCAGGCATCTTTGTACCGATCGTGGATGGCCTGGGCGAGGGTGGACTTCCCACTGCCAGGCAGGCCCCGGAGGATGAAAAGGGTTTTGGATTCTTTGAGTGTGGAGATGGTGTCTTCGTCATCCAGGAACGGGAAACGCAAACTCTCAGGTCTCTCTTTCGCTGATTGAGTAGACATTTTTCTAAATATTTTAGGCAGGAAAGTGTGACTCTTCTTGGAGAAGCCTCTGTTCTGAAATGGAAGGAGAAAACACTTTGCAGGGCAGGAACCCCAGACACAATGTGGCCCTGCTGGGACCTTTAGTGGAAAGGATGGGGCACAGGAAGCATGTCCCCCACACTCTCTCTCACTTGGGTGCCCTGCTCAGCTGATACCTTCTCCCACAGCTGTTCTGGCTGGTGGCACAGCAGGCATCCCCTGCATCCCACCCAAGGGCTGAAGCTTCAGCCCTGCTCCCCACTCTGGCCTCAGCAGCTGCAGTCCTGCCCCACTAGAAGGGGTTTCTCAGGCACCATGAGCTGCCACAAAGCCCCAGCCCAGGCTGAGCTCCTTATGTAGCACATTTAGTCTGAACACTTGAACAAACACCTGTGGCTGCCGGATGCGAGGGCAGCGACCCGTGGAGTTCCCCAACGGGAACTGAAAGTCCCAGCAGCTTGAGAGCTGCCACACTCCTGTCCCTTTACCTGAATCACAGACTCTATTCCCAGGGAAGAGGCTGTTTCCTAGAGCGGCCTGCAAGGATGACGCTGTCTCTCTCTGCACTGAGGATCAGCAGCTGAGTGCCTCGCAGGAGGGGATTTGGGCTCCTCTTGGGAAGAGCAAATGAGATGGCTTCCAGGAAAGCCAAACCCCTCCCAGCAGCTGTTAGGCAGAACTCGAAAGTGAAACCTCGAGTGCTGGAGGAAACGAAACGCGTGGTTGCCAACAGTGAGCGGGAAATGCCGCTGGCAGCTGGCAGGGGCTCTCCCTTCCCTCCTGCCAGCAGCTCTGGTAAGCAGAATCCCAGATTAATTCCCAGTAGGGCCTGGGAAAACACGAGACGGATAGGAAATGAGGGATTTCTTCAGATGTGCAAGTCCTTAATAGCAGCGAGGCAGACACTGTTGGGTCAACACATGAACTTTCCACTCCCCACAGCTGCCTGTGGGCCAGCCCAGCCTGGGACCCACTGGACCTGCTTAAGCCAAAGACCACGGCAGTGATGCCCAAGAAGTGAGTTTTGCCTTTGATGCAAAAATTGAGAAGTTTTACATAAAACATAACTGCTCTGCCTGGGCCAGAAAAATGTTTTTCCAGTTTGCAGTTTTTAAAAAACACTTTTCAGATGTTGATTTCCCCATCTCTTTATTCCAGAAAATGCAGATGGGTTTTAGTTTCAAATGCCCTGGGAGCAGGAGCAGGACCCCACAGTTCCCATGGGCATTGCCTGCCCTTGGCTCAGTTGCAGCTTCACACCCAGACGGGGACAAACTGAGAGCAGCGGGGACCTACAGGCTCCCCAGCGACCC
>JANPWX010000327.1:58650-69180 GCA_024734555.1 Trochalopteron elliotii | reverse complement strand
CGTTTCCATCTGCTTCTGCACCGTTTTTGGTTTCCTCTTACGGCTTTTTATCTTGATTCCCTTGCTTCTTTTTCGCATTCTTAGTGGTGCTTGTTATATTTTTACTGCTGAAGACGCGATCTGGGAAGGGAAAAGGAAACTTAAGCCAAGTCCTAGAACTCAGCAGTTGGGCACAAGACCCCCGGGCTCCCTTACCCTCACCAGGAATCTCACTCCCGTCTAGGTCCCGGGACGGCAGGCGCTGGGCTGCACGGCCTGAGGGGAGCAGCCCCGGGGGCTGCGGGCACAGCGCCCTGCCAGGACCCTCCCACCGAACCCCAGGAGAGGCGGGACAGGGCCGGGGTGCCGGGGACACCGGGCCGGCCTGCAGGGGACACTCAGGGAACGCTGCCATCTCTCGCTCTAAGCTCTTCACGGCCGGCCGGACCTGGGAGCGCAGCTGAAACAATGCTGGACTTCCACCAAGATTTTAATTTAATACTTGCAAGGAAATGGGTGCTGTGGGAATTCTCAAGTGCTGCTGATGTGCAGTAGAGTGGTTTTTTTTCCCATTTCTGGGTGTAGAGGTGTGAACGACAAGTACCTTCATGTGAGGGAAGTGTCCCGCCTTTGCCGCTTTTGTTCAGCTGTGCGATGAAGCTTTTGCTCACATTGTCTAAGGCCTGAAAGAGATTAAGTTCTTAATAAAAGCCCCAGAAATGCAGCTACACACCCAATATTTTCCTGTTTTCTTTTGCTCTCTGCTATCATTACCAAATCCTTTCCTACTGTAAAACTGCATTTCTACGGCATTACTGGCTGGAGTATCCCAGCTGGGATAACAGCTACTCACGGAGGCTGCCCAGAGCTCCTCCTCCCCTCAGCAGACCCCTTACCGCAATGATGCCTTTTTGAGCAGCCTCACTGGGCACAAGCTTCGCCTTCTCCAGAGCCCTTTCAAAAGTCATGATTGCAGACGGGTAATCTTTCAAGTTCACTGGAACAGACAAGGATATCAGCTGGTTTAGCCCAGGATCAGGAGAACAGTAAGAAGTAATCGAGCCAGTCTTGCTCTGAGCAGTTGCTTTGGCTGTTACATCCTAGAGATGTTTTCAGACCAGCTTCTCCACCCTGAGAACAAAACCTGTGCCCACATCTTTACCTTGTGCCTGTGCCACCAGCACAGTGGCGTGCAGCTGCCACTCTACATCTCCCTCTTCATCTGCTGACTGCAGGGACTTCTGGCCATAATCTTGGGCTAGTTCAGCTTTACCCAGCTCGAGGTAGCACCGCCCAATTTCATGGAACAGCCAGGCCTTCTCCAGGCTGGATTGGGCCAGTGGAATCTTCTCCTCCCAGCTTCAAGCAGAGTGAGACAGACAGACCTTTACCAACCCTCACTGGGTACAGTTACAACTCAACCACTGATGTGACAGCAAAGGGCTCAGGTGTGAAAATTTCCCCAGGCCTGGCTGCAGTGAGAACACAGAGCTGGAGAACCATGACCTGGGTCACTCCAGCCCCTGCTGCCTTTGCTGCTGGGCTGTACATACGCGTTGATGGCCTGCTGGAACTTGCCGGTCCGGGCGTACACGTGGCCGATGTGGTCCAGGGCCCGGGACACGCCGTCCGTCAGAGCGCTGAGACAGGGAGACAAAGGGATTGTGGCACTGACATCATCCTGCTCCTCACTGACTCTGGCTTTCTTCAGCCTCCTGGTCCCTTTGGTGCTCTCCATGCCCTCAGAGAAGTGTTGGGAAGTAAAGGGCCCAGGTCAGGCTGAAAGTCATTAAATCAAGGTTGATTTTTGATTTTATCTACAGCTCTGGCAGCTGACCCCATGAGACACAGGGGAAATGGTTTAGCTTTGCCTCTGATTGTTATTAATTTTTGTGCAAATCTGGCAGTCCTTGGGAAAGTCCTTGGCAGTCCTTTCCACTTTCCTTTGCCTTTCTTTCCCTCTGTGTCCCTGACAGTCATGGATGATTTGTGTCTTTCAAAGTAAAGACACAAAAAGGTGTCTGCGGTGTGTCTCCAGGCTCCTGACACCAGCCCTGATCCCGTGCTTGGACCGAGTTCGCTCCATGCTACAGGCAGCTCCCTCTGTAATTACAGACCCTGTGGGCTTTAATTTTTTTTTCTTAATTATCCTCATTCTCATCTTCAGAAGCGGCTTTGCCTACCCTTACCTTAGAGATGGAAAAACCATTATATGCGATGGGAGTCATGGAATCACAGACCCGTTTGGGTGGGATCATCCAGTTCAAACCCCCGTCACGGGGTCATTAACGCGAGTCATTAACGAGTCATTAGCGGCGGCTCCAGCTGCAGCCGCCAGAGGGCGCGGCCCGCCCGTCACCGCCGCTCCCTGCAGGCCCTTGGCGTTCAGAGCGGGCCCAACCCCGGCATCTCCTCCCGCCCCTCGCCCGCTAATTCCTGCCTTTACCCGGCCCGCTCGGGGAGCGGGATCGCCAGGAGAGAGGCAGCCTTTTCCTAAACCAACATTTATTTCCAAAAGGATTTTTGAAAACGAGAAACAACCACTCGGTGATATTTTAAAAGCTCAGTGCACTACTGCCAAATGTAAGTCCCAAGTCACTTCAAGCCACTGTTCCATGATTTCTGCTATGCTTTGCAAATTCTTGCTAAATCTAAGACTACATTTTGCTCCGCTGTGGTTCATCTGGAAGAGTCGTGGGATGTGTCTGGTGTACACAGGTAAGTACACCTGGAAGAGCCCTTTATTTCAAGCCACGCTTAATGGTTTCTATGAAAAGGAGTTTAAGAACAAAATGTAGCAGAAAACTGGTGCAATTTCAAGCCTGATCTTCCTGAGAAGGAAGTGCCTGCTCAAGATTCAAGTGCTGAAACTGCTTTTGCTTTGCTACAGCAGTTTTGATGTGCCCTGAGCTGTGGGTCCTTAAAAATGTGCTTCAGGCTCCTTATTTTGAATTAGCGAAGATAAAAAGTCACCACAGGCCCTAATACTTGGGCAGAGCTGAATGTATAACCCTGTTAAACCCCTGAGGTGAGAATTACATTACCCAATGCTAAAACACCCCCACAGAGGCACTTTCCCCTTTCTCCACCCACCTGAACTTCCCAGAACTTACTTCTGCCTAGCACAATCCAGATCCATCTTATGGCTGCGCAAAGCTGCCTCCATCTGTCCCATTGCCAACTGTGCATTCCCAATGCAGCTGTGGAGATCCCCAATCAGTTCATACTTGTTGGGAACTTCATTCTCTGACCACGCTTGTATCCGTTTCAGCAGATGCTCAGCTTTCCTGCAGCTTTCCTCAGCAGAACCTCTGGCCAGCACTGGGGACAGGGAGCACAGTTTGACACTGGGGTGTGACACAGACACATTGAGAATTCCCTATCCCTGGAAGTGTTCCAGGCCAGGTTGGAGGGGCATGGAGCAACTTGGGATAGTGGAGGGTGTCCCTACCCATAGAGGGGGGGTGGAACGGGATGAACTTCAAGGTCCCTTCCAACCCAAACCTCGATAACTCAGGTTCTGAGACCTGGAGAAGTGGCCAACCCTCACACAAAGCTTGGGAATAATTAGAGCTCCCTACAGCAGTGGGAGGAAGTCAGCTTCCAGCCAGGGACCTACACAGCTCAATATCCTCCATATTCTTTGCAATGGATTTGCTAATGTCAGATGGTTTCTCTTTCTTGTCCCTCATCTGCTCCTCCCGCAGGACCTTGCGCTCGTACACCCGGGCGTACATCGGCTTCTGCTGCTGCCAGAAGTCCCGCCGCTGGTTCAGGTAGGAGATGCCACCCAAAACCAGCTCCATGACTTTGGTCCCCTGCCTTGTGCTGCTCTGCATCAAGTCTGGAAATAAGATAAGGTAGAACTCAGGTGAGAATCAACAGACCTGAGCTGCAGCTCAGTGGGGAATTGATTGGGAATGTTTTTCTGTTCTCAGTGGGAATGTTTTTCTGTTCTGACACAGACAGTCCTGGAAATGAAAGTGTCCTGTGCTCCTCAGAGCTGAAGTGATGGGAGAGTTAACAATAAACTGTTACCCGTCCCATGTGGTTCAGTGAGCTGAGCTGGTGTTCCAGCCTCATGTCTGCTGCCTTCTCTGCTGATCAGAGCCAAGAAGGGGCCCAGTAAGTGGGGCTAGCTGTGCTGAGCACCTGTCCTCTGGGACAGAACATCTGTATGGCACATCTGTATTGACAGGGCACTTTGAACAGTGCTGTGGATCAGGTTGGCAGATGGAAACTGAGAGGGCTTTTACCTGCCTGCAAACCAGACTGCCCACATGTGTAACTAATGCTGGCAACACTGTAAAACCTGTGAGCAAACCAAATCTTAATTACTTCTCTGTTTCTGGGGGAAAAGTTCCCTAGAAATATGACTAAAGAAGAGTAATCTTTGTGCCTTTTTCTAAAATAAGATACTTCTCCAATTCCTGCACCTTGACCTTAACAGCATTTATAACAAACCCACAGAGGAGTCACAGCCCCATGTGTCCCACCACTGTGAGCACCATGTGCTATGTGAGCTCTGGTACAACTAACAAAGAGTCACAGGGATATAAAAGAAGAAAAGAAATAAAGAAGAATAAAAAAGGGATGAAAGACAAATAGAATCTGCTGAGAAGGAGAAACACCTTCATCCTTGAGCAACTTCTCCAGGAATGCCTTGTCAGCATAAAGTGCTCCCAGAAGCTGTTTCTCTGTTTTTGGACTCTTCTTCTTCATCTGTTTTTGATCCTTAGTTGGTTTGTTCTGCTGTTTCTGCTTGTCTTTTTTGCTCTGCAGCTAGAAAAAAGCAAAAAGAGTTGGGGGTCATCAGTGGGGAACACTGGAATGAGCAGAATTCTGTTTATACTCCATATAAGACAGCTTATTTTTAAAATAAAAGCAAAAAGTCAGTGTCTCAACAGCTGCTTTGGCCATGAGCAACTGAAATTCTGCAGCCAATTGTGTACCCTGGGGATCACAAGGGTGTTACAGAAAGGGTAAGAACTAGTTCTGGCCTCTCAGAGGAACAAGACACTACTGCAATGGAGCACCCAAAAGTGAAGCAATAAAGAAAGTGTCCATTATCAAAACTGTGACCCTTAAACATCAGGTAAACCCAAAGTCAATATTGGAGCTCACTGTGCCCTCCTCGACCTCTGGGCTGTTACTCAACAGCCTCAGATGGGTGTCTGGCAATATCTCCAGATATGAGCTGGAGGAGAAATTCCAGCTTTTGTTCCTGTGTGGTGGCTCTTCCTGCCCTTCTGCCTTCCCCTTTAAATTCTGGGTGGCTTGAGCCAGACCTGCATTAGAAGCAGGTGACAAACACTGTCATGACAGGCCAGTGTGTTTTAATGCTCAAGAGGCCCTTCAGCAGGTCCTCTGCTCCCACAGCCACGTCCCTGTGGGGACTGTCACTCCTTTGGTGCTCATTTCAGCATTACAACTCTAGAAGCTTCTTTGACAGGAACCCTGTGCTGTACCTCTGCTTGCCTGCTCACAAAGCACAGCTCCTCCTTGCTCTCCAGCTTCACTGAGGATGGATCTGCAGACACAGAGGAGTCTGTGTTAGTGCTGCACAGCAGCCATGCAGGGTGTTTCAGTAAAATGCCCATAAAGGTGACAAGTCCAAAATGTTTGGTTTCAACCAAAGTTTTTCTAATTCTTTCCCATGGAATAGGGGGTAGTGGTGTGTTCTGGGAGCAGGGAATGCAGCTCATCCCCCAGCTCCTCTTGGGATTTTAATTCACACGGCGCTGGGGGCTCCTGATGCAATATTCCTACAGACAGGGTACACCCTGCATGGAAGCTGAGGGAGAAGGATGCAAGTTCTTCTGGGGGATCACAGCTGGAGCATGAAATGGAAGAAGAGGTATTTTAAAGGTTTGTGCACTGATTAGGGCAAAAAGCCCATTGTGTTTTCACCTGACCCCTAGTACCACCATCTGTCTGCACCCTGGAAGAGTGAGGAAAAGCTCTTTGTTTGGTCTGAGGGATGGACAGAGCTTGTGAGGCTGCTGCAGAATTCCCTTCAGTGCAGCTATGGGGCCCAGACCAGCAGCACAAACACAGGCAGGTCACAGGAGCAGGTGCTCCCATCCACCCAGGTGAAGCAGAGTCAGGGAAGCAGTTTGGGGATGTACCCTGTTAATGTGTGTGCATTTCCCAACTATTCAAACATCCAGATCCACGCTGACGTGTTTCCATGCCTCCCTGCCCCTCAGAGCTATTGCCTGATTTAAAATAAGAGTTTTCTAGTTTTTTAATCCATTCTTAATCCATTTTTAATCCATGTGCCTGCAGCCCAGGAGGCCCAAAGGTGGTTAAAGCTCTTGGCTCGGGATATTGAGCTGGGGCTGTGATGATATCTGAGCATTGTGCTAAGCTCAGGAAGCAGCAGGAATGGAGGAAAGCAAGCCAGATCTGGAAACCTTCCCTGTTTTTTAAATAACTATCCCATATATGAAAGCACTGCAGGCTCTGGTGCTACTGGCACGTGTTAATCCCTGGCACTGGGGGAGGGCTGAAGTTTTGAAATTTTGGGAGAGGGAGGCCCAGGCCTACCTGGGAATATGTGTGGGGTGTGCCAGGGCAGGGACAGGATCTGGGATCCACCGGAGCTGCTCCAACCCACCGGGCAGGTTTGGCAGCCCCAGAGGAGCCCTGCACGGGTGTTCCACTCACGTGTCAGAGGTGGCAGCCCCAGGTGAGGTGTCTGTGCCCACAGGGGGACACATCCTGTCCATGCCTGCTGGCAGGGCTGAGAGAAAAACTAAGGGAAAAGGGATTTTCTGTTTGCTTTGAACCCCACTTGAGGTCCTTGGCCTTTCCTGTCTCTACAGGACCTGCTCGGTGATCTGAGCCAGGAACAGTGAAAGCAGAGCTCGTTACAAGAGTCAACAGTTTCACTGATCTTTTGCAATGGAAATTGGAGGAGAGTCAGGATTTCAGGAGGCCAGTCTGAGGTGGCATAGCAGATTTCATTCCAGGCTTTGAATACAGGGCTAAAGGTCTCAAAATTGATTCTGTAGTTAGTGCTGGAGGTAGATCATAGAATCACAGAATCCCAGAATAGCTTAGATTGGAAAGGACTTTAGAGCTCATCCAGTTCCATCTCCTGGAATTCCACCTCCTATGGGCAGGGACACCTTACACTATCCCAGGTTGCTCCAAGCCCCATCCAGCCTGCCCTTGGACACTTACAGGGATCCAGGAACAGCCACAGCTTCTCTGGGCAACCTGTGCCAGGGCCTCCCCACCCTCACAGGGAAGATTTTCTTCCCAATATCCTATCTAACCCTGCCCTCAGGCAGTGGGAAGCCATTCTCCTTTGTTCTGGCACTCCAGGCCCTTGTAAACAGTGTCTTCAACACTTCCCTGTCCGCTACTCTCATGTACTGGGAGGCCACAAGCAGGTCACTGATGACATGAACTGCTCAGGTCTGTATTCTCTGGAAAGTTTCCATGATGATTTTGGAAACTGGAGTCTCAGGACTCACCTACAGAACTAAAGGGATCAGACACTGTGTATGGACAGGCATTCAGGAGAGAAAGAAAGAATGAAAGAAAAGAAGAGCAGGGTTGCCTCTTTGTGGTGCTTCCTGGTGCTTCTGGATTTATCTGCCACAAAAAACATGAACCCAGAAGCAAAGAGGCTCTGGTGTGAGGCTCTTGGGTCACTTGCAGAGCTGATTTGCCATCAGCTGTGCCCTGAACAGCCTTGTCTGGGCTCACGGGGGCCAGAAAGTGACACTTCTTACTCCCAATGCAGTTGACAATCGCCTCCTCAGCCTTGTTGATGCCCAGCTGGAACTTGTGCAGATCTGGGCGGAGCCTTCGGCCTCGGTGGTAAAACACCAGAGCAAACTCAAAGTCACCCATGGTGTACAGTGTCTCTGCTTTCTGGTAAAGCCCCTAAAACGACATTTTGGGGAACAAATTAATAAAATGAGGGAAAACTTTGATGGATCTCAAGTAACTCCTGTCAGGCATACGTGAAAGTCCAAGGCTGTAACAACTTGCATACATTAAACCCCAAACCTGGAGGTGCCTGAGCACCTCAACAGCTCTGGGAGGAGAAATCTCAGGAGTGTTTGGAGTGAGCTCTTTCCTCACAGCTCTGCCTCAGAGCCTGCAGGGTCTCACAGATCCAGGCCAGCCCTTGGCCACCCCCTCTGACCCCTTCAGCTGTTACCTCGGAGAATGTTTTGTCAATTTGCAGCGAGGCTTCAGCATCTTTCAAGGAGTTTTCTGTGTCTCCAAGCTTCAGGAAACACTTGGAGCGGGTGATAAGGCAGTGCTTGTCTCCTGCTCTCAGCTTCAGTGCCTGGAACCACAGATATGGACTTGTCACCAGTGCTGGACATGTCACCACACATGGATAAGTCATCTGTGCAGGCTCAACACCACAAATACACAAGTGCAGGTATTTGCTGCCACAGTTCCTGCACGGATGAGAATGATCGATGATGGATGAGGATAAAACTACAAGGATTTTACAAAAAAGAGTCTTCTCTTGCTTTTTATAGGTTCTCTGTGCTGGAGGCGCTGCTCTGTCCCTGAACCGCCCCGTCTGGGTCACCCCTCGTGCAGAGATCTCCTGGGGACGTCCCTCCGTGCCTCCTCCTCTTGCCGTGGGTCCCCCCACTGCCTCCTCTCCCGCCTGAACCGACCCGCGTTCCGCCGCAGCGCCTCCCACGAGGCCCCTCCCGCCGTGGGCAACTCGGTGCCCTCGGGTCGCGGCGCCCTCACGTCATTGAAGCAGCCCAAAGCCTTGTCGTGCTGGCCACGCCGGCTCAGGGCTATCCCCTCGCTCATGAGATTTCCGAAGGTGACGACGGGCAAATCATCCTGGTCCGCCATGGCTGCACCGCGGCGCCGTTACCAAGCAACGGTTACAGGTAACACCCGGTGAGCTTCCGGTGAGCTGCCCCGCCCCGGAAGTGACGGAGCGCGCCCGGCCGGTGCCCACCTGGCGTGCCGGTGTCCCGTCCGGCCCCGGCCGCAGTCGGATCCCGGTTGCGGCCCGGCGCTCGCTGCCGGCGAGTGGTCGCCGTGGCTCTGGCCCGACCCGACTCCATGGCCGTGGGGTTCTGTTCTGCCGCCCGCGTTCCCGGAGCCCTGCGCGGCCGGGAGGGGTGGGAGCGCGGCCGCTCAGTACAGCCGCGGTGCCTCGGCGGCTGCCGAACACCGGGCAGAGCCGGTTCCTCTGCCCCAGCGAGCAATGGCCTGTGTGATCCGTAGGAGCAACACGAGGCCAGCCACCGCCTCCCTACAGTCGGTTATTCGGTACTGGTTCGGTGCTCGCCGCTGGCCCCGGTACCGTTATCACCGCTGAGGGGTCTAATCCTGGCCAAATAATTGACGAACAGCAAATGCTGCTGGTTCATTCACATCATGAGCACTCCAGTCCTGACTTTATTTTGGCGCCGGGTCAGAGCCTGCGCCAAGATTTGTGCTTGAAACACTTTGTTCCTGCCAAGTGACTCAGAGTAAGGGCGGGGGGAGGGCATCTGTCCCGCTCGGAACCGGTGACATTTAATGTCACCACGAGGCAGGCAGCTCAGCGCTGCCAGGCTCCAGACCCCGCTCGGCGCTGTCCTGAGCCTGGCCCTGGCCCAGCGCCGCTCGACGGCCGCCGCTGGGACGGGAGGCGGGGTGGGAGTCACGCCAGGGTGGGGAGACACGCACTGCCGAGCTCTGGAGTGGGCGGCCGGGCTGACACACCCCGTCCCCAAGGAGCCGGGTAGGGAATTTCAGGCAGATTAAGAGTTCGGCAACTGTTTTGCAGGGAGATTTTCCCCTGCTGACATGGCCGGATGTAACACGCCGTCCCCAGCGGGGTGAGCAGCAACACTGTGTTTGCGGGGGCTGTCGCAGGTCTGTGCCCAGCCCGGTGACATTGTCATGGGGACACCACAGCCCCGGCCATCGGGGCAAGGCCGCCTGTTCACCGCGCCGGGTGCTCCCTCAGCGCCGCTGATGAGCGCGTTAGTCACAGGCTGGAAATACCAGGGAAAAAGTGAATGTGGGGTGGGTGTTCTTAGGAAGCAGGAGAGCCGTGGCAGCTGCCTTGAGAGGCTGGTGAGGAAACGGAGCAGCGGGGAGTCAGGACGCTCCCAGTGCATTCTCGCCCCGCTGCCCCGCTCCCGTTGGCCGCGTCCCCGGGGATCGCGCTCCAGCGGTGCCGGCGCAGTGGCACCGGTGACCGTCTTTGGCAATCCCGCCACACCCCCGTGGGTACCACCGGGCACCGCCTGCTCCCGCAGTCACCACACGCCCGTGGGAGGTTTCTCGGCATGTCCCGCCGCTGGGCAAGGAGCCCCGTTCCCGCCGCCGGTACCGTTGGGCGGAGGGCCTGTTGACGTCATCATGGCCGGTGACGTCAGCGGCGGCGGGTCCGGCGTGGGGGGGTCACGGCCGCGGTAGCCGCCGGGGGCGGGGCGAGGACTCCGGAACTACAACTCCCACAAGGCTGCACGGCCGCACCCCACCGGCGGCGGCCAATGGGCTCGCGGCGGGCGCTCAGGCAACGCGCACGTGTCGTTTAATGGTTGAACCTACCGG
>JANPWX010000327.1:32752-58315 GCA_024734555.1 Trochalopteron elliotii | reverse complement strand
CGTCCCGGTGCGGTTCGGAGCGGAGCTCCTCGCTCCTGCCGGCACGGCCGCCCCTGACCTTGCGGGTGGCGCCGCCGTCACTCTGCCGGGGTCTCCTCGCAGCGGTGCTGATGCTCGCTCGGGTCCCGGTGGCCGGGGCGGCTCTGGGGCACGGACAGTGTGCGGTGGTCACAGCGCAGAGATTGCCAAGGGGCAAGGAAAGGGGTCTGGCTTTATTTCGGCCCTGGTCCAAGGGAGCCTTGGCCAAAGCACCTCCGCTGCTATAAGGAAAATCCTTTCGTGACCATCCATTCGTGGAGGAGCAGCCCCGCGTCGGGATCACGCCGTTTCCGTACGAGCAGCAGCGTGCACAGCTCATGTGTCGCTCCATTCCCGGGACAGTTGGCTGTGTTCCAGGTCTCCTGTTTGCTGCTTGCAAACACCTCCTGTTTGTCTTGCTGCTTTCGAAATTCTCATCCTGCTATACAGACTCTCCCTTCTCTCTGTTGAACAGTTTGTTGTCTGTAGGCTGAAAACTGAGGTGCACCCTGACTATCGTGTTTGTAGGTGTCTATACACTTTCTGATCCCTAACGGGGTTTGGAGCTCAGAGTATCAGCTCTGTGGTCCAGTGCTGTTACCCGAACCCTGTTGGGTTTCCTGCATGTGGGACTCTGAAGCTCTCTCCAGGTATCTTCCCACACTTCCAGCACTGCCTGAAATGGTTCCCAAACAACGACAGTCACATTTGGAAGTCCTGTCCAGCTGCGGTGGCCTTTGCTGCTCTAGGCTGTGCAAGTGATTTAAGGAATAAGCTTGTTAAGGAGCCCCAAGGCTGCAGAAGAAGATTATCTTTAATGAAGGATTCCCAAATTCCCCCCCTTGTGGCACTGGCTGCCCAAGAGGTGTGAGGAGCCTGTCTGCTGCTCTCTGTTAGCCACATGTAACCGGTCCATGGTCCATGCTCCTCCCTGGCTGCCGTGCTTTTCTCAGAGATTCCATGTGTGCAGGGAGCCTCCCCCAGAGCTGGGCATGCAGCACCTGTTTGCATCACCCTGCACAGCATTTCCCAACCACAGCTGCAGGACTGTGACCTCGCGTTGGCCACGGCGCCGAGCCCGCACCGTCCTCTGATGAAACACTCGGGTTTGCCAGGTGGGAGCTGATGTAACTTTTCATGCTGCCATGGGCTGAAAATACTGGCTTGGCTTGAACTGTGTTAATAAATGACCCGGAATGGAGGGGAGAGGCTGCTTTATGGTGTTGGCTTGTTGACACGTTTCTTAGGAGAGTGGGCGTCAAGCCTTGACTGGAGAGGGAGTCCTTTCCTCCTGGTCTGAAGTGTCGTCCAGGTGTGATTGGAGCATGGTACCAACCCAGAGAATTCCATGTGTGAGCACCACATTCTGTGTGAACACGGATTGGTGAAGCTGAGTTACACCCCTTGTTCTGGTTAGAAGAAAAACAAACTAAACCTACGTCTGTAATACCTTTTTCTCCCCTTGCAGAGCAGACCGTGTCACACTGAGCAGTGCCATATCATTGCTTTCCTGGGAGTCAGGGACACTTTACCTGTCAGGAATGCCTCCCTGTTTCTCCATCTGTATTTCCTTTGAATTTGTTGCATGCACCCCTCAGCTGCTTGCTAATGTTTTGGGGCAGACGTATCAGTTGTGTCACAGCAAACACAACATTGAGCTCGAGGACTCTTGCCTGCCTTGCCATCATCCCTCTGATTTTCTGTGTCAATACGCTCAGGAAACTTTCCCCAAGCATCAATTTCTTTGCATGTATTTGGCAGGTGATGTTTGGAGGGAATAAGTGCTGCTGAGCTCTTGAAAATATGATCTAATCCATGTCTCTTACTTGCTAACAAAGGCTGGAATCCAGCTCTCTTTGAATTGGTGGGTATGAATGATGAGAGAAAGGTCTCTGAGGTGTGGCAGGGAAGCTGTTTGTGTTGGAGCCTCACTAAATGAACACAAATCATTCATGGAAATCTGTGGCACTTGTGCTGCTGACATGAATCTGCCTTGTGTGTGTGGTGGGTGCAAGGTCTGGGGCCTGAAATGCTGAGAAAATTGCAGATCAGTCTTGGCTAATGAATGTTGAACAGAGCAGTGGAAGAGAGTGTTATCCCACAGCTTGTGTTTTGGGCAGAGAAAGGGACATTTTTCCTGAGTTTATCTTTAGAGATGCAGCCACTGCTCCCCCCAGCACTGGTCAGCACTGCAGGTGCTAAACATGACTGAAAATAAGATTATTCTGACTGATGAGAGTTTGAACCTGTCTCATTCCTGGGAAACTGGGGAAGTTCAGTTCCTCTGCCTCTGTAGTGACATGTGTCTGTGTCCCTGCTTGGTGTTAGCAGAACAGATGCAGTGAGTTAATGGACTCCTGCCTCCCTGGTTGTCAAGGGACCTGCACGAGCACACACAGGCAGGAATTGCTGATGCCCTATGCATTATTTTCCTGCTGATCTCTTAGCTTAACAGTTCAGCAGACTGAAGCAATTGCTTTGTGCTCTCTGTCCTACGAGAAAGGCAGGGTTAGAAGAGTGGAAAAACTGAGTGAGGGGCGTGATTAAAGACTTGCTAATGTTTAGGAAATGTGAAATTCGGGCAGATAAGGTCCGAACAGCCTCATTCCTGCTGTTCTGTTGCCATAACACAAGGATGTTATTATTCATCTACTGATATTGTAAGAATTCTGTAGTTTCCTTTCTTAACTCCAGTAGTGCTACTGCAGAAATGAGGTGACGAAGTTGAGAGGGAAACCAGGGGAGCAGCAGAATGGAGCAGCATAAAAAAGACCAGAAATGGTTCTGAGAGAGGAACAGCTCTTCTTTGTGTCCCTCAGGTTTAAGGAATCCCATGTATGTCACTTATTCCCACAGAGGTTTTTTTACAGGACTATTCTTAATAAGATCTGGGTCCAGTTTCCTGCAATTGCAGGGTATTCATTGATATAACCAGCATCAGCCTGAGTGGCTTAATTTGTAATTGTGGACTGAAGTTCTGCAGTGCTGTTCAGAGGCTCTGTGACACCCTGGAGAAATGACAAAAACTTAGGTTTCTTAAAGAAATATGTTTGCTATTTTCTCCTTTTCTTTTACCCATCTGCTTCTGCTGCAGTGATATGTGACATGTCTCTCTGGGGCAGGGCCTGAGCAGATTGTGGAGTTGATGGATTTCGAAGGGGTTTGAAGCAGTAATATTGCAGTTCCCTCTCAGGCAGAACAAATGGTGGCTGCAGGTACTGTGGGAGCAGGGTTTGCTCTCAGAAATAGCTCTTCTTAAAGTGCAAATTCCAATGGAAAATTTTGGGCTCTACAGTACAGATGACCTGTGTGTGTGCAGCCATGAGGCTGGGCAGTGGAGTGGTGTTTGTGGTGTCTGGGTGTGCCTGCAGAATCAGGCTGGGGTGTTGGTTTGGGGTTTGGTGTCCTCTGGCTGCTCACAAGAGCTCCCCTCTTGTCAGACCACCTTGGCTTTGGCACTGGGCTAATAAACTAACAGGGGCTGTTTCAGTAGGCAGTTAGGGGCAAGTGTTTCTAGTGACAGGAGTGGGAGCTGAGTGATGAAGAATGGGCTCCTACAGAAACTTGCCCGATCCTGTTTTGAAATGGGATTAAATTGGAAGTTGTTCCTGGAATCTTGTTCAGGTTTTACATCAGAACTCTTTGAACGTGGACCTGCTGTTCTTTGTCTTTTGTTCTTGCTGTAGCTTTGCCTTTGTGATTCTTAACCCTGGAATTGCATTTGAAAAGATGGCAATGGCAAAGTTGACTGCTGGTCTTTAAGTGTAGTTATCAGATTGCAGTAATAGCATGTACTCAGTGTGACCTGTTTGGTTTGGGAAGCTCAGGGATGCAACCTGCCTGCCTCCTACTATCGTTAGGATAGACCAACCTCCTTCTTTCTGCTCTAAGGAGAAAAGTTCTTTATTTCTAATTATGACTAGTTAATTGCTGCCTATTCTGTGTTTGCTTACAGGATGAATAGCCCAGCTGATTGCTAATGGTTATTACTCAGAGGGCAGCAAAAGAAATAACTGGAATTGGTTAACTGTTTCCCTCTGTGGGTCTGAAGTGGGGTATGTGTTTTGTGAGGGCAGGTAGTTTTACTGAGCCATTCTAGTTCTTGGCTGTCCAGGTGCCCAGATGGAATCTGAACTCCTCTTTTTTGCATTGGTGCACCTCTGCTTTGCAGCTCTCCCAGAACCCATCCCAAGGGTGCTTTTGCTTCCTGCCACACTGGCTGTGCTTGGGGAGCAGTGGCATGACCCTAGTCACTCAAAATGCAGGAGGAGCTGCTGCTTGAGCATCCCTGTCAGCAGTCTGACCCCACAGATGAACCAAACCCGCCAGCTGATGACAGCACTCAGTCCTGATCTGTGACACATGCAGACAGGGCCACTGGGATGAAGTATTCTTTTAAATAAGTGTTTATGGCAGCTAAAAATAAATGTATCTTTGACACCTATGACTTTTTTGCTGCATATCAAAAAGAATAGTTACACTCTTGAGGTCAGAAATCATTTGCTTACATCAATTTGGAATATATTCGAAAAGAGAAGAAAACCATCCATAGGAAAGTGACTGAATTAGGAATTTTTCTTTAAAAAAAGCCCCAAACCAAAACAAACTCTCTAACCTTAATCTTTGTTGTTGTCTTGAGCATCTTATTCTGTCAGATATAAAGGTCTTTCCAAGAAACCTGGTTCTGAAACAAGAAAAAACAATGATGTAAACCTATTCTAGTTTTGGCAATCCTGGCAGTGTTTTCTTTTCCCTTTAGAAAAGGGATGGGGATTGCTGATATGCCCACGGTCAGGCTTGACTGGGAATATGGGATGCTTTAGGGCAGATAAAGGGAAAAGTTGCTAAAGTTGCAGGACATATCAGCTGTACAGGAGAATGGCACCCAGTGAGTGGGAGGGAGGGGATCCCTCCCTGAAAATGCACCAGGAAAAGGTGTAGGTGGGTTACACCAGGAGCAATCCTGGGGTGCTGTGACATTGGAGAGAGCTGGGCACTGCCCTGGATGTGAAGGGATACTCCAAGCTGTGGCTTGGAAAAGGCTTGGTGGTGGCTGGGACAAGCTGCAGTGATTCTGTCTTTCCCTGCAGACAAGGCTGGATGAAAATAGTGTGTATGGCAGGGGAACAGGGTAGAAGTTTTAAGCACCATGAGTAGCTCCTGCTTATCAGGGGAGTTTTATGATCTTATGTGTGATGGGGAGACTTTGGTTTGCTTTGAGTTTGTGTTGAGCTGAGTGATACAGAGTTCTTGACCAGAACAGGGCTCTGTTCCTGATGGATTTTTGGGCTTTTTTTCCCCATCCAGACTAGGTAGCCATGTCAGCCAAAGCCATCTCCGAGCAGACAGGGAAGGAGTTCTTGTACAAGTACATCAGCACCTCCTGTGCCATCCAGAACCGCTTCAAGTATGCCCGGGTGACCCCAGACACAGACTGGGCACGGCTCACCCAGGACCACCCCTGGCTCCTGAGCGAGGTAAGGACAGGGACAGCAGGCTCTGCTCCAGGATCTGCCTTCCTGGAGCACCTGAGCACTGCTCCAGACCCTTCCTGAAGGACTGGTCGCTGTTGCTGCTCTGCCACAGTCACTCCCAACCCTGATGAAGAAGCAAGCCTTGCTTCAAGGCTTAAAGCCCCCTCATGAGGGGCTGATTATTCCTTTAAGACTGTGAAATACAGGAGGAGAGATAGCTGTGAACCAGTTGCTCATAACTGCACATAAGGTAAAAGAGGTTGATTCAGAGATGTCAGTTCCTGTTCTCAAAGCCATGCTCTCTGAAATCAGGGAGTGCTCTCTGTGTCTGGCTTTAATGTCAAGTTAGGACACTGCTTAGTTTTCTTCAATCCAAGCAAAATGTCAGGGAAAACTTCCTTTTTTTAAAATTTTTCAGTGCAAAATCATTTATCTTCGTATCTCATATCCTCACACTTTCTGTAGAGAAAACATACCCAGAGCTCTTTTTATTAGCTATCCATGCTGGCTCCTTTCCAGTGGTTAATTATATTAAATCATTGGCTGGAGAATGAATTGAATGTCTCATAGTCCTTGACTGACTGACTGATAGAAAGCCTGCACTAATTAGATGTTCCATGCTCAAGTGCCTGAATGAACTGCAGGAACAGATCAGCAGTGCTTCTAAAAGCCTTGCAGAAAGCCAGAAGGGAGCAAGGATGCTCTTGGGCCTTTAAGGCAGGTTCTGTAAGGCTGGAAAGGGCTTCAGAGTCCAGCAGCAAGACCATGCTCAGTGTCCTGTACTGCAGCACAGTGTGTTCTGACTCTTAAGTTGCTGAAGTTGCAGGACATATTAGTGGTACAGGAGAATGGCACCCAGTTCTGGTTTGGTTTTTTAAAAATATTTGCAAGCTAGAGATGTGTGTAACCCAGGAGCAGCTATCCTCGAGTATCTTATAAAGAGCTGTGGTCAGTTGGCTGAAATGTGCATGAGCCTGGCCCTAGCCAGTCTCATAAGCAAAGTGTAGTGACAGCAGTACTTTTTTTTTCCTTTTTTTTTTTTTTGTGAGCAACTGTCTGTGTCTGTCTTGACTTTTATTGGGTTTTTTCAACAAAAAAAAAAGACAGAACAAGCTGTCACCTCAGCCTCTGATGCCTGCTCACAGCTGAGTAGAAACAAGGTGGCTTTTCTCACACTGCAGCATAAAAAACCCCCAAACTTGCAGGCGTGTTGTACCAGGAGCTGGATTTGCCAAGATTAAAGGCATTTTACAAGGTTGTGTGCTGTGCAGTACTGATTTAAGTTTCTACTTCTCTATCTGCACAGAACCACCCAACCAAAGTCACTTCCTAATGTTTCTTCCTTTAAATCTCTTGCCCAACCTTTGTAGCGTTTAGTGGTGAAGCCAGATCAGCTCATTAAGAGACGTGGGAAGCTTGGCCTGGTTGGGATTAACCTCACTCTGGATCAGGTGAAGGCTTGGCTCAAGCAGCGCCTGGGCCGGGAAACCACGGTGAGTGCTTTGCTTTTGTTCCCAGGACAGTATAAAAGCTGTAAAATCTCTGGTCCTCTACTGCAGCCAGCCCATGTGCTTTGGCTGATGATTGAGTGTTACTTCAGGTCCTTATTTTAACTCAGTGCTGCTATGTAATATTTATTTTCCTGGGAATGACAGTGCAGTGCTAATGGTAATGAAGTGCCTGCCATCCCTGCTGCTGTGTGTTGGGAGCTGATGGAGTTGTGCTGCCTCAAGGAATTTATGCCTTTGGCTCTGCTGGGATTGATTTGCTGCTGGCTCTGAGCCGGTGTGGCAAGAATTGGGAAACAGCAGGAGCAGCATCAGTGAGTGCTCCCCATTGGGAGAGCAATGGGTGTGGGAATTACTCCTTTAGCACAACACAACAACCATATCTAAAGCAAGGACTTGGCCACAGACTTGGGACCATTGGTGTCCTCAGAAGCAGGGAGTGTCCCCCAGTGTCTCCTGAGCCTGGAAACATGGGTTTGGATAACAGGGAAGTGCCTACACAGAACAGTTCCTGGACCCATAAGAAGAGGCTAAAGGATTCTCTAGCTCTTCTGTGCTCCCTGATACCATTTCAGGGTGAACACTACTCTGAAGCCTCTGCTCCTGCCACTAGCTCAGGAATTCCTCACTTCTGAATCTTCCACTATCCAAGAGCAGCTCAAGCCCTTGTGTCTCACTGTGCTGAGCAGGACCCAGTGACAGTGCTGCCTCTGGGACAGGAGAGGAGAGCAGCTGTCCTGGTGTAATTCTGATACCACTCTGTCCTGTTAGGAATGGAAAAGGTGACTGACTCCTGTAACCAGATATCCTGAGGTGAAAGTGCTGAATGCTGTGCTGGAGAGGGAGTAGTGGTTCCCCAGGAGGCACAGTGGAGAGGCAGCAATTTTAGAGCAGTGCTGATTAAGTCTCAAAGCTGTCCTTATGCTGTCACAAATGTGCTGGACAAGTGGTTATGGGTGTTTATCTTGTTTTCTGTCCCCAGATTGCTAATGCAAAGGGAATCCTGAAGAACTTTCTGATTGAACCCTTCGTCCCTCACAAACAGGTTAGTACACCATTAAAGCAGACTTTTAAATCTCTTTGGGCTTGCATGCTTATCTGGATTGGTACAGTGGAGAAAGCAGAAAGTTTGAGAGTGTGCTGGTGAGCTGACAGTGTTGCTGCACACCCCTGGGCAGTGTCAGGGCCACTCCAACACTGCTGCTCCTTGGGAAGCTCAACGTTGGGCTCAGCTGCCCCAGTCCCAGTACTGGCACAAAAACCTCTCCTGGGTCTTCTCTGGGTGTCACTGATAAATGCTTGTCCGTGCTCTGTGGTGCAGGAGGAAGAGTTCTATGTGTGTGTATATGCTGCCCGTGAGGGAGACTATGTGCTCTTCCACCACGAAGGGGGTGTGGATGTGGGAGATGTGGATGCCAAAGCTCAGAAGCTGCTTGTGGCAGTGGATGAAAAGCTCAATGAATCGGATGTGAAGAAGCATCTCCTGCAGCATGCACCAGCTAACAAGAAGGAGTAAGTAGGGATGCAGTTCTGGGTAGGACCAGTCAGGCAGCAGCTGCTCTCTTTTATCTCAGTGCCACATCCCTCTTATTTTTCTTCACCCTGAAGCTCACTCTCCTGCCCTTTTTGCTGCTCTCCAGAATATGCCATGCATCCTGAATCCAAGCTCTCTGACCTTATCTCAGCTGCCTGTAAAACCCAAAAATAAGGTTTCCTGATGCTGAGCCTTTACTTGGCAGCAGCACTTGTCAGCCTGCTTAGGTCTCAACCTGAGACTGGAGACATGTACTGAATTCTGATCCTTTGTGCTAGCATAGAAGTTTCTTTTGTTTACTGAAATAGTGATGAGATGTGGCTCTGACTGCTAATTCAGAACTTCCCTCTCCCTTGCTCTGGCCTGATCTCCAAAGTTATTGCCCTGTTCTTCCTTCTGCAGGCTTATCTGTAGATCTCAAGGCTTCTGCATCTCCCTCAATTAGATGCCCATACCTAGTTAGCTTAATATGAGTCATGATTTTTCCAAACATAGCATAATCCTTGCTGACATTGTGCAGTGCTGAAGGGTGAAGGAGCCTGTCACTCCATCTGTCACTGCAGCCTTCTCCCCATCACAGCTAACGAAGCTCAGATCTGACAAAGATAGGTACCAGCAGGGAGGAAACGATGCGCTTCTGTCTTGTGGGGAGATAAATCAGACTGCCCAGCTCTGACAGTTGTGAGCAACTGTGTCCTCAGCAGAGTTTGGTGGAGGGTAATTAAGATGAGTCATCAAGGTCTTCCTTCCCTTGAGTCATCCATCACCCAGGCTCCATCCACAGAAGATGAATGAGAATAAAAGAAATTGCTGCCGAGTAGATTTGCAGATTGCCACTGATGCCAACGAACAGAGCAGGCTGTACTTGTGTTTGGCTGCTTTCATTAACTTGTGTTATTTTTCTTTTTTTTACAGCATCTTGGCCAGCTTCATCTGTGGCCTGTTCAACCTTTATGAAGATCTGTATTTTACGTACCTTGAGATCAATCCATTAGGTAATGGATATTTTTGGAAGCAGAACTTTCTGTTCTGAAATACTGAAATGTGTTCTTGATCCTTCCTTTGGTTCTGTAATTCACAGCAGCACCAGGTGCCATGTGCAGAAGTATCCAAGTAGCAGTGATAGGTCTTTGAGCTGTTCATTCACTGAATTAAAAATGAGGAAATGAAAAATTCCATTGAAGGGAATGCTCAGGCAGTACTGAAGAATGTAAAAGTTGCATTGTTAGAACAAAACAGCCCCTGAACAGAGCCTGGACCACGGCCACATTTACTGGTTAATTCCTCAGGGAACTTGCTGGGGCTGGTCAATACTGCCCAGTGCCAGGGGAAACAGCAGTCACCCAGCTTTTGCAATGATGTCTGCATGGTACCAGATGTTGGAGTAAATCTGTGATGTGTCTCTGTACAACCCTGAGCTAACTGGGATGTTTTTCATTGCAGTGGTGACTAATGATGGTGTTTACATCCTCGATTTGGCTGCGAAGATTGACGCGACGGCCGACTACATCTGCAAAGTGAAGTGGGGGGATGTGGAGTTCCCCCCTCCTTTTGGCAGGGAAGCTTACCCTGAGGCAAGTTGGGATTCCTTCACTGTGTCCTGAATTCACCATTGCTTGTGTGCCCATGGCTTTGCTGTTTCCAGTGGTTTTGTTGTGGTGTCTCAAGCACCTTGGCAGTGCTGTCCATGGTAATCTGTGCACAGGTAGCTGTAGTCCTAGAACTGCTCAGAATCCTGTTCTAAACTGCAGTTGCTTCCCAGCTCTGGGCAGTTCTTTAATTCAGAATTGACTTTTTTTTTAATGGAGGCCAATATTGGACTTTCCTCAGCTGTATGCCAGAGCTCTGTGCCTGTGCAGAACTTCCTTTGGTGGCTTCTGCCCAGGCTGCTCCTCTCAGCATCTCTATTTTTCTCTTGGAGCAGTGGTTACTGGGAGCCCTGTGGGAGCTGCTGTTCCCTCAGTGTTTCAGGGACAGTTCTGAAAGCAGAGCAGCAGCTGTGTGCAAATGCTGCATCCAAGCATGCATCCAGAGAAAATAACCACCATTTCTGAAACTTTTAAGTAAGAAGATGTTAATACACCTGTTTTTCCAAAAAGTGAGGATGAGATGAGGGCTGCAGGCAGCACTTTATTGCAAAGCTAGCAGTGCCTGTTCTCTCCCCAAATTCCCTGGATCTTTACTGCTGCATGCACAAGCACTGCTCCAGACACAGGTCTGAGCAGCTTCAGAGGTTGTTGGAAATAGAGCTCTCTCCTTAATTATTCTGTTACTTATTTCAGGGGTCTGCTCTTCTCTCTCCAAAAAGATTCCTGTCCTGACTTTTTCATTTTAATGATTATAATTATGCTTCAGTTGGAAGGTTTTTGTACTGTGGCCAGGAAATCCATTTAGCTGTTCCTTTCCATGTAGCTTGCTGGATGCCAACACTCAACTCAATTTGCTCCTAAAAAGATTAGTTCAGGTTTTGTCTCTGAATCATCCCTCTTGAGTCCCTGGGAAGGTTGTTATGGCAGAGTCTTTGCTGGGAATGTTAATGAACTCTGATGAAGTGCTGCTCAGCAGCCTGGCACACTGGGCTGCAGGAGCACCATGTTGAGCCAAATTACAGCCCTCAGTGATTGTGTTCCTGGCTCCAGCACAGCCAGAGTGGTCACCATGGGTGAGATGATTTTTAGATTTCCTCAGGTCTCAGGCAAGGCCAGAACAGACTTTACAGTTCTGTTGAGATTTTGTGCCTGTCGTGTGATGGAGGGATGCAGCTGGGCCTCTGTCCCTGACAGTGCTGTGTTTGTAGCTCTGCTGTCCCTTAGCTGTAGCTGATGAGGTGTGATTGCTGTGTCCAAATGCACCCAGCACTATGAACTCTTGGGATGGAAAAGGCAGGTGCAGGAGGAAGCTGAGGTTGTGCTGCTCTCTCTGTAGGAAGCCTACATTGCTGACCTGGATGCCAAGAGTGGGGCCAGCCTGAAGCTTACCATCCTGAACCCCAAAGGCAGGATCTGGACCATGGTGGCTGGTGGTGGTGCTTCAGTGGTGTACAGGTAATGGAAGTGAGGTTTCCAGTGGGCAAGGATTTCAAGTGCTGGGAGAGCATAATTGCTACAGCCTCTGGAAAATAGACTCTCCTCAAGCCATTTTTCCTATACTGTGACTGTTTGGGATCTCTTCAAAACGAAGATGCTGTACAGATTTTTCACCAGGCTATGGATCACAGTGCTGCCTATGGAATTTAATTTTGGAAGTGTTAGGGTTAGATAGTTTCTTATAGAAACTGACTTACAGCTCCTTTCTGACTCACAAAGAAACAAGCAGGCAAAACAAAGAAAATATCTGGAGGCTATTGAGGGTAGTATGATTGTTGTAATGGTCACTGAGTTTGTATCTGGGGAACATGACAAGGTTAATTGTGACTGGCACCAAGAGGAAAGCAGCTGTCAGCAGACAGCACTGACCTTCTGCTAAGAATCCCACTTCCCCAAGGATTTGGAATACTTTAGGAACTTTATAATAACTGAAATTATAACTAATCTCTCAAATAACTGGGTTTTTTTTATTGTTAGTGACACTATTTGTGACCTGGGGGGTGTGAATGAACTGGCAAACTATGGGGAATACTCAGGAGCCCCGAGTGAGCAGCAGACCTATGACTATGCTAAAACCATCCTCTCCCTCATGACCCGAGAGAAGCACCCGGAAGGTAAGGGAGATGCTGCAATTCCAAAGCTGTGAAGCTGTTTCTGGCAGAAAAAACTGGACAAATCTGGGCTGTTACTATGCTTAGCTTTCCTTGGCAGAGCTTTGAATGTACTGCTGCCTTCTGAAGGAATCAGGGCTGGATTTCTGTCAGCTCTTGCTTCAAAGAGAGGACTTTCGGTTTTTCATGGGGCCTGAGAGATCCCTATCAAACTTTCTTGCTTCATACAAAGCTCTTATCTCCCAGGCTCTACTAAACTCAACTGCTTTAGGGTTTTTTTTCTAAGAAACACAACTGGTTACTCTGCAATTTTGTTTCACTTTGTCCTTAACTGCTTCTTGATCTTGGAGTACTCTGTACTTGAAATGGTTTTACTTACCTCTGTTTCTTCCCTCAGGGAAGATTCTGATTATTGGAGGCAGCATTGCAAACTTCACCAATGTAGCAGCCACCTTTAAAGTAAGTGACCAGTCTCAAACATCAGCAGACACACAGTTGTCAGCCCCCAGCCCTTCATCCCGGTTCCATGTTTGGCTGAGGCTGATAGTCGGTCTCTTCCAGGAGTTCCTGAGACGATGGGACAGGGTAAATGTCTGGCTGCCTGGGTCACCTGTCATGTGTGTTTCTTTTAGGGAATTGTGAGAGCAATAAAGGATTACCAAGGCCCTCTGAAGGAGCATGAGGTGAGGATCTTTGTACGAAGAGGAGGCCCGAACTACCAGGAAGGGTTACGTGTCATGGGAGAAGTCGGTAAGAACCGAGCTCGCCCTTAAGTTTTGTTCTTGCATCTCGTTCCTTCCACTTGCTTTCTGCTGAGCTTTCTCAAGGTTAAATGCCTCACTTTGGTAGAGCTTTCCCCTGAGGAGGCTGACTGCTCTTGTGTGCTCCCACAGGGAAGACCACGGGGATCCCCATCCATGTCTTTGGCACGGAGACCCACATGACGGCGATCGTGGGGATGGCGCTGGGCCACCGGCCCATCCCCAACCAGCCGCCCGCCGCAGCCCACACTGCCAACTTCCTCCTCAACGCCAGCGGCAGCCCCTCGGTGAGCTCCTTCCCCACTGTGACAGGAGAGATGGGCGTGAGGAGCCTCCTGAGGGCAGCTGCCCCTGTCCAAACAGGCTGGAAACACATTTTGGCCACCAGTGTATTTGTAGGAAGCTTTAGGAAAACAAACATGACTCTACTGGCGCAGTTTTATCACCCCAGTGCCCATCTCACTTATGCAGAAAATGTGGCCTCTCTCAAAGCTGACAGTGTGACTGTTGAACCTGCTGGGTCATTCAGTTGTCTGTCGCTTGACTGAAATGCTCCAATCTGAAAACTCATTTTCTCTGGTTCTCTTTGTAGTAGACCAGTGTAGCCAAAGTGAGGCCACCTCCTCCTCTGTGCTCCAGGCCATACCTGCAGCACTGTCCCTCACTGACTTGGCTTCTGCATCTTTCAGACTCCAGCACCGAGCAGAACTGCCTCCTTCTCTGAGTCCAAACCAGATGGTATTGCTCCAGCTAAGAAGGCAAAACCAACAGCACCTCTTGGTAAGTTCAGCCTTGGGAGTGCTGCTGGCAGTGCTCTGCTGTTTCCAAAGGCAGGATGGGCATGAGACAAATGCTTTTTTTCCTAGATATAAAGGGAAGCAGTTTTGTGGTGCCTGCCTATCTTTGTCTTGAGTGTAGTTAAGTGGTTTGGCAGCTCACTTGTGCCATGAGCTCATACACATGGCGAGTCAGAGTTGCCCTGATCTGGGATGTTCAGGAACAGCACAAGAGGAAGTACAGTGAGAGGGCTCCACTCTGCTTGTTTTTTAACAAGAGCAAACCCAAAAGCCCTGAGTGCTGTGGAGAGGAGGACTGCTGCAGCACCTGCCTAGGTGGGCCAGCAGCAGTCAGGTCTGTCATAGCATTGCATGAGTGATTCTCTCTTCAACAGATTCAATCCCAGCCTCCAGACCTGGTTCAGGTAGGACCTGTGTGACCAGCTGAATGTGCCTGGCCTTGCTGGCAGCTGACTTTTTCAGTTCTTGGTTTTGTTGCTGTTTTTTCTCTCCAAAAGTTTGCTGTGTTGTCTGGTCCTTTCCTCCTGCCCAGCATATTTAGCTGTCACCATGTGAACTTCTCATCTGGTTTTTCAAGTGCAGATCACATATGCCTCTGCACAAATGCTTCCTATTTCTGGGGGGGAGAGGGCCAGGTCTCAAACAAACTTTTTTTCTTCCCATCCCCCGCACAACCATCACAGAGAAGAACAGCCTGAGGCACAGAGTGAAAAGCTCTGTTCCCTTTGCTTTCCAAAAGGAGGAGTCACTAATTGTGACCAATAACTGGTATCTTGTTTCAAAGAGAAACAACTGTAGTGCAGGGGCCCTGGTTATCAGGTTTGGAAAGCACAGAAAAGTCACAAATTAACTAAATGTTGCCTTAACAGTCCAGCAAACCATTAAAGCCTGTGCTCAGTGAAGCTATTTTATAGGGACTTTAAGACTCTATTGGGCTCTGTGCTGTGTGAGAATAAACTGCTGAACTGGGGACAAAGTAGAGCTTCAAGTTACCTCCCTTATCATGAGGAAGGACAGTAGAAGGGGAATTCTTGTATTGTTGCTTGTGTGCTCTCAGACAAACACCATGGCCTTTCTGAGTCTGCATTTTGGTGTTCCTGGGGACACTCATGGTACCCTCTTGCAGGCACCTGCAAGATAAACAGAATTTTCAGTTCCCTAATGGCAAGTCATGTTGCAGTGAATCTGAACTGTGAGTGTGTAGGGGTGGAGAAGAGCAAGGACTGATTTTTATTTTTGTTGAAAAAGTGTCTCCAGTTTAATCCCTAATGCTGTTTACCTTTGCTCCAAATCGAGAAGGAACTCAGCAGTAGCCCAAGTGACTGATGATGGATGGATGAGATCAGGTGGATCAGCTGAGTTTGTTTTAAAATTAATTCTGCCTGGAGTCAGAAGGAGGGAGTCATTGTTGTGCTGTTGCAAGTGGTGTAAATGGACTTTAAGCCAATAGTCCATCCTCACTGGCTGAACTGTTGCTTTTCCTGTGACTCTGTCCCCTGAAGCCAAGTTTTGGGCCATATATAAATTCTTAGAGCCATCAAATTTATGTTGGATTCTGATCATTAAAGAAAAAGGAAACCTGAGTATGTTGAGCTCCTTTATTTTCTTTGTTCTCCCTATTTCCTGCCTGGTTTTTTTGTTTGTTTGTTTTTTGTGGTTGGTTTTTTGTGGTCTTTTTTTTTTTAAATTTCCTATCATTCTACTATGGTGCCCTGACCAGCTTCCCATGGTTCACTCAGACTGTGGGCTACACGGAAATAAATACATGAAATTCAAAGTTCTCTTCAGCTTTGTATAAGACAACTGGGAGAAATATGAAAGGCCCATGAGAGGAGAAGCAGCAGCAGTTTTCACTTCTCTCCTCTCCTATACCAGCTCTCTCCTGTAATTCACTTGCCCATTTAGTGAACCCCAAAACCTGGCTGTTGTGCTCAGAATCCAGGGAATGGGTTGCTGCTTCATCTACAGTTTCTTCCTTAATTTGGACAGTGTGGCTACTCCATCCTGCAAACTGCAGTTCATCTCCTGGGTTAAGTTTTTGGGGTGTGGGGGGGAATACACTCATCCAGGAGCTTTTCAGCAGGCATTTGGCAAAGTTGCAGTTTGTGTCTTGCTCAGGTGTACAGTTTGAAGATGGTTTGGTTTTTCCCCCTCTTCTCTGAGCAGGGAAAGCCACAGCACTGTTCAGCCGCCACACCAAGGCCATCGTGTGGGGGATGCAGACCCGGGCTGTCCAAGGAATGCTGGACTTTGATTACGTTTGCTCCCGGGATGAGCCCTCAGTGGCTGCCATGGTTTATCCATTCACGTAAGTAGCCAGTGACTGCACAGCTTTTCCATCTCCCTTCAACTCTTCTGTGACCTTCCTCCTCTCTGTCTCTGTGGTTCTTTAGTGGAGCTCTGCCCTGGTCTCCATCCCTGCTGGAACACCTTCTCCTCTGCTCCCTTCCACCCCCAGGTTGGCTTTGTAGGCTGCTTTCTTCAACCATTGATTTTGGGCTGCGCTGTTGAAACAGCTTAATGTTCACCACAGAACTGAAGTTCCATTTCATGTGCTTGTAAAAGATGCCCAAATTCTGTTCTCCACTCAGTGAGTAAGGCAGGTGTGACTACCTGGGCTTTCTTTCCCAGCCCCTGGCTCAGCGCAGGCAGGCAGACTGTGTAAGGCTTCTTCCACTCACCTGCTGTTGACTATGTGCTTGTCTGAGACACCTTGATTTATGCCTGCAGCAGCAGGAATTACCCCTCCAAATATTATTCAGAATCATAGCTCTGCTGACAAACCAAAAAAAACCCAAAAAAAACCCAAACTAAACCCAAAAAATCTTGTTCATATTCTTTCCAATAGCAGCAGTGGTTACTTAGCAGGCAGGAAGCCTGTGGATCCTTCAGTGGGATAGAGAATTCCCTTGTGGTGTGTATCCTCTTTTACTCATCCCTACAAAGATGAGAGGGGCTATTGGGTGTGGATGAGCTGTTTGTACCTCCTCAGTGTGGGGATCTCACTGTGGGACAGGTAGGGAGAAGGGAAACAGCAACTGTTGCTTCCAGTACAGTGAGGTGGGAGCCCAGAGCCAGGCAGGAGCTTTGGTTCATTGCTGTGGTATTTACAGACATCCTGGAGAGCTGATGTCTAATCAACCTCTGCCCTGCAGAGAATTTCTCCTCTTGACAATTAAGACCTTGTATTGTTATTCTGCAGCTCTGATGGTAATTGCAGTTCTGTAATAACTTCTCAGCAAGTGCAAACCTCAGGGTACTGAGTGCAGGCACATCCATTTCTGTAGGTGAGTGGCAGTCTCTGGCAGTGCTGGACCTGATTAAGGAGGGAAAAAGCAACAGGGATTGCAGTTTAAGGCTGCCTATAATTATCTGATTCTGCTTGACCTTTTGGAGAGAGTCAGGCTGGCAAAACCTGGAATGTTCTGTCACCCGATGTACTGATATGGGAGCACAGCCACTATCCACATGCTTAAATGACTGCCCAGTCAGACTTCACTGCAGTTCCAGTCAGAGCATCTACTGTGTATGAAATACCAACAGTGAAACCTTCCCAGGTGCTTCCCCTCCAGTGCCTGTGGGATGGGCAGAGTCCCACTGTAGCAGGATTGGGAAGCTGACTGGCCCTCCCATTTCTGTCCTGGCTGTTCCCCCAGTCCAGTGTTAGCACCAGCCCAGTGACACAGCTTTGCACACCTCTCATTCATTACTCTTTCTGTGCCTCATTCTGTCTTCCAGCTTGGAGTAGAGTTAAGGCTCTGGTAACTTCACTGTGGGAGAGCTTATTCATCTTGCTGGATGCCTCTGTCCCCATTAGCCCGTCTCCTTCCATATGCTGCTCTGTCCTATTCTCTGAAGAACCTTCTGCTGTCATATGGTCCCTCCCCAGACACGCTCACGTGCTCGTGAGTGTCTCAGTCAGTCTCGGGGGCTGAGAATGGGGTTTGTAAACTCCTCTGTCTGCATGCACTGTGTCCCTTTGCCTTTCCAGCAGCCTTAAGGTCAGGGCTTTTCCATCTTCTCTTCCACAGGGGTGACCACAGGCAGAAGTTCTACTGGGGCCACAAAGAAATCCTGATCCCAGTCTACAAGAACATGGCAGATGCCATGAGGAAGCACCCAGAGGTGGATGTTCTCATCAACTTTGCCTCCCTGCGCTCTGCCTATGACAGCACTGTTGAAACCATGAATTATCCCCAGGTGAGTGCAGGATCCAGAAGAAGCCCAAATGAAGAAGGAAGACCCTGTCAGCAGGGTACTGGTGTTTCTTAGACCATGATGGCATTAGCAAATTGTCTTGCTTTTCTGGCTTAGCAGATAACCCCCAGCTGTAACCCCTTGCAGAATATAAGGAGGATGCTGGGAGTTCCTGGCAAATCCTAATGCTGGGTTTGGAATTTAAGAGGAGCTTGGTGCTTCTTGGTTAGCAGTAATTACTTCAGGCTGACTATAATATAGTGCTGCTCTGATGTGCAAGTGTGGCATATAGGTAAAACCTTACAAAAGAAAGGCTTTGTAAAACCATGGCTCAGACCTGTTGCTCTGGCTAAGTATAGCTAATAGCTGGCCTGACAAGTATCTGTGAGAATCAGCCTGTCAGCTTGCATCCATGAGAAAGGAATCTGCACCTGTGTCAAGAAAGATTCTACCCCTGTGAAACATCTTCCTCCCAGGAGACAAGTATGTAAACTCCATTAGAGAGGAAAGTTTTTGACTGACACATACACTGGCAAATACTAACCAATGGACTGAGTTACAGTAATTTGCTAACTAATTAGATTTAAACATGATGCCTTCTGATAACCATACAACTATGAGCTGTGAAGAATAAAGATTGGCTGATGTGGATGAAGAAACAGGTGTCTTTGTCCGTCCTTATGTGATGTACAAGGGGGGGAAAATTCCCTGACCAGAGCATTGAGCCTTTTGTGAAGAGCATGGCAGCCTGCAGATTCATGCATTGGGCCTTGCTGGATGAGAGTGCACAGAGTGACCTCCCAAGTATGACCTCCCTGGGGCCTGACAAGGGGCTGCTCTGTGGGGTACCAATGGTTTTCTTTCTCTTGCTGCAGATCCGCACCATTGCCATCATTGCTGAGGGCATTCCAGAGGCCCTGACACGCAAACTGATCAAGACAGCTGATAAAAAGGGAGTCACCATAATTGGGCCTGCAACTGTAAGTACTGATGGCCACCTTCTCCTGTCTTTCTTAACCTTCAGATCAGCTTTCTCCAATAGTTGAAATGTATCCTACAATCCACTTTGTCTTTAGTCACAGGAAGTGCATGCTAGTCTCTCATCTTAAAGTCTTTGCCATCCTCCTTTCTATATATAAATACTAGCAAAGCTGCCTTACACAAATGTTCCTCAGTTTCGTGATTTTTAAAGGGCTTTACACCTTTCTCTTTAATAGGTTGGTGGGATCAAGCCAGGTTGCTTTAAAATAGGCAACACAGGAGGCATGCTGGATAACATCTTGGCATCGAAGCTGTACCGTCCTGGCAGCGTGGCCTACGTGTCCCGCTCTGGAGGGATGTCCAATGAGCTCAACAACATCATCTCCCGAACCACCGACGGGGTCTACGAGGGGGTGGCCATTGGAGGAGACAGGTATGAGTTGGCACCTTCAGTGGGTGCTGGTTTTCAAGTTGGTCTATAGAATTGTTGGCAATTTGGAGAAGGAAGAGCAGGTTGGGTGTTAATTTTTCTTTCAGAAAAGTATATGAAATAAACTTGTACCGTTTCTCCTGTATTGCACACAGATATCCTGGTTCAACTTTTATGGATCATGTCTTGCGTTATCAGGATACTCCAGGAGTGAAGATGATTGTGGTACTGGGGGAGGTGAGTGAGACCACTTCACTCTGAGAAATACCTGTATGTGGTTTTTGTTTTGGGAGCATCTGACCCAGTTGCAAGGATGCTAAATAGCAGCTACTTCTACTGTTCTCGAATGTTCCAAATTTTATTTCTTGCTGCTTTTGTCAAAAGAAATTGAATGTATTCCACAGGCAAGCATAGTCTTCCCTCTTTAGAAAAAAGGAAAAGAAAAATCAGCAGGTTTTGTTCTGAAACTTCAGCTATTACTCTGTGAAAAAGGAGAAAAACTCCCAGCAGTGCTTCTGAGTATGTCTTGGAGCTGGTTTTATCAAAAGTACAGCTTGGAACCATCTCTCTCTCCCTGCAGATCGGAGGCACAGAAGAGTACAAGATCTGCAGGGGCATTAAAGAAGGCCGAATCACCAAGCCAGTGGTGTGCTGGTGCATTGGTACCTGTGCCACCATGTTTTCCTCAGAGGTATGTGCAAAAATGGGGGCAAATGCATAAAATAAGGATATATCCACAACAGGAAGAAAAACACAACTTCACTCATTGTACCTAAACCTTCCAGAACTGGCAGTAGTAACTTCAACGTGCAAAAGTTCATAAATATAAATGATAAATATATCTTGCATTTCTATAGTTCTGTCACAGGAAATTTGTAGGGGATTCTGCTTACTTGTGAAGGGACCCCAAAGATCCCAGGGAAAGCAACAGATTCCAATAGCTGCCTGTTTCTGGAGTGGGGATGGCAAAGATCTATGTTAAGCAGCTCTGAAGTGAGGCAATTTAGGGAGACAGTGTGAATGAATGAGCCTGGAGGGATTCCAGATCAGAACATCCCTGTGATTACCCTTCTGGCTCTGGCTGCAGCCAGGAGTTTTGGTAGCCCAGAGGAGACAGATGTGCAGCCACTGATGTTGCCAGTCAGGGCTCCATTCTGTTGCACTCTCTGCAGGTAACAGTCTGTATTCCTTAGTGCTCTCTCTTTTCCTGTTTGTAGGTGCAGTTTGGCCATGCAGGAGCTTGTGCCAACCAGGCCTCTGAAACTGCTGTAGCAAAGAACCAAGCCTTAAAAGAAGCTGGAGTGTTTGTTCCCCGGAGCTTCGATGAGCTGGGAGAGGTCATTCAGTAAGTCACACTCACAGGGCACCTTCAGCAGTGGACAAAAGCTGTCAGGGCACTAATTCTGGCCTGATAGGGAATATATTTCTGCTTAAGGAAAGCAGCTTCTACTCTTTGTGGGATTTTAAGGTCTAAGTTAGATGACTTTGCTAGGATCTCTTAGAAGGACCAAAGTTACTGACTGGATTCTCTCCCTAGGTCTGTGTACCAGGATCTTGTGGCCAAAAGAGTGATTGAACCAGCTGAGGAAGTGCCTCCTCCAACTGTGCCAATGGATTACTCCTGGGCAAGGGTGAGCTGTGCTGGTTTACCTGCTTTTGGGTTTCTTGGAATCAGACAGGGAATTCATTGGCTGTGATTCCAGCTGCCACGTTGTGGTTATTATACCTTGTGCTTTGTAGTGTAGTGTGAGCTGCTGGCTGTGCTGGTTCTGAGTTGTGGAAGCTGCTCTGAGGGCAAGCCTGAGGCATTGCTGTTTGCCCACTCTGCCCTGTGCTGCCCCTCTCTGCCTGAGTGGGTTGTTTAACATCCTGTCTTTGCACTGCAATTCCAGGAGCTGGGACTGATTCGCAAACCAGCTTCCTTCATGACCAGCATCTGTGACGAGCGAGGGCAGGAGCTGATCTATGCTGGGATGCCCATCACTGAGGTCTTCAAAGAGGAGATGGGAATTGGAGGGGTTCTAGGCCTGCTCTGGTTTCAGAGAAGGTGAGGCTGCTCTTGTGAAAGCTTGCAGATTCTTTGGAGTTTTTCTTGTTTATTAATAGGCTTTAAAGCAAAAAAAGTAATTCCCTGATTTCTTTGTGAAGGTAGATTCACTAGAATGCCATCTCTGTATTTCCTCCATGACACCATGTCAGCATTTTGGGTTGCATACAGCATGTTTTAATCTCAGGGTGAAGTTTTCCATGTGTCTTGTGGTGCATTGAGGAAATTTCTGTATTCTACGCCTGATTCACGCTCTGCTTGTGTCACCTCAGCTCTAGAGAGACTGGGGACTTCACAAACATTTGCATTTGTGTTCTGTCCCTGACTGATGTGGTGTCTGTGCCCAGGTTACCCAGGTATGCCTGCCAGTTCATTGAGATGTGCCTGATGGTGACAGCAGACCATGGGCCAGCCGTGTCTGGAGCCCACAACACCATTGTCTGTGCCAGGGCTGGCAAAGATCTGGTTTCAAGCCTCACTTCAGGCCTTCTTACTATTGTGAGTACCTGATATTCAGGAGGTTTGGCTTTGTTACTCATTACTCTAAGTTAATTACTACTAATTTTTGGATTGGCTGCAGAGTCACAGACTGGTCTGTCCACTCACACTTTGAATTTCAACTTTAATACTTTGGTGCTCCCTGGTTCATTTTTCCAGTAAGCCAGAAACTGTCTCCTTTGAGTCTAGAAATGTAGATCTAGACTCTAGGTCTAGTTTGTCTCCTTTGAGTCTAGAAATATTTTTGTAGCAGCCAAATTGCTATCAGTGTTGACTCTGATTTCCTGAACTCTGACAAGAGTTACTAAAACAGACACTAGATTGCATTTTCCCCCACGTTGTCTCTAGCAGAGATGCACTGGCTCCAAATTGGCACTTGTGTGAGAGATAAGCAGATGCTTCCTCTCAGCTGCCTGCCCAATTCTAATGTCATGAATGCCAGAGACCAGGAGGGTGGATGGGGGAGATAATCTTGGGTTTGTATCTTAATTGTGGAGTCCTTTGTAATTGCCTTTGTGTCCTGCACCCAGGGTGACCGGTTTGGGGGAGCACTTGATGCTGCAGCCAAAATGTTCAGCAAAGCTTTTGACAGTGGGATTATCCCCATGGAATTTGTGAATAAGATGAAGAAAGAAGGAAAGCTGATCATGGGCATTGGACACAGAGTGAAATCAGTAAGAAAACTGTATTAGGACAAATTGGAAGGATTTTTAGGGATGGGTGGGGGAGAGCAAAAACAAAGCACTTGGCAAGTTTCAGAGGCAACTATTGACTAAATTCTCCAAAATCTACAAAGGGTATCAGTAAGAGGCAACATCGTTGACTGTAATGTGCTCTGAATTGCAGATAAACAACCCTGACATGAGAGTTCAGATTCTCAAGGACTATGTGAAGCAGCACTTCCCAGCCACTCCACTGCTGGACTATGCACTTGAAGTAGAAAAAATCACAACTTCCAAGGTGAAAGGCGCCAGCATTGAACTGCTCTGGGCACTGGTTCTCATGGGAGGGAAAGTGACTGGGGCTTAGCTGTATTTTCAGTGCAGTGCCTCATAAATTGTTGCTGGGGTAGAGTTGAGGCCAAGTACGGCTGCAGTTTGGAAAGGCTGAAGGCATTTGGCTACCAGGAAAATGCTGAACAAGCCAAACCATCATCTGTGTGGCCACTGACAACACTGGCACTGCTGGGTGTAAATCTGAGGCTGTTGGCACATGTGCTGGCCCGTGACTGGGAACCTCTGGGGATTGACCCAACAGACCCCTTGTTTTTTGGACTGGTTTTCCAGCATTACCATTAAGTGTAGCCCTTGCTTAGGCTGCTGGGCAGCATCTCCATAGCTGGGCTGGTGTGTCCTCAGCCACAGGCAGCCCTCAAATCACCAGTGGAAGGTGCCAGGTGAACACCATTTGCACTGTTGACATCTCTATTGGGGTGTGTTTTATTTCCTGCAGAAACCAAACCTTATCCTGAACGTAGATGGTATTATTGGAGTGGCCTTTGTTGACGTGCTCAGGAATTGTGGCTCTTTCACACGGTGAGTGAGGGAAGGTTGTCTGTGGATCATGGTCCTATGGAGCTGCACTGCCAGCTCCTGAGGGGCAGAATTCCATGACACTGGGAAGGAAACTGGCCTGATTTTTGGGGGCAGAAAGCTGTCAGGGGAATTTGTGTGGCTTCTGGTACTAGAGCAGGTGGCAGCCCATCTGAGATTGATTTCTTAAATAGATGATTACGATTACCAGGAGCCATTTATTTTCCTTTTCTTTGCAGGGAAGAAGCAGATGAATACGTCGATATAGGAGCTCTCAATGGCATCTTTGTACTGGGCAGGAGTATGGGATTCATTGGTGAGTTTCCCATGTCCTCCCTGCCCCTTCCCCCTGCTCCTGAGGCTGCCCTGCCCCAGGAACACCAGACAAACCTGAAACCCAGGGGCATTCAGTGCACTCTGGGAATCCAACTCAAGACAGACTAAGAGGAGGGACGGGACTTTTGTAACATAAACCACTCCCCTTTCAGGACACTACCTGGACCAGAAGAGATTGAAGCAGGGCCTGTACCGTCACCCTTGGGATGACATATCCTATATCCTGCCAGAGCACATGACCATGTGAGAAGCTGGTGTTGCCTTGGAATGCACCAGGACAGAAGCCTGTCCAGGGGACAGCCACAGTGGGACTGCGATGTATAAAGATGATTATTGGGACAGATGTTGAGCTGCCTGGTCAAACTGTGCAAAGTGACTGTTTTATAAGGATAGAAACTTAATCTAATAAAACCAAAACTTGTGCTATTCCCTCTGTTACCTGCTGTATTTAATACTGTCTCTCACACTTATATTTTTTCTATTCTCATTTTGTTTCCAGAAATGATTTAGGGTTGGGGGGTAGAGTTTGGCTCACAGGTATGCCTTACTGAACCTAACTCTGGTAACAAGCTGTACCTTTCCCATGAGGGGAATGTGCCTGTCATTCTCATAAGCCATGACTCTGGCTTTTTTTGTTGTTCATTGTTTTTCAATATGTTTACCATGTTCTTATCCTTAGTCTGGCTATACCTGAATCCAGGGACCACTGCTGATGTTATAACCAATGTTAATGAAGCTGGTGTAGTAATTTAAAGTGTAAAGTTGTAACATACTGCTGTGAAAACTGTGAAATCCCTGTGTCTGTATTTATGCAAAGAACCTCTCCTTTCCTCTGACTGCTACTCTGTGCACTGTCACTCATGTGATCTGCAGCTGCAAAAATATCTCAGTAATAATTTCAGTGTCCTCCTTGTCTGTGTATTGTAACCAAACCCAAATAAATACACATTACTAATTTATTCTTTTTCCATCTCTGGCTTCTGTACGTTGTCCCTAAACAATGTCTAAGGGCCTCTGTGATGAGTTGTCATTTAACAAAATAACCTTCAAGGCAGTTACTCCTGAGGGTCTTTTTCAGGTGATGTAAAAGAAGAGAAATAAAAATCAAACTGCATACAGATTTCACCTTGCCTGTTGCAGTGTAGGTCAAAAAGATAAAATTCAGTAAAGTAGAGATTAAAGAGAATGACACAAGCTATGGTTGATAGAGCATTATACAAGAGTTAGAGAACTGCACTGTCTCTATAGCAAATATGAAATAACCACCTAGAGCTCACTGCATTCTAACTAAAAACCCTGTGTACCATAGAGTGAGAGATGCTCAGGTGCAGCCTGAGAGGGTGCAGGGAGGAAGGAAATGATGAGGATTATCTGAGGCTCCGGGTGGCTCTGGTCGTGACACCTGAACCCCCACGATGGCGCACGAGGCCCTGGCAGCACCTGGGCGCCCCCACGACGGGGAAGCTGAGCGGGCGCGGGGTCTGGGGGCTCCGGGCTGCGGGGTTGGAGAGCTGGGGCTGTCCCGGCCTGAGGGGACGGGGGATAGGGGGAAGTCCCGAGGGGTCCGGGATGTGGCGATGTGGTGTCCCGGGAGGTCCCGGGGGCTCCTGGACTGAGGGGATGGGGATACATGGGGGTCCCGAGTTATGGGGACGCGGGGTCCGTGCGGTGCTGGGCTGAGGGGACGAGGGAACCATGGAGCGCCGGGCTTATAGGGGACGGGGGGTCCGTGCGGTGCCGGGCCGAGGGGACG
>JANPWX010000327.1:21691-32380 GCA_024734555.1 Trochalopteron elliotii | reverse complement strand
GGGCTGAGGCGGAGGTGTTCGAGTGCCCGGCGCACTGCTCCGACCTGGCCTGGCGGCAGAACGAGCAGCGCCGCCACGGCCTGTACTGCGACATCACGCTGGCTTTCGGCGGCGCGGGCATGGCTCGCGAGTACCGGGCGCACCGGTCCGTCCTGGCCGCCGCCACCGAGTACTTCACGCCACTGCTGTCGGGGGGGTTTGCGGAGTCGCGCTCGGGCCGGGTGGAGCTGCAGAAGTGGAGCTCGGAGGGCGGCCCCGACCCCGACACGGTGGAGGCCGTTATCGGTTTCATGTACACCGGCACCATCCGCGTGAGCCCCGGCAACGTCCATGAGGTGCTGGAGATGGCGGACAGGTAAGTGCGGCCGGGGCGGGGGCTGGCGGGGCCCGGGCCGCGGCATCAGAGCATCCCAGGCTGGTTTGGGTTGGAAGGGACCTTAGAAGTTCATCTCGTTCCACCTCCTGCCATGGGCAGGGACACCTTCCTCTATCGCAGATTGCTCCAAGCCCCATCCAGCCTGGCCTTTAACACCTCCAGGGATGTCTAACTCCCTTGTTTGTCCTGCAGGTTTCTGCTGACGCGGTTGAAGGACTTTTGTGGAGAGTTTCTGAAGAAGAAGCTGAACCTCTCCAACTGTGTGGCAGTTCACAGCTTGGCCCACATGTATTCCCTGAATCAGCTGGCCCTCAAAGCTCAGGATATGATCAGGAGAAACTTCCACAAAGTCATCCAAGATGAGGAGTTCTACACTCTGCCATTTCACCTAGTCCGGGACTGGCTCTCAGACTCGGAGATCACGGTAGACTCTGAAGAAGTCCTCTTTGAGACTATTTTGAAGTGGGTTCAGAAAAATCCTGGGGAAAGAGAGAGGTACTTTGAAGATCTCTTTAAGCTGCTAAGATTGTCTCAGATGAAACCCACATACCTGACTCGCCACGTCAAATCCGAGCAGCTGGTGTTGAGCAACGAGGCCTGTGTGAAGCTGGTGTCCGAGGCTGTGGAGAGCCATGCCCTGCGCTCGGAGAACCTGCAGTCAGGGAACCTGCAGCATTCCGCCTGTCCCGCCTCGCTGCTGCCGCGCTTCGGCCAGAACATGGACGTCATCATGGTCATCGGCGGCGTGTCCGAGGGCGGCGACTACCTGAGCGAGTGTGTGGGCTACTTCATCGATGAGGACAGGTGGGTCAACCTGCCTCACATCCACAACCACCTGGACGGCCATGCCGTGGCCGTGACAGAGTCCTACGTGTATGTGGCCGGCTCCATGGAACCGGGCTTTGCCAAGACTGTGGAGAGGTACAATCCAAACAGAAATATTTGGGAGCAGGTTTCAAACCTAATCACCAGGAAGCATTCCTTTGGCCTTACTGAAGTGAAAGGCAATTTGTACAGTATTGGTGGACATGGCAATTTCAGTCCAGGCTTTAAAGATGTGGCCATTTATAATCCTGAGCAGGACAAATGGCTGAACCTGGAGTCGGCACCAAAGATCCTGAGGGATGTCAAAGCTGTCTCCGTGGAGGACCGCTTTGTGTATCTGGCCGCCCGCACCCCGGTTGACAGCGACAGTGAGGATGGGCTGAGGGCTGTTATTGTCAGATACGATGCTGAAACCAGGCAGTGGCAGGACGTGGAGTCCCTACCCCTCATCGACAATTACTGCTCTTTCCAGATGTCTGTTGCCAACACCAACTTCTACCATACGGCATCGTGCTGCCCCAAGAGTTACCCCATAGACAATGAGGAGGCCAAGGGAAAGATCTCCAACAGGGCCTCGGATGAAATCCTGGAATCCTTGCCCCCTGAGGTCCTGAGCATTGAAGGAGCAGCAATTTGTTACTACAAAGATGACGTGTTTATCATTGGGGGGTGGAAGAACAGCGATGACATTGACAAGCAGTACAGGAAGGAGGCCTATCGCTACTGTGCCGAGCGGAGGCGCTGGATGCTGCTGCCCCCAATGCCACAGCCCCGCTGCAGAGCCACTGCCTGCCATGTGAGAATCCCCTTCAGGTGCCTGCAGGGAACACAGAGGTACCCCATGCCACAAAATCTCATGTGGCAACAAGATAGAATAAGGCAAATGCAGGAAAGGCAGATGCAGGAGATACACCGATACTCCCTGAGCTTACGGAGGATACCGCGCTCCCAGATCGAGTGCTAGTGTCTGCAGTGTCACTCCTGATGAGCCTAGGAAATAAACCTGTTTGTTAGGCTTGATGTGTCTTTATAAGACATGAGGGTGTGGATTGGATTTGATGCATAAAACCAGCATCTGTTGTGTGCTGAAAATTCAGAAGCTCACAAGTTGAGGGTGGGTGGGAATTGAGACACTCCGTGAATCCAACAGTATTCCTTAATGATGCCCAGGGAAAAGCTGTAGCCTGTATCGGGCTGTGAAATGTCTCTGGGAGCATTAAGCCTGTCACTTCTCTCCTCAGATCTTTGGTTCCAAGGGTTTCTGTAGAGTTAGTCTTTAACAGTTCTACTTGGAACATCAAAGATCTCTGTCTTAATAATTTAGTGGTTACATTTGTGCGTGCTTGAAAGCACCTGTTTCATTTGCACTTATCTCTTGACATTCCTTTGATTCTCTCCTCAGTGACTAAACTTCACAGGATTGCTGTTGGTGTACTTGGCTTTCCCAAGCTGGAGGCAAGTGCAATAGTTCTGTATGAAACAAAAGCACAATCTTTCTTTATGAAATTACTTCAGGATGTTTCTATGTGTATTAAATATTTTGTATTTGTGTGTCGTAGAGAGGCTGCAGAGTTTGTTTATAAGTGGATGATTGGCTGGACACAGGACACTTGCTAAAAGAGAGCTTGAGGCAGTGGATTTTTTTTAGGTCTGTTTGCAGGTTTGAGTCTGTCTCAAACTTGAGAACTTGGGTCAACAGCCTGAGCGAAGGAGTGACAGCCAGTGATGAGCCACCCACCCACCCGGGTTGTTCAGTCAGAGTGGATCAGTGAGAGTGGGATTATTTCCCGGGAATACAGTGAAACCTGAGCTACTCGTAGATCTTTTCTCAAATGTTGCACGTTTTAATTGTAGTGAAAAGTGATGGAAGAGCCCCTGCTGTTCCCAGCCTGTCTCTGACAATCAGAAGCCTTTGCCCTCCTGTGCTGTCCCAATGGCCTCCCAGCAGCTGTGCTGCAGCTCTGTACCAAGCTGGCACGTGTGCTTCTGGAGGGGGGAGAGCTGAGTCTACAAGTATCTCAATCTCCCCACTTGCTTTGGGGGTGAGATTTAAGCTCATTTAAACACCTTCTGGCATTCTGATGTGGCTGTACATGCAGGTGCCCTGGTTGGCCCTGGATTGCTTCCTGCTGCACTCCCAGGGAGCAGCACATGGGGTAGTCCCTTTGGAGTATCCCTGCCTCTCAGTTACCTGTCCCACTGAGCACTCCTCCTCCCCGGTCCAAGAAGCTCCAGGACCCTTTCATTTACCAACAGTTTCAGTGCATACTTCCTACCTCCTTTTCTCCCCATCCTTCCCTTCTTTTGAATGTTCCAGGTTTTTTCCATGCAGTTTAACTCAGGATCTTAGGGAAGGGAATGGGAGGAGTAACCTGGGTATTACAAAATTTGTGTAGACAAACCTTTCTGGAAAACATGTTAGTGTTCTTGGTTCATTGATGATTTGCTGGTGGTTTTGATGTGGGTGACTTCTTTGCAAAGAACTTTTAACCAGTTTGGGGTTTGTTTTGGTCTTACTTGTTTTGCTTCCTGAGCTGCTCATTCTCCTTTTCCAGTTCAACAGGCAGCCCAGATCATATCTGAAACTTGGGGTAAGTCTTTCCACCTCTCAGTGTGTAAAGGTTTCTCTGATGTGTACGTCCCTTAATGCTCCACTTTGTGGTTCCTGGGTCACTTCGATATCAACAACTTGTCTGTTTGTGAGAGAGTCTGCAGCCTTAGTTAAAAAAACTACCAAACTTGAAATTCTGAAGAGTTTGTCTCGGTTTACTCCTCCGTGGTAACCCTGTTGTATTTTCTTTGCCTGTTTGGTTGTTGGGGCAGGTGAAGTGTATGCTACTGGCTTCGTGCAAGAGGAAATAGGTGAGTTTAAGGTGATGTTTGCAGGTGATTGTTCCCAAACAGCTGCTGCAGGCTTGTAAGCTGAGGGTTGATCCATGGAGTCTGGCTCATGGACTCTTGCAGGTCTGGCTGGAGTAGGTGCAGAATTGCTGCTCCTGCAGCAGTTTGTGATAAAGTGTGCAAATGCCTCCAGTGCTGAATCTATTGATGTAACAGCAATTTGTGGGAGCTGATTTTAAGATACTTTCCCAGACTTTGCGCCAAAGCAGCAGAGAGGAGTTCATGTCCTCCACCCTGCTGAAGCAGCTGGAGGGATTTAACAGGCAGTTGGAGAGTGCTACGTCACCACCACAACTCTCTCCAAGCTCTCTTGTAGTCTGTCATCAAATACAGACAATATGTAGGGAGAAACACCAAGATGGTTCTTTCAGTTGGAATAGGAGCTGAATATTGAATGCATGGCACTGTGCAATAGAGGTGAAAACAAACCTTGCAGTCTTGCTTTTTCTAAGCAAAATTGCTATTGCACTTCCCAGGAAGACTTTGGGCTGAAGGACAAGCTGTGGCATTTACTAAAAGCACTCCACTCAGAGGCAGTGTGAGCTCAGCCCCATCCCTGGACAGGTAACCCGTGTGTGCCAGCTGCATGCCGTGTGTGCCGTGCTCTCCCTCCGTGTGCTCTGGGGTGGGGGGGCCTGGCAGCAGCACAGGCTGCTCTTAATGTTTGCTCTGCCAGTTCTGGGGTAGTTTTAAGCAGCTGGGTTTTTTAGCCTTGAATCGCAGGGGACCAGTGGCACTGATGTGGTTTGTGACTGATAGGTCGGATGATCCATTGCATCACATGAGGTGTTGGGAGAATTGCATCCATGGCTGTGGCTGCCACAAGTTTAGCCCACAAGCCTGTGAATCCATAACAATTCCACATACCCTTGACCACCATAGCTTGCTGGGTGTTTATCAAATGATCCCATAAACAAAAGCCTGGGGATTCTTGCTGTGTGTTTCTAAAGACTGGTCAGCTGTCAGCAGGATCCCAGTGTGTGTTCAGTAGGGGTGAGAGGGCTGGCCTCACTGAGGGAAAAAAGAACATTGTGGGGAGTTTTCCTCCTCCTTAGGACAATCACACCTCTACACCTGTCCTGATACCTGCCACCAAACACACATGTCATGTCCTGGCTTTCTGCTCAAAGTACCAGTGGCACCTGCCAGGTGCTGGCGGTCACTTTAGTAACTCCCAGGGGCCATATGTGTACATAATATTTTTTAACTACCTGGATACTCCATTAGTAGCCAGGGGTTGTGTGTGTTTTTAATGACTCCCTTGCACATGGTGGGAGACCACTCCAGAGATAAAGCAAACAGCCCAATGTTACATGTGCTGTGAACAACTGTACCCAGCATTCTGCTTGGCTATTGCAATGGCATTTTTCTTGATTACAGTAAATATTAAAATCCAAACTCTTGGCTCATCTTGGGTGTTGTGGAATACTGCGGTGGTTGGCAACAAACCCAGTCCCAAGGAAATAGAACTTTTTATGTTGTTCTTAATACAGCCTTGTAACAGGATGTTGTAACATCCAATGGGCTTTGAAAAACAAGCGTAAAGAAAGTGATTTGTGGCTTGGATTTATTTTCAGCTCTGTCCACCTTAGGTTGGGGTACAAGCCATCTCCTGTTTGACAGTCCTGGGTGGGATATGTTAAAACAGGTGCTCTTGAGGATCTAACCCTGTTACTAATATGAATGTAGAGTGTGGAACTAACGAGCTGTTTGATGACCATTAATAGTCAGATTCTCCTCATGGGTCCATGTCACTGTGGGTTGCAGCAGCTCTGCTCTCTATTAACAGAGGGACAGCAGTTTCCTGGGGAGCAGCACTCCTGTCCTTACCTGTGAGGTAAAGTCGTGTGTGTCATAGATCCTTTGAGACAGATCCTGCTGTCCTGTTCTTGACCTTAAATACACTGTACTAAAGTTTATTGTAAGAGGTGAATTAATGAAAATAAACCTTTTATTTCTCTAGCATTCTGTTGTGCTTTTGATTTTTGAAGTTGATACATAGGGTGTGGCTGATACTCACCTTGGGTAGTGGTGTTGAGTGCAGATTTGAAATCCTAATAATCCTTTTGGCCTGTTACAATTGTTTCTATTTTAGAACAAGAGAACATACTCCCTTGCTGCCATGGCGACTTTATTACATGAAGAGAACTATTTACACAGGCATCCAGTGATGGGATGCTCAGAAGACTTTATTAGATAGGCAGGACTATTTACACAAGCATCCAGTGATGGCTGATCATAACACTCCTAGCTAAGGGGAACTATTTACAACGGCGAGCTCCGAGTTGAATTGGTGAACAAGATGTCCATGGAGGAGCTGTGCTGGTAGTAGTGTTGCCTGGCGATGTATTCCATGACATTGGAGAGTCCTGGCACCACGCAGCAGCTGACGGCACTGCGGGTGATGCCCATGCTGTGGGCGTCGTACCACTCGTTGGTGTCCTCCTCATAGCACTCGGTGGCAACGGTGGTGCTGAACCCATTGAAGCCCCCGACCACGAACAACAGGCCGTCCATCACCTCAATGCCAAAGTTGCTGCGTGGGTTTAGCATGGAGGGCACGGCGTGCCAGGCGTTGGCGATAGGGTTGTACGCTTCCACGCTCTGGAGCCGGCTGTTGCCATCAAACCCTCCAACCTGTGAAGGCCAAAGGGACACAGCTTGAGAAGGGCTTTTCCTCAGCTGGTTCCTGGCATACACAGTGAGATGGGAACTGCTCCTGCCTCCCTGGCTGCAGTCTGAGCATGGCAGAGAGCGCGAGACCTCCAAACATGGCTCTTGCTTATTGTTCCCTGCTCTCTGAGGAGCGCTTTCCAAAGCACTTTATGCAACTGTCAGTTTTGACAGGTCTCCAGAGGCTGCATGCTGTCTATGGAGAGGATAAACAATGGAAGAACAGGCCCAAGCCCCTGCTCTGTGCTGCTGATGCTGTTGGCAGCAGCAGAAATGATGTTCTGTGCTGCAGCTGTTTAAACATTGCCAAACACCATTTTCATACTCAAAAGCCTGTGATGGGTGATAACATTCTCAGGAAGTCTGTCAACCGTTCTGGCTTTAAGTTCCCTAAATCTCATGTAAACACATGGCCACCCTGGGGATCTGGGAACTGCAGCCACCCGAAGGACTGCAGTGCTGGGTGGTGTTGGCCCTTACCGCGTACACCTGGTTCCCATACGCCATCACCCCAACTCCACTTCTCCTGCTGCTCATTGGGGCAATCAGGGACCACTGGTTTGTGGTGGGGTTGAACACTTCAGCTGAGCTGAGGCACTGATCACCATCGAACCCACCACAGATGTAAACCTGGGGGGACAGGAGAGGTGGGAAACTGTGAATGGGGTGGTTAGACCCCATTCCTTGGTGAGGAAACATGTTGAAGAGAAAATGAATGGTGTAGCAGCATTTTTGGGGTGTTTTGTTTTAGAATGGGGATGGTCTTGTCATCCTGGGTTTGAGGAAGCAGCAGTGCAAAGAATTGGTGCCAGCAAGATTTTGATTCTTGATTTTCCAAGCTGCATGAAGCAGACAGGCCTGGTATTGCACCTATGGCCAGGAAAAGAGCTGTTGGGCACCAGGCACTGGTCACATCTCTGCCACACCTGGCAGGCTGCTTTATATCTGTAGCTCCAGGACTTAATGAATTGCTATGAATTTAAGTGTTACGAATTCAGTGAGGGTTTATGTGAACTTCCTTCATGCAGCAACCCCAGCTGCTCTTAGCTGGGGTTAGTTTACCTTTCCATTCAGCGTGGTTGCACTGGCGTCGCTCCTCTGCTCGTGCATGGGGGTGATCAGGGTCCACTGGTTGGTGTCTGGGTCATACCGCTCTGCTGTGTTGAGCCGCATGTACCCATCAAACCCCCCCATGGCATAGATGAAGTTGTCCACAACGGTGACGCTGACGTAGCAGCGCCGTGAGTGCATTGGTGCTACCTGCTGCCACGTCTTCTGGAGTGGATCAAACCGCTTGACGATGTTGAAATAATCTGTGCCATCGAATCCACCGATAACGTAGACGTGGCCTTTCAAATAAGCCGAGCCATGATAGGCAACGGGGCTCTCTTGCTCCCAGGGGATGTTCAGCCACTTGTCAGTGCGGCCGTCGTAGGTCTCGATGGCGCTGGTGGCGCCGCCCCCGCTCCAGCCCCCGATGGCGAAGAGGATGGCATAGGGCAGGCGCGGCCGGGTGAGTGGGTTGGCATTGACTGAGGAACTCTGGCCGTAGGAGTTCAGGTCGTAGATTTCGGACAGGGCACTGATGATGAGATCTTTGCAGCTGGCATTGTCTTTCACGTACTCGTGAGCTTTCACGTTGTTCACGAAGTAGTCGGATTGTAGGAGTGCCAGTCGAACCTGAAATATGCAAGGAGGAGGTTGGGGTACTAATATGGATGGTTTCCCCTTCGGTAGGCTGTGGGGGCAGCTCCAAAACAGCGCTGCACCCACCTTGCTGAGCAAGCAGGCGATGTGCTGCCTCCTGTTCTGCGGGTCATGAGTGATCCACCTCAGCACAGCCTCAAACACAGCTTCTTCTCGCCGCACGTTAAGCTCATCCTTCTCAATGATGTGTGCCAGCTCCTCGGCAGAAAGGTCTAGGAACTCCTCAGACACCTGGGACACCTCCTCGAAGTGATGCAGGATGTACACGCAGGCAGCTGCGCGCAGGTCGGGGCAGTGGTAATAGTCAGTGAGTCTGCAAATGCCAATGCAATTCTCAAAGCACAGCCTGGAACTGAGGAACTCACAGCACAGGCTGACGATGCCCATGACATTGAACTGATCTGCTGCAGCCAGCAAACTCTCAACATTGTCCTCTGTGATCGGTACTGTCCCGGTGTAGGCGTAATTGATGATGAGACCCATCATTTCAGGTGAAATGCCAGGGATTTGATAGACCATCTTGTCTGCGCTGTCCCAGTTGGTAAACAGAGTCCTGAAAACATGGTGTTGCTGCATTAAACCCTGCCCCTGGATCCCCTGTGCTCCCCCTGCCCCTAGGGCACCAGTTTTGGCACTGGTAGGAGCTATTCTGGGAGACCCCATTGTTTATTGATTAATGTTTTACTTGCTGGTTGTTTAAAAAAGGAGACACAGCCTCTGGAGCATACCAGAGCTGGAGGCAGCTGGGCAAGGGGTTTCACCTGAGAGGAGCAGAGGGGCAGAATCCCCCCCATTGTCTGCTGCCCACGCTGTGGGGATGAGTCCAGGACAATGAGAGCTTTCTGGGAGCCAGTGCATACAGCCAGGGCATGTTCAGCCTCTCACCCACCAACATCCCAAGTCCTTCTCCCCAGGGCTGCTGTCAATCAGTTCATCCCCCAGCCCAGATTGATACTGGGGTGGGGTTGCCTCAACCCAGGTGCAGCACCAACACTTGGTCTTGAACCCCAGAGTCACAGGGTGTGGGGAAGGCAAAGCTGCCCCGTGGCAGCTAGGCCAGGCTGGCCAGGGCTCCTCTGACACCACTGCCAAGAGCCATTGATATGTGGATTAATCCTGGTGTTCAGGGAGGTGTGAGGACTATGGGAAATCACTTGATGAAAGGCTCAGGGCAGGTGGAAGTCCTGGAGAAGTGCTGAGGCAGGGTGACCTCAATCAGGGAATACTCTTTGCCCCCATCCCCCTGTATTTCAACTACTGACCTGAAGTAGATACTGCAGCAAGAGAGGATGAGCTTGTGAGCCTTGAATTCCACCCCATCTACACTGATGATCACATCACAGAATCTCCCTTCCAGGCGGAGTTCATTGGAGATGCTGCATTTCCTATCACTTATCTTCCTCTCCATGTTGGAGGATGAACATTTGGTAGGTGCCAAGTTATCCCTCACGTTGGAGCCAGAGGCAGTGGACCTTGCTGAGGTGTGTGGAGCACTCTGGTGTTGTCCTGAAACATCCAGCACTGGGCCCCCTTGCTGGTTCTGGATTGTGCCCCATAATGACATCACAGAGATGCAGGGGTGACCCAGGCCCAGCATTCTGTGGTTGCCCCCAGCCTTTGCTTCCCTACAGCCCAGGTTATACTGGGTCCTAGACCTGCACCGCGTTGATGGTTGCTTGGAGCAAAACCAGACATGTGATCGATCCCCTGGCAACCCTTCAGTAATATTTCACTGGGGTGAAACAGCCCCCAAATGTGGGCATGAACCACTGCTGAAGGGTCTTGTGCCACCTCGCCCAGGAGGAAGGTGAGGTACAGTCCAGCTCATGTAAGTGCTGTCACACACACTGTCCCTTCTGCTTTGTCAGTGGAGGTTTAGGTTATATATTGGTAATGCCAGGAATTTTCTTTCCCGAATGGGTTGTCCAGCCCCGGCACAGGCTGCCGAGGGCGGTCGTGGTGGATCCTCATCTCTGGAGGGCTTTCAAAGTCTTGTGGATGTGGCACTTAGGGACATCGGTTAATGGTGGCTTTGGCAATGCTGGGGAATTTTTCTTTAAGGGCTTCTCCCCCGCCAGCGTTCCGTCACTCAGTGCTCCCAGTGTTCCCGGGGCTGCGGAGTGGTTCAGTGCCGGGCGGGAGCCCTGCGGGCACGAAAAAGCGGTGAGCTTGGTTGGTTTTTTGTTTTGTTTTGTTTTGGTTTGGTT
>JANPWX010000327.1:8889-21291 GCA_024734555.1 Trochalopteron elliotii | reverse complement strand
CGAGCGGAGCCGAGCGGGCGAGATGGTGAGCGGGGCTGCGGGCCGGGAGCGCGGCCGGGACGGAGGGACAGAGGGGGCTGGATGGTCTCGGTCACCCCGGAGCTTGTGGGGGACCGGGGCGGCACCGAGCGGGGTCTCTGCCTGCAGGTGCCCGAGCTGGAGAAAGCTACGGTCCGGATCCGGCAGCCGGAGCGTGTGCGGGGGATCATCCAGGCTCTCCGGGAGCAGGGGGTGGCCAAACTGCAGGTACCGTGCTGTGTCCTTTTCTCAGCTGCCCCTTCCTCGTACCCCGGCCTCGGCCCGGCTTCTCCCAGCCCTGCGAGGAAGCACCTGCGACGAGGGGTGCAGCTGGAGAGGGAGAAGCCCCGGAGGACAGGGAGTACGGGGCTGGTGGCTCCCCCTGACGGACCTTGTGGCTCCCAGTTATGAAGCTTTAACTGTGCGCCAGTCCCCAAACCCCTGCTCCGCCCAGGCGCGATGAAGCCATTCGGTGCCGATAAGAGCTCCGGGGTGGGAGGGTGAGGACACCATCTGCCTCGCTGCTGCTAGGAGCAGCCACGTCGTCGCTGCCAGTCTGTGCCTACTGGAGACTAGTGGTGCAGCACCTTGGGCTCACTCTGGCCACTGCAGAATGCACTGGGTCACACACGGATTTGGTTTTCTCCCCTCTTCCAGGTCATCTCTGACTTTGACATGACGCTGAGCAGGTTTGGTTGCAATGGCAGGCGCTGCCCCACATCTCACAGTGAGTGGAAACCGTTGTTTTTACAGTCGCTGGTTCTGTTTGGTTTCTGTGTTTGTATTTGATGTGGTTCCTGTCATTCCCTGTGCCCTCCTCTGCTAAGCCTGGCTGCTCCATCCTGTCCTCCCCAATGCAGGTTTTTGGGCCTCATTGCCTGGTGCCAGCTGCCCACTGCAGGAGCAAGGAGCCAGCTCCTGGGCTGGCTGCCTTCATCCCACTGCCCATGGGCACCAAGGCTGCTGTCTGGCCAAGCCAGGCCCTCTGATTGGGGCCTGCTGTGGGCTCAGAGTGGGAACCACTGTGTTGGGACCCCACAGTGAGCCTGTGCTTGTTACCCTTGCACTTTGCACCTTGCTTGACCCTTACACCACACAGAGTAATGGTATCACCACGGCTTGTATTGGGAAGAGCCAGCACTGAGATGGGAGGAGTTGCTGTAGAGAGTCTGTTTATGTTTCTGTGCTACATCATTGGCATTTTATTTTCTTTGCAGATATCCTTGATACCAGCCGTGTTATCAGCGAGGATGGCAAGAAGAAGGTGGGTGCTGTGTGTAAGGCACACCGTGTCTTGGTTTGGTGATTGTTGTACCTGTCACCCATCATGAGGAGGTCGCATTGGCTGGTGTGGCAGCTCTCCCAGCTTTGGTGGCTGCCAGGATGGAGTGAGAAAGTGTCCAGGCTGCATTTCAGCCAGCAGTGACAGAGAAGTTAAAAAGGGAAGTTGAATTTGCATGTGCAGCTGTGGGTGTTTCAGTTTGATAAGAGGAGGAAAGGTAGGTTTGTCTGTACCTGCAGCATTTGGAGCGAGGTATGGGCCAGACAGACTGCTGTGAATTCCGGGTGTGCTCAGAGGGAAGCTGGTCAGTGACAACACTTTGGTTGTGTTTAGGAAGAGCTTTGGAGAACTTCAGAAATGCTGAAATGCTAGTTTTCTTTAGTCTCTTCAGACCTGATGTTCACTTTGTTCTTTTTCCCTCTGTGTGACACTCCAGCTGAAGGACCTGCTCCACCATTACTATCCCATTGAAATAGATCCCAACCGGACCCTGGAAGAGAAACGTCCCCTCATGGTGGAGTGGTGAGTGCTGTTTGTGGTGATCTTGACCTTGTCCTGACAACCTCTTGTCCCTGAGGACTACAGGACATGGAGCTTGAATCATCCCTGGGCTTGGCAGCAATCCCACAAGATTTAGTTGTTTCTGACTGCTGAGGTCCTCTGCTTGGGAGCTCTGTCACTGCTGCTTTTCCCACGTCAAATACAGGTGGACTAAGGCCCATGAGCTGCTGGTGCAGCAGAAGATCCTCAAAGGTGACATAGCCCAGATCGTCAGAGAGTCAGAAGTGATGCTCAGGTACAGGCATGGGATGTGATGCTGGGGTTTGGGTCTGGGGATGTGATGCTGAGGTACAGGTCTGGGGATGTGATGCTGAGGTTTGGGCATGGCAATGTGATGCTGAGGTATAGCTTGGCTGCCCACAGCCCTTCTCTCCTGCCCATGTAGCCAGGTCTCTGTGCTGTCACCACACTGCAGCGTGACCAGTGCCAGCCTCCCTTGCTCGCTTCCTGGGGCTGAGTTCTCATGAAGTCAGAGCATGAGCCAGAGCCTGAGCTTGCTCCTTGGCTGCAGGTTGCTCCCTTCCTGCTCTGAAGCCACTACCCCCCTCTTGGACCTTGGCAAGGGACAGCTGAGGGGCTGGTGCTGGGCACAGCTCCCCATTTGCAGGGCAAGATGCAGGGGCAGCATGCAGCTCCCTTCTTCCAGCAGAGCTGTGTACTTTGCATTGGAACTGCCAAGCCTTATGCAGGCCCTTGGCTCAGCAGCAGATTCACCCACAGCACAAAAATGTTGTGGTAGAACTTGCTGCTAAAGCTGACCTGGCAGCTGTGGCCCTAAGGCTAGCTTGGAGAGTGGGCTCTGCGAGGTTGCTGCCAGGCTCAGGGAGGAGATGGCTTTTCCTGAGTCCAAGTTCCACTTCTGCATGGAATTGTGTCCTGGGAGACTGGGGCTGTCACAGGTTGTTCTGATCATCCTTGCAACCAGTCCAACCTATTGCACATCTCCCACGTGGTTCCTGGCAGCGCCCACAAGTGTGGGTGTGTGCAGACAGGCTGTGCCCTATGCCCCTGCTGAGCAGCTGATGTGCTCTGGAGATGCCAGGCAAAAGGCTGGAGTGCTCTGTGTTCCCACAAGTGCCCGCCCAGCTGTTGCACCCACAGCTCTGGGGTTCTGCACAGGGAAGGCCACGGGAGTGCTGGTGCCACAGAGAGCTCGTGCTGTTTGCAGAGCTTACGTACGTGTTTCTGTTTGGGAAGTGGAGGGCAGGAACAGGAGCTGGGCTGAGCACAGGGCACCAGGCACCACGCCAGGAGCTGGTAACACAGCCCTGTGCAATGGACACTCCTGCTCTAGGGATGGCTTCAAGGAGTTCTTTGATCAGCTGCATAAGAACAACGTCCCCCTGTTCATCTTTTCCGCTGGCATTGGTGATATCCTGGAAGAGATTATCCGTCAGGCCAACATCTTCTACTCCAATGTCAATGTGGTGTCCAACTACATGGACTTCAATGATGATGTGAGTTCTTGTGTTGCATCTGTGTGGTGAGTGTGTGAGGGGAGTGGTGTGGGGCTGGGACTGAGGACTGGGACATGATTAGCAGTGACACCGTCGGGTTAAGAGCTGTCTGCCTGTCTGTCCCACGTGCTCAGGGAGTCCTCACGCACTTCAGGGGACCCCTCATCCACACCTACAACAAGAACAACACCGTGCTGCAGGGCACAGGGTACTTCCAGCAGCTGAGCACAAGGACGAACATCATCCTGCTGGGGGACTCCATGGGTGACCTGACGATGGCAGACGGTGTTCCCAGCGTGGAGAACATCCTCAAGATTGGCTTTCTCAATGACAAGGTGGGTGAGAGGAGCAGTTTAGTGCTTCCCTACCATCCTTCCCCAGGTGCCAGGCCTGGGGCCACCAGGGAGGGGCAGGGGGCTGCCCCAATGATTTGGTCATGTAAGAGATTGGTACAAGCTCCCGTGGGCTGTGCGGAGGGACCTGTGGGTGTCTGCTGAGCTCCCGCTGTGTCTGGGAAATTGTCTGGGTAGTTATTGACCCCCTTTTTGGTAGTGAGGGGCTGTGGGTGGAACATCCTCACCCTCAGTTGTTGGTTGTTCATGGTCCTGGCAGGTGGAAGAGCGGAGGGGGAAGTACCTGGATTCCTATGACATTGTGCTGGAGAGCGACGAGACGCTAGACGTGGTGAACGGGATTCTGCGGTACATCCTGACTGAGACATGAGCTGGGGACACGGTGTCCCAGCTCCAGCCACACAGCAGCCACTGGGCAGGGAATGTCCTTCCTGGGACAGAGCTGGAGGGGACCTGCTGGTACTGACCTCATTAATGCCCTCAGCCAGCCCTAGAGCAGGAAAGGTGAGATGGAGGAAGCTTCTCCTTTCCCTTTACCCCAACTCTGCCTGGCTCTGCAGTTTCCCACCCAGCCGCTCAGACTTCATCCCACTGGGAATTCATCCCTGCCACCTCCTGAGGCCATGACAAACTGTTCCATGTTTCAGACAGAGATGTTCTGCACTTGCTTCAGCAGCTGAGGGTGGAATGGAGATAGTTTACTGTGGGCTGAGGACAGTCTCTCTCTCTCATCCTGTCTTCTGTGGGCTTCAAAGCTCCTGGGCTGACTCTGGTGCCAGTGCAGCTGTTGGGCTGGTGTGGCCCTGCTGGCCATCACATCACCCGACCTCACATTCCTCATGTAAACCAGCAGCTCTCTGGCCTTGTGTCTCAGCTCACCCGTCCCTCTTGCACCTCTCTTACTGTGGGAAAAGAGCTTTTTCCAGCCGTCCCTGAAGGCCCTGGAGCTCAGCTGCTGCTTCTGCTGAAAGCCAGAAGTAAGTTTATCTGCCAGGGATCAGAGGAGGAGGCGGGGGGATGGGGGAGGAGGGTCCAATAGCAGAATTTTGAGTTTTAAGCAATGTTTTACCTGACCATGTTTGTGTACTAAATTTCTGGGCTGATCCTGGGCTCTCAGAGCAGCAATAGGAAAAGACCATTTTTTGCTGTATAACCTCTGGTTATGTGAGACTTTGGGAAGAACAGATTTGTAGTCTGTTTTGGAATAAAAACGTAATTGGCTAAAGCTGGGTCACAGGTGGTTTGTATGCAGCACTGAGGGGCTGGAGCTGCTCTGTTCCCTAGGCTGGCACTGGCAGCTGCCTCTGCTCCCCAGCACCTCATCCCACCACAGCTCCCAGCCATCTCTAAGTGCTGAAGCTCTGTTGGCTTTGGTGGAGGCCCCCAGGCAGGAATTTTGGCTTCTCCTGCCAGACCCAGTGGATGCTGGAGCCTGGCATCCCTCTGGGCACTGGTGAAGCTGTGCCACTACCCAAACACATGGCAAGGTTTCACGGCAAAGTAACCAAACACAGACAAACTCCTTGGAAACCTGGAGGAATTATTTATTTGGTGCAAGGCAGAGTCCCCGAGGGGGTTTGCTCTGCACTGCTGTGCTCCTGCATTTCTTCTGTCTCTGTTGAGGACAAATTGCAGAGGCTTTGAGAGCCAGAGCTGTGCTGGTCTCAACAGGACCTGAGCACTCCAAGGCTGTGACCTGTATTGAGGCATTGAAACTAAATGGGTCTGATTTGTCTCAATCACTGGGGGCTGGGAGGTGGGGAGGGTGTGAAGGAGGACAATGCTGGGGGGTGGGGGGTGGAAAGGGCGTGAAAGGGGACAATGCTGCTCCCTGAGGGCTGGGGGATGAGAGTGTGTTTCCCTTCTCCCAGCTGATGAGGGGTTTGCCAGGTCCCATAGTTCCAGGGGGCCCAGACTTTTGGAATGGCAGATGCCTGCAGAGTATTGGGATTTCACCCTGGGAACCTGAGCCCCCTTCAGCCTCTTGTCCCGGGGAGAATGGCAGCAGGGACAGAGCAGGGACTGGGACAAAAGGCTTCTCTTTCTTCTCTCTAAAGAATTTAAAATGTTTATATAAAAAACCCAATCCCCAACCCTAAACTATAAAATGCTTTGGTGGAGGTGAGGAGGAACCCCCCTACATCCTGCCTGGCCCCTGAGGCAGCACAGACAGGTGAGGGGCTGGAGCTGGACCAGCAGTCACTGGTGGAGGACGAAGGGGCTTAGGGAGGGGACATCTTCTCTGGGTTTATTAGCTGGGGGCTGAGTTTTCCTGCTCAGGAGAACACATCAAATACCCTCCGTTAATGAGAGGCGTGAAAATCAAAACCCGGCCCCCTGCAGGACTGGGGAGGGGCAGGGGCAGATTCCCAGGGTGGGAGACCAGCCATGACATGGCAAGGATGAGTCCTGTCTCCAGGAACAGCGGGGACTGCTCCTCAGAGCTCCTCATGAATCTTCTCCTGGTCCTCATCTGACTTGAGCTTCAGCTCGTCGGGTGTGATCTTCCCGTCCTGGTTGCGGTCCTGGTTCCGGAACATGTCAGCAATGACTTTCTCTGGGTCAGAGCTGGGCATGAGGCGGCCTTTCCCCTCTGCCACCTGGGTCTTGATGAAGGTGGAGAACTGGAGAGAGGAGAGGGAAGAGATGCTGCTTGGCTCTGCGCAGCCAGCACTGGGCAGGGCAGAGAGACCACAGCCCATGACAAGGACAGACAGGGAGTGGAGCAGAGGCAGCCCTTGGGGACACTGCCCACACACAGCAGCAGTGCTTTGGCTGGGGTGTTCTTGCACAGCTCTGCAGGCTCCTAAGTGCCCAGGGGCAACAGTGCCCTTCAAGGGCTGCTGCCCACAGTGGGGTCCCCTGTGCCCCCATTTCCTCCTGCACCCCACCATTTGGGACCCACTCACCTCGTCAGCAGGGATCCCCCCGTCCTTGTTGAGGTCCATCTGCTCATACAGGCTGGCTGGTGGCTCCCCGTGCCAGATGAAAAGGTAGCCTTCAGGAACCCCCTCCTCCATGGAGATCAGCTCCACCTCGAAGCGGAGCACAGCACTGCCAGGCACCCCCCGGGCTGGAAACACAGCAAAGGCTCCAGCACCACGAGAAGCAAGGCAAAGCCCTGGCCCTGAGCCCCACAGCCCTGGCAGGGTGAGGGATGATGGAGCCCAGCAGGAGCTCAGCAAGGCTGAACCACCCAGTTTGCATTGCACATGTCAGCTGGTGCTCCCTTACCTCCACTCTCCCCGTGGCCCAGGTGTGGGGGGACGATGAGCACCCGCCTCTCCCCTGCACACATGTCCAGGAGGCCACTGTTCAGCCCCTCGATCACCTTGTTGGCCCCCAGAGTTACCTCCTGGGGCTTCTCATAGTCGTGGCTGCAGGAGGCACAGAGGAAACAGTGCAGGTGAGAAAAGTCCCTCGGATCTAGTGGGCAGCCCTGAAATCCCAACCCTTCCATCCCACCATGGCCAAGAATGCCACATCTTCCATCCGGATATGCCGTGATGTTCCACACCCCCCATGCCATGGCCACGTCTGGGCCACAGTGGGATCACTGTGTCCCTTGAACCCTCCCCATCCTGCTGCCCTGTGGCTGATGCTCCAGCACTGCCTGTTGCAGTGTGGATGGTCCCGCTGCCTGCCCACCCCCAGCCAGGGTCTGTCCCCAGGAAGGACGGCAATGGTCGGGGCACGCACGAGGAGAAGAGGCGGGTGCCATCCAGCAAGGAGCAGTTGTAGTGGTAGCGGACAAAGTCCCGGTCGCGGGTGGTGACATTGCAGCCCTCGGGCCGGAACACGGTCTCAATCTCCACTGGGTCCTCGGGGTTGTGGAAGTCGATGACGTGGACATCAAAGATGAGCACGGCTGAGCCGGGAATTTTATCTCCTGGAAGAGGAGGGTGAAGAAAGCTGCTGGATCGCTGCAGGGCCGGTGAAGCCTTTCCCTGCTTCTTCCCACACCCCTTGATGTGCCCATCCCTCAGAGCCCTCTGCAGATTTACCTGCACCGTTCTCCCCGTAAGCCAGGTGTGGGGGGATGACCACTCGGCGGTGCTCTCCCACGCAGACCCCCTGCAGCCCCTGATCCATGCCAGGGATGATGTAGCCCTTCCCAATGTAGGTGTTGTAGGTCTGATTGCGAGAGTAACTGCAGCAAGAGAACCCCCAGCACCATCAATCCTCCCAGCCCCTACACCCCAACCCATACTCCTTCTCCCAGCCTCTCCTGCTCCCCCAGGAACCAAACCTTGCTCCAAGAGATGCAACAAACAGATATTGTCCTTTTTAGCTTATTTCACGCCCATTGTCCCTCTCCTGCCTTTCCTTGGAGCCATGAGGCAGGAGAGGACATCAGGGCCTCTCCCAATGCAGCCCCTTCCTCCCACACCTGGAGTCGAAGAGTGTCCCGTCCATGAGTGTTCCATTGTAGTGGTAGCGGACAAAGTCCCCAGTCACAGCCCGACGCTTGCAGGACTCTGGCACCTCCAGGTGCTCCAGAAAAACACCATCCTTGGGATTGTGGAAATCCACCAGCAGCACGCTGAACACCAGCGATGCCTGTGGTGGGATCACGGTCCCTGGGAGAAGACACAGGTCAGCCTGATGGAGGGTCCTTTTACACCAGGGGGTTCTGGTCGGAGCTGGGAGGGAAGGGGCTGGCACGATGGGTGATGCCTGGCTCACCGTAGCCCTTTTCTCCATAGGCCAGGAATGGGGGGATGATGATGCTCCTCTTCTCCCCAGCGCACATGCCCAGCAGCCCCTGGTCCATGCCCTTGATCAGCCACCCAGTGCCCACGTAGGTGTCATAGGTGCTGCCCTTGCTGTAGCTGGTGGTAGAGAATGAAGGTGGGGGTGGCTCTGGGGCCACACCAGCAGCCCCAGCCAGAGCAGTGCTGTGCCAGAGACTGATTTGGGGGATCATGGAGCTGCACCACGGAGCGGGGAGGAAGTACAGGGTGAGGCTGCTCCGACTGTATATTCAGCCTTGTGTCCCTGGGTCACAGCCACCCCTAGTGGCCCAGTGTCAAGGCAGAGAGTGCATCCCAGCCCCACAGGCCTGTGCCCTGAGGCCAGGGTGCATCCCAGTGGCCCATACCTGGAGTCGAAGGGGGTCCCATCCAGCAGTGTGCCGTTGTAGTGGTACCGCACGAAGTCCGAGTTCTCCACCGTGCGGTTGCAGCGCTCGGGCTTGGACAGGGTGGTGATCTGCAGCTTGTCATTCTTGTTCCAGATGTCCAGCATGACCACATCGAAGTACAGGGTGGCATCTGGGGGGATCAGCCCCGCTAAAGGGGCAGCAGCAAGGACAGAGCATTTTAAGTGGGACCAACACTGAGCTCACGCCAGCCATGGGATCTATGCCCTGAAGCCTCCCCTGAAGCTGCCGCCACTCAGTGCTGCTGGAGACCCATGCCAACCCCTGGGAAAGCAGCACAGTCTGGTGGGACAGGACCCCTCACTCCCAGGGAAGCCCCACTTCAGCACCGCTTGCCCTGGCCATGGAGTCACAATTAGGCCACATCTGCCAGGGGGGCACTGGAGCCCTGTCCCTGCTAACGCCAGTCCTGGGGGGTTTTCTCCCTCAGCCCCCCTGTGCCAGGGCCCCTTACCCACGCCGATGCTGCCGTAGCCCAGGTGGGGTGGCACGATGAGGTGACGCCGCTCGTTGACGCACATGCCCTGCAGCCCCCGGTCCATGCCCGTGATCAGCCGCCCAACGCCCACCACACCGGCCACCGTGGCCCCTCGGTCATAGCTGGGGCAAAGGGACACACCCATCAGAGGTGAGGAAAAGGATAAAGCTCTCAAAGCTGCCAGTGCTGGTAGGCCAGAGAGGAGGGACAGGGCTGCCCCCTGCCCAATATGCAGGTGTCCCATCACAGCCTGAGTCCCTGTGCTGCAGGCAGAGCCCATAGCTCAAAAACATGGATCCTAGTGGGGTCAATCCCATGCTGCTGGAGGGTAGCTGCCCCCTGGGGCACTGGTCAGGATTTCAGCCTGACCCTGCACCCCCCAGATGCCATCCACACCCTCCTCAGATCTCACCCACTGAGCTGGGCTGGAGGCCGGCAGCTCTGGGACTTCCTGCTGCTTCCAAATCATTTTGTGTGCAGCACATTAGAGCTTTATGCAGTGATGAGGAAAGACGACGTCCTGGCCTCATTTTTAGACTGCAATTTTGTTTTTATTTTTAAACTTTAAAATACTCCAAGAAACTACTGGGGCAGCAGATGTCCTCCTGGGAGAGAATTCTTTTAGCAGTGAGTGTCTCCAGGCTCCCACTGCAGTTACTTTCTCTCCCATTGATGCTCACAAGAAAGATAAAAGTCACATTAAATGGTGAACCCCTTTGCTTCCCAGAACTTCAAAAAAACCACCTGCCTGGGAAATTTTTACGACTACATGGTGCTGAGGCTGAGCCCCAGCACGGTTCCAGTTGTTTCTGTGTCCCCAGTTCTCCTCCCTGCTCATGGTCCTGCAAACCAGGAGCTGCCCCAACCCTGATTCCCAGCCAGCATGAGCAGAGCAGGGACGATGCAGGGGCCAAGGAACACTGAGCCCAGCAGAGCTCTGGGATAATGAAGGGTTTTGCTGCTGCCACGTCTCAAAGTGCTTTAAGCATTTTCCTGCCTGTGCAGCACATGTAAATACGTGCTCCTGAGTGCAGAGCATGCCAATTAGGGCCAAATCATGCCTGTGCCCTGGACAGGCGATCCCACAGCTCTGTGGAGCTGGGGGGGTGTGCAGCCTCCCTGAAGGGCTGGGAGCTTCTTTGGGACCTGGTGGGGCAGCCCAGGCAGGGACTACAGAAAGGGGCTGCAGCCTGGGTTGGATGTTTTCTTCAGGCTGACACGTGTACAGGGCTCCCAGTGTTACCCCAGCACCCACCAAAAGCCCCCCTTGGTTCAAAGCCGGGGGTGCTGGGCGTTGTCTGGCACAGGCAGCTGCCCGCTCTGGCCTGCTGCCCCTGCCCCGGGGCTGGGGGACACATGCGGGGTCCCCGCAGCTGCCCGCCTGCCCCGGCATGCGGGCTGGGGGCTGGGGGAGGCATGCAGGGTCCCGCCGCAGCTGCCCCCCGCATGCAGCCGGCACAGAGCCGCGGGCGATACCTGGAGTCAAACTTTTTGCCATCTTTAAAGGTCCCATTGTAGTGGTAGCGAATGAAATCCCCCATCTGCGCCTCCCGCAGGCAGATTTTGGGAATATAATATCTGTCTATCACCACGTCTTCTAAGGGGCCGGGGTCCCCCAGCGCCGGGGCCCCCAAGACGCCCAGGAGAAGGAGGAGAAGGAGGAGGAGGAGGCAGCGGCTGCCCGCGGCCGTGGCCATGGCGCTGGGGCTGAAGCGGCGGAAGAGCCCGGCGGGGGAAGGAGGAGGGCGGGGGGTTCAGGACACCCCTTTCCTGCCCGGGACGCCCCTTTGCCTTCGTTTTCCCGTCCCTTCCCCTCCGCCCGCCCAGCCCGGCCCTCTTGGAATTTCTGTAGACGTGTCCGGGCCCCGCCGCGCTCCCCCCGCCGCGCTGACACCGCGGCAAAGAACGATCCACGGCGGGAGGGGTTATTCTTTTTCCCTCTTTTGTTTTTCCTCTTACTTTTTCCCCTCCGTTTTTTATTTCTCTTCTTCCCCCTCTTTTCCTCTTTTTTTACTCTCCCTTTTTTTCCTTTTCTCCTCTCACTATTTACTCTCCCTCTTTATTTTTTTTTCTTCTTTTTTTTTTTCTTTTCGTGGACAATTCCTCCTCCGAAGGAAAAGCTGACGGAGGCATTGGGGAACGGCTTCAGGCCCGGCCCAGCCCCAGGTCCTAGCGCTCCTGTGCCTCTTCCCTCTCTTCTTCCTTCTGCCTTTGCCAGCTCACTGCACCCAGCCCAAGATGCTGCTGCTCAATCCCAGCAGTTCGGGAGAGTAAATAAAAGGAATTGAGTGTTTTAATAACGAGTCTGCTGTTGGCAGAGCCTTTACTGAATGGCAATGATTAAAAATGTGAAATTCTCCTAGCAGCCCTTCCTAGGAAAACAGCCTCAAACGCTCACAGGGGTGTTGCCCACGCATCCCTGCACCCCCAAATCCATCGGCAAGAAACAGGCCCCTTGGCAAGAGCCTTTGGCGAGTGCCAGGTGGGAAATGCAACAGGCTGTGAACCCAAACCCAAATCCCAACCCAGCTCCTCTGAGGCTCGGTGCTACCAGTGAGAGCAGCAGCTTCAGCAAAGCATGGTCAGCCCCCCGCAGCTCAGCCCCGGGGTGCTCTGCAGCCCCCCAAGACACCTCACCGGGGCTGAGCACTCCAAGCCCTGCTTGGAGCAGCCTGGGGGGACACGTGGCTGCCTCGATGGCGCGGGGACAGTGCCTCACACAGCCAAGTGAGTGCTGACAGGGATGGTGGCACCACAGCCCTGTGTGGCGCTGAGCACGGCCAACAGCCTCTGCTCCGCCGGGAGAAACCTCAGCAGTGTCCTGGCTCCTGGCTCACATCCCTCAGTGCCCCATCCAGCCAGCGATAAAGCACTGGGTTTGGGCCGGGGCCAGTGTGGCCATGCCGAGGCCTGGCATGGGACAGCTCTGAGGCCGCGATCTGGCACAGCACAGGGCGTGTGGCCTCGGGCTTGGCACCGCCAGCGGCGGGGACACCTCCGGGCACCGCCGGCCTGGAGGGTCCGCCCGCGCATGGCGGTGCTGAGGCATCTCCCTCCGTGGTGCGCAGCGCCGGGCACACCCCGAGCGCCCC
>JANPWX010000326.1:1696466-1727587 GCA_024734555.1 Trochalopteron elliotii | reverse complement strand
AGCACTGCCACCATCCCTCCTGGAGAAGGGGAGAGTTCCACCACAAACCAGGGGATCAGAACACCGGAGCCCACTGCCAGCACCTCCCATTCCCTCCCTTCCACATCCTTGGCAACCCCATCCATGACGAGCCTTAGTAAATCAACATCTGTTAATCCTCCTCTTACTGGAACTTGCTGTGAGTATTTTAACACATGATACTAAATTTACTTTATTTTATTTTATTTTACTTTATTTTACTTTATTTTCTTTTATTTTTAATTTTATTTATCTATTTCTGGAAGGATTGAGGATAAATTTTCTTTCATTATTGTTATTTTTAGTTGGAATTTTAGCTTTTTTCAATGCCCTTTTTTAAGTTGAGTATTTAATCCAGGAATATGAATCCCTGCATTTATCTGTTTTCTGAAAAGCTGCAGTTCCTGTCTGGAGTTGTTTTTGAAATGACACACCTTGTTTTAGGCAGTGCCACAGGGGTAGAATGTCATGTGTTTATACTGCATAGGCCAAGTTATGTCAATGGGAAGTTTTATTGGTTTTTAATGGTTTTGTTGATTTTGTTCTTGAAATTTCCTTTTATGGAATACTGGAGGCAGTTCCTTCATTGGGAGAATCCAGTTGAACTTTTTTTTTTTTTTTTGCTAGCTCAATTCTTATTTGTTTCAATACTAATTCTTTCCTAGTGTATCCTTAATTTTTTGCCAAAGGGCTATCTGCCCATATTCAAAGAATATGCAGTAACAAACCTCCCATAATTTTTCAATGGGTAAAAAAGTAAAGCAAAGATGGAAAAGGGGAGAATGCAGCCTTTTTGTACTCTGCACCCAAAAAAACAAAGGCAGCATGACTTCCATTTTCAGTGCGTCATGGTATTCTCCAAGATCCATTAATCCAAGAGGTTAATCCTTCCCTGATCTGGAGTCACAGTGTTCATGGAATGCAGTGGGAGATATGGACACACACAATAAGGTAAAAATAGGTTTTTGACAGTGGCTTAATGGCCAAGGACAGCCCAGTGACCAGTGGCTTCGCAGGGGTCACTCCTGGGACTGTTTAATGTCTTTGTGGGTGACACTGACAGCAGGATTGAGAGGACCCTCAGCACATTTGCACTGTGTGGTGCAGTTGACACTGTGGAGGGAAGGGATGGCATCCAGAGGGACCTGGACAGGCTCCAGAGGTGCCCCCCTGTGAACTTCATGGTGTCCAAGTTCAAGGTCGTGCACATGGGGCAGTGCCAAGCACAAACAAACACAGGCTGGGCACGAACAGACTGAGAGCAGCTCTGAGGAGAAAGATTTGGGAGTGCTGATGGATGAAAAGCTGGGCATGACTTAGCCATGTACCCCCACAGCCCAAAAAGCCAAAAGTGTCCTGGGCTGCATCCAAAGAACCGTGGGCAGCAGGGGAGGGGGGATTCTGCCCCTCTGCCCCACTCAGACCCCACCTGCAGAGCTGCCTCCAGCCCTGGGGTCCCCAACATGAGGAAAACACGGAGGAGGTCCAGAGGAGGTCACAAAGATGCTCAGAGGGCTGGGACACCTCTGCAATGGAGACAGCCTGAAAGAGTTGGGGCTGTTCAGCCTGGAGAAGGCTCTGGGGAGATAAAACCCCTTCCAATACCTAGAGGGGACCTACGAGAGGGACTTTGTGCTGGGGTATGTAGTGACAGGACAATGAAATTGGGTAGGGCTAGAGTAAATAATAGGAAGAATTTTTTTCCCTGTGAGGGTGGTGGGGCCCTGGCACAGGGTGCCCAGAGAAGCTGTGGATGCCCCATCCCTGGAAGTGTTCAAGGCCAGGTTGGACAGGGCTTGGAGCAACCTGGGACAGTGGAAGGTGTCCCTGCTCATGCCCAGATGATTTTTAAGGTCCCTTCCAATCTATTTTGTGATATGATTCTATGTTTCATATCTTTATAGAAACATTCCAGAGACTTCAATATTTCCCTAGGCTGCCAGTTTCCCATTAATACTTTGTTCCTTAAAGACACACAGACTATAACTACATGTTTCACAAGGATTTCCTTTCCTGCTTTCCAGCTCCTATCACTTTATCCATCCAGCTGCAGAAGGTGACCAGCACAGTGATACAGTTCAGCTGGAAACCTCAAGGTGGCACAGGAGACAGCCCTTACACAGTGAGACTGCTGGAAAAGTCGGGAGAGACGAAGGAGAAAATCCTAAATGAAACAAGCACTTCATTTGAAAATCTGCTTTCTGGTCGTCAGTACCAAATATCCGTGGGTGTTTCAACTTGCTCTAAGAATGTCAGTACCTCCTTGACAGTTCAGACAGGTATTTCCTCTGGAATTTTTTTCTTTTTCTGTTAGCAAACTAACACATTCATGGCCTGATCATCAAGCCCTTTTACACTGAGCACGTACCTGGACGTGAATAAGCTACGTGTTGAAATGAATAGGCAAAAGGAGGCCAAACTTTCAGAAATGTAAAGTCAGACTACAAATTTTTCATGGGGCTAAGATCCAGAGCCTCACTTGGCACTCCTGCCAAATTCAAAACTTTACTCAGCTAGAACCACAGTGGTTCAATGTTCTCAAGCCTCTCCCAGCTCCATGCACTTTAATTCCCAAGCCTTACTTAGCTGAGAAACCATTTTTAAACCATTTCATTTTGTCTGGTTATTCTTTCATATGTCCACAGCTGCTGAAGTCTACAGGGGAACCACTAGGATTACAAATGAAGTTTTCAAGCCTGAATATAAGAACAAATCAAGTGCAGAATTTAAGGAGTTTGAAAAGAAGTTCATTATGGAGGTATTTTGCTTAGAAATTCTAAACTAAAATTTTATTTTCTGTTGAGCTTTTCCTAGTGTAAATAATTGTGAGCATCTGGGTATGAATATCCTAAATGTGGGTGGGAAGGATTATGTGATGGTTAGAAATGAAGCAGAAGTCATTTTTCATTTATACTGTTGTCCTCTGAGGCCCTGATTTAAATGAAATTCTGTCTGGAAGTTACACATATTCTCCTACTGTGAGAGCTGCTTTTAACTGAATTATGGCTAGCATATTGCTGCATGTTAAAGAAGAAAAATAGATACTAACTTAAACCTTTTACCTTGCAGATAACAAAAAATCTGCCAGAGAAGATACAAGAATTAAAAAATAGAACAAAAATACGTATTGTAATTAATAGCATCGAGAATGGCAGTGTGATTATAGACTATGACATTGTGCTGGATATTGGACAAAATATAACAAAATCAGAGATTTCAGATGCTTTTACAGAGGCCCTTAACATGAGCACAGTGTTTGACATTGATGATCAAAAGACTTACATAGAAGGTATGAATTTGTTCATTACCATGAGTTTAAGCAGTAGTGTGTATTTTTCACTGATGGTAATATCTGGTGAAGTGGGATTTGGGTGGGGAAAAGCAAATGGTACTTGGTTTATTTCTTTTTCCAATACTGACCTAAATCTTTGTTCTTCTTCTGTTTTGTTGAACTCCACTGTAGCAAGGAATAGCTGTGAGCCAGGCTGGAATGACTGTGACCAAAATGCTGCTTGCATCACTGAAGAAGCCACTTATTCCTGCCAATGCAACCAAGGATTCACTGATAAGAGTCCCCAAGTTCCAGGGAGAGATTGTCAACAGGATCTAACTTCAGGTAACTGCTTTACATAAATTAAAAAAACCCAACCCAAACCTTAAAAAAATTGCAAATAAGGTCTTTTCCCTTCCCTGACCCTCCTCAGGCAATATCTTACTATAATTATGTACACAGGCCTTGAAGGGATTGGATTTTATGTGCTACCACAGTTAAATATTTAGGCAAGCAATAGCAGCATGCTTTCTGGGCTTGTTTTTTGAAAGTTGTTTATGAAAATAAGAAGCATAAACTTGGTGTACTTCAAGATAAGTTCTACTCACTGCCTCCAAATTTCTATTTCACAGAGCACACAACTCCACTTCCTCCAGACAACACCAACACCACAACAGGAACAGGATCAACAACTCCAGCCCCTCCAGACACCAATACAATTGGATTTACAGGATCTACATCTAGTTCCGTTTCCACTGCCACACTTACGTCAGCGCCTTGCAGTAAGTAAATATTTGGTACTGAATAGTAGAATGAAAATGATCCCATTAGACACAATATTCTCGTTCATTGGTCATATCAGCTGTGAGGTAAAATCCCTGGATGTAATTTCAGAAAAGGAAGCCTGATGAAATCACTGAAAATTCATAATTATGCAAATATCAGTCAAGGTAGTTTCTGCACCTTTGTAAGGCTCTCCTGGACCCAGTAAATATTCACTGGGTGCCTGCTTGCAGGCATAAACCAGTGTGATAGGTGAGTTTTCTTAACCCTATTATGAAACACATTTAATAAATGCCTCTCTACTGCTCTGAACTTAGGTTTTCCTGGTGGTATTTTAAAAATCTATCCTTCTGAGGATATCAGGATGAGTCAAATATCAGTCCACTTCAGAATGCTCATGTTTTTCTCAACCAGCCTCATCAATTCTCTATTATCTTAAAACAACATTGTACAATTCTGACCATTTACACTTTGCCTGCAGTTACAAAGGCTAGAAGCAAGCAGAATATCACCCATTTGTCTTTTGGAGCCATCAAACAAAGTACATTATTGCATGATTTCTGTCTATAGAGGAAATGGTTCACTTCTGTTCTTTAGGGAGAATGAGGTGGAAAACTGAAATCAGCTCCAAAAAAAACCACACAAGAGTTTATATTGGTTTCATTTATATTTTTTCTTCAACAATAAATGTGTAAAATTGCAGAAGTGAAATGAACTGCTCTCAGCTGTATGAAACTTTCACACTTTCCAGCGACGGTGTCCATTGAAGTTCAGAATGTGACTGAAGAAGAAATACAGCTCAACTGGACTAGCAGCAGCAAAGACAGCCTCTACAACATCTCTATCATGGATGGAAAGGAGATAAACACGAAAACTACAAATGAGACAAAAGCTGTGTTTAAAAACCTTCTTCCTGGCCATGTGTACACCATTTCTGTGGCAGTGTCACCTTGTGCTGAGAATAAACCTACTTCAGTCACTGTCCGAACAGGTACCTCCTCCATCACCCTGGACTTTCTTTTTAATTAATATAAACTCACAGTATCTTGTTGCCAAATGATCTGGACTTGACCTCGCAGAGTCTTATTCTTGCAAGTAGTTTTTATTTATTTGACTCATCTCGTTATTTGGATAGGACTGCATGAACTAAACAGAAGATTGCAAGAGTAAGAGCTCGCTCTGTAAAATTGCTGATCATGTCGTATTATTGATCCAGAATATTTTGGAGAAGTCAGGATATTTTGGTTGTAAATAAACCAGAAAATATTCTAGCAGTGTGAAGTTTAGGTTCTACATGCTCTTTTGCATGCGGGCAGTCCTTAAGTGTCATTGTTACCTTTATAATTTCATCCTAGGATATAGACATTAAGGCAAACAGTTTGATTGTGTCTCTGTGCTAAAACTGATTCTGAAGGAACATGACATGTAATATCCCTCTAAATCAAGGTTTCTCCTTTTAAAATTCCCCATTGCCATCTCCCCCTTAGCCAATTCCTTTAGACAAAACTTTTTCCACTAATAAAATTACCACTTGGCACTGTATACTTTCGCTTTTCCACCACTGGAAGAGATCCAAAATTCAGTCTGTCAAAGGAAGCCACTGGGTTATTTTGGCATGATCCACATTTGATAAAACTCTGTTGCACTTTATCATTCTTTCCCAGTGGCTGACAAAGTGCTCACAATTTCTTTTTATATAACTTGAGAGATCTAACTTGACTTTTGGCAATTGTTACTTTCTTCCAGCATTTCTTGACCTCTAAAACATAAATGTCCTTGTTGTAATCCTTTTTTGAGTTCTCTAGTGGATTGTCTGATTATTCTCAAAACCCTTCTAGGGCAATTATTTTGGCAGTTGACTGTGGGAGTTCCTTCTGATGGACTTACCCTCTCTCTTAGTCTTTAGGACCACAAAGCCAAGGAATTCTCATCATTATTTCCATTGAAATCTTTCAATTCTTCAGTCCACTGGCTTTCATTTATTAGTTTCTCTATTGAAGAAAAATAAAAAATTGTTTCCTTTTGTAATCTGGTGCCATCAGCCATACCAGAAAATTGTTTGTAAGCCAATTAAAAAGAGCAATCAAGACCAAGCCATCCCTATTTCATGTGAAATTAAAGATGATCAATTCTATCAGAACTGGAGATATAACCCAATGAGCTAACCACATAAAACCTGCTATACTAGCCTTTAATGGGTTTTGACCCTTCATAAATAATTCAGATTAGCAAATCCAGACAAGCATACTGAGATTCTGAGACTCCATGATGCACATTTTTCCCAAAAGAAATTGCAGGTGACTTTTACTTCTGAAAACTCCAACTAGCTTACCTGAGTGGTACAAGCACGTAATAGCACAACCTATATCTTTAGCTCTCCTAAGAAATCAGAGTTCTCAATGCTATTTCAGTGAGTTCTCAAATACCACCTACCCACCCACCACCTGCCTCTCTTTTGATATGCTCCAATTTTATAATTTGCAATTCTAAGTTCTCACTGGGCCAAAGGAACTGCTGCTTAGGTGACTCCTTGGACATAATTAAAGACTTTCACCTATTCCATAATTTTCTTATTAGCATTAATAATACACACAGAGAAGTGATTATCTCAATTTTTACATTTATTTTGCAGATCCTTCTTCCTGTTTCAAAAGAACTGATTTTTGTTCAGCACGAAGCACTGGCTGCTCTGACTTGAAAGGCATTGTCTGCTCCAGTAAGTTTATAGAACCTCAACATTTGTTTATCCATAACTACGGGGTATTATTTCACAATATAGTATCTCCCATGAGTATTTTGCCATCTGCTTTATGATGCCAGTTCACACAGCATCTTGAAGTTCACACTCCTTTGGTGGAGAAGCTGCCTCCATCAAACTTCAGTGTCAGCTTCCAGCTCTATTTTAGTCTGGACTTTTCTATGTAAAGCTTTCTTCTTTTGGCTCAGGGCTCATCCACCTACTCAGGAGGATTTAAACTCACTCAGAGCCCTGCAGAGTCGAACAGACTGGTGCTGCTTCTGCTGGAATCAATGGGAGAGTGGCTGTTGAATTAGGGAGTGGGATGCACCCTAAATAATACAGGAATGGTGAACAAGTCGTGAGGATTGTGATGGCTGACAAACCTGGAGAGATTCAGCTCTGAAGGTTCTAAAGCCACTGCATTAGACACACAGGGTTCACTTTATATTATTATTATTATTGTTATTATTATTATTATTACTACTACTACTACTACTATTACTATTATTATTACTATTATGTTAGTTTCTGGTTTTATCAATTCGTATTATAAATACATGAGATAATAAAGTCCAAAGACCAGTTGTGGAAGTAATCCTGGGATTCACCTAATTGTTTCTTCTTTTTTTAATTTTTTTTTCCAGACCAAGCATTTGCCTGCAACATTCGGTTTAAAAACAAGATATTTAATAATACACTTTATAACTCTGATAGTGAAGGCTACAAAACAGCATCTGAAAGGATTAAAAAAGACGTAAGTTGATGCAAATCTTCTTTGTCAACTGCAGAAAGGCTTGTGATTAGCAAACTTAGTCTCCTACATTCATTGTTAAATCAGGACTCTGACAGGTGAAAAAGGAAAAACAGTATAGGAAGCAACAAAATCTGACAAGGACAGACAGCTTGTTGTCCAATGAGGAGGGCTACACTCCCTAAGACATCCTCAAACATGAGTTATTTAGTGAAAGGCCCTTTAAAATTCAAATTTTGTAAGGAACATCCTGTTCTGTTTTTCTCCCACTTCACTAAACTGATTCCTGTGGAGGCAAAAAAGGGATGTCACTCAAAAATAGCCTTTCAGCACAGACTTGGAAACATGAAAACTCTGCAAGTGTGTACTCTGAGTCCAGGTCATTGGCGATTCACTTCATGGAAGTGGCTGCAGGATTGGACAAAGTATCAAGGGGTCCATCTCAGGGGGAAAATGAGGAGAGAAAGTGGAAGCTTGGAGCTAGTCATGCTGACAGGCAGCAGCATCTGTCTGCCACTCAACTGTCTTTAGCAGCACGTTAAAAAAAAAAAACCCTAATCATTTCAACACCTCTCAGGAATCCTGATGTATATAAGCCTGCTGGAAAGGTAAATCTACTGTGAGGTTGGGGTAGACAGCTTTAAATAACTAACATAGCTATTTTTAGTGTGATGATCACACCCTTTAGCTAAGAAATTCCACAGATTTCAAAAGCAGTAATTAATTTGTTCTCACCACGCCAACTCGGAGGTAACCTTGTCTTATGACTGCTAACATCTCCACTTCATGGATAGGAAATTTATTTTAGTGGATGTAAAAGGTTTCCTCCAACCTGACTGAACACAACAGGAATCCCTTTGCTGGCTTTTAATAAGTTTTTACCTCATGCAAAGTGTCAGCTTTTCTTCAAAAAATGACAAAATCAAAGAGAGGCTGTACTAACATGATTTAAAGTATAGACTATTTCTGTATTGGATTTTTTTTTTTTCCAATTTGAATGTTGAACTATTTCTTTTATATTCCACAGTACTACCACTCTGTAGTCATAGCTTTGAAATTTTACAGTTTTGTCTGCATAAGTCAGGTTTCTTATCTAGACTGCTCATCAAGGTGAGAAAAAGAAAAGCATTTTTGGAGTCTCTGGCCAAAGAACTTAAAGGGACGTAAAGTTTGGGGTGGGGGTTTATCCCACAGAAAAGATGGAGGCAGAAAACTGAGCAGTGACTCAGAACAAGGCTTGTTATCATCTAAAAAACATAGTAATCTTTCAGACTTTTCAGGTAAAATACCATATTTATTCACACTGAGAAGATAACTTCTCTTAGTGGGTTGAATCAAACATCTAATTTTCTGAAAAGATCCGTCCTGACAAAAACATTTCAACCAGACTTACTTAAAAAGGGGGACTGCTTATTCTTGCTTTGTAACCAAGTGAAAGTACTAAGCAAGACTCTACTTTTGGAGATATCAGTGTAATTGATTTGATTTTGATTGGTGTCATGGGAATACACTTGGTTTATGCCAGAGTGATTGAGAGGCAAATCACACCCTTGTCTCTCTTTGCAAAGGTATTCTGTAACGTCATGTCTTTGAAAATCTGGTGAGAAAAATAAGTTTTAAACCTCTCACATCAAGTTCTGTGCTGGTAGTGCATGAAGGACCACGCTTGAAGTTCAATTGCACATGTTAAAAAAAGTCAGGGGACACTGGACATAACTTTAGAAACATTGGGTGCTCTTTGTAGATTCCAAATTTTGTACAGTCGGGGTCCCATATGGGTTTGTGGAGGAGGACAACTTGTTTTAATGCATTATTCATTGATAACTAGCTAAACAGATTGGAGCTTTGGAAGTCAAACGCAGATCTCACATTTTCAATCACAAAGCATGGCTCAGGAATCCTCTTTCAATAAGTTTTTTTATTTGCTATCCCAAAGTGATTACCTTTATGAGCAGTAAGTGAAGAAAATTTAATATCCTGATGTCTGCAGGATGTGTGTGTGCTCCTGCTCTGCCTCAGCTGACCGACAAGTGGAATAAGTCTCAATTTCACCTTGCACAGATTGCTGAAGGAATGCAGGAGAGACTGGGGAATGACCACTTCTACATTGACATCCTGGGGTTCAGACCTGGCAGCGTGGTTGCTGATTTTCTCTTTGTGCTGCTAGAAGAAGAAGCCACGGATGTGAATGATGTACAGACCTACCTGAATGAAGTGGTCGGGAGCAAGTTTGGGAACCAAACTGAACTGAAGGGTAAGTGATGCTGAAACAGCTTCTCTGCAATGGTGTGGGGATTAAAGGGTCAGATCTACTGCTGTTCAAATAAGATGATACATTACCTTCTCTCTTTTAAGAGATTCAAATTGTTGAAGTAACCTATTTAAACATTCACTGAACATACAGTGATTTCATACAGGTCATGGAGCTTTTTTAAAGAGTCATTACATGTACCCAGTTCCAGATTCAAGGGATGGGTTCTCTTCACACTAAAGGATCTAAAGACTCTCAAGTTACACCATTCCATCCAGCAAATCCTCAGAGCAGCTGTTATGGATGTCACCAAGAGATCACAAGGACCCTCAGAAAAGATTTCTAGTCAACAAATCTTCACCACATACAAAAACATTTTCGATGTTATTCAAAAGTTTCAAAGCTGCCAGGCAGTAAAACACAGCTGTCACTTTGGGCTCCAGGATTTTTTACACCCACTTCTTTACTGTTTCTAGCTAACATTTCTAAAATGTGTTTTAAATTTCCAGCTATGTCTGTTCAGTCCTCAACTGACAACAGTTCCTCCTGGAGAGTAGCAGTGATTGTCCTTGGAGTTTTACTTGGAGTTGCATTACTGGTGATCCTCCTGGCAATACTGTTTTTCATCTATGTCAGGAGAAGATCAGGTAAATACTTGGTTGAACCCTCAGGACTCATGGGAATGTTTGTCTACAAGCACTTATAAGACAAACCATCAGTTTCAGGCGAGGCAGAAAACTAATATATTTATCTTATTTATCTTATTCAATGTTAATTGTGCATATTAACTTAGGATAATTCCACCCTTTCCTTCCCAATGTCCATTGCCAAACTCCTGAGCTTTTAACAGCACCTAATGTATCTTCCTTTAAACAGGTATGGGATTTTCCACAGTGTACACGTGGTAGAGTGAGGAACAGAGGGACTTCTCTTCAGCCTATCCCCTATAGGTACTGCAATGACTCCTAACACTGGCAAACTAGAGAGACAGGATCCAAACTACTCAATACTGTGTTTAGGTGACACTGAAAACAGGGTGACTGAGCCTGATAGCTGTGGCAGGTTACCTGGACGCTCAACTGAGCCCAGAGTCATCCTGCTGGGTTTTGTGCACTTGGCCAAGGTGCACCTTCCTCTGAGACTTTTATCACCTCATAAAGATGCCTTTTTCTCTCCTGTGACTGCAGAATGAGCCCAGGGTAATTAGCATTTTAGCATATGGAGAAAAATGAGATATATCTCAGTTATGTGGACTTGCTATAGAAGTCTGGTGGACCAAAAACTTGATTTGAAGGCTTCTGAAATCAAGGTTTCTTTAATTGCTGGGTTATGAAGAAATAACTGCTTACATGTGTCAAATACATAGCATGCTAAACACAGGTGTGGTTTTACAGCATAGTCTCAATGTATTACTAGATGGGGAAGGCAAACATCAGGTTAATTTGAACCAAAAGTATTTTACTCACCTATTTTTGCCTGTCAAAAATAGCTGGCTGAGCAAGGATGTGCCATGTAGGAGCATCCATGGACGGCAGGGAGAGGGAACTCTGCAGACCTGAGACATTCTAGAACATGTGGTTTTATTGCAAGGGTCGTGGGTGAAAAGGGCCTTCAGCCACCAGCCTGGGCTGAAGGGAAGTCCCAAAGAGTGAGGGAGAGAGAGAACAAGAGGGTAAGAGGTAAGAGAGGAGAGAGCAAGAGAGCCAGAGAGAGGTGGCAGGGGTTGGAGCGCAGGGGCAAGAGAGCTAAGAGAGAGAGCAAAGAGGAGGAGAGTCAGAGAGAGAGCAAGAGAGGAGGAGAGTCAGAGAGCGAGGTCTTTGTTACAATACATTATATCTCCTTTTGTGTTGAATATTCTAATTTACACTAACCAACCAGTACATGACACAAAACCCTATAGAATCTACACATAGCCTATAAGAACTACTGCATTACCATACTGTGTTATATTTTAAACCCTAAAAACTACTCTTTAGACTATTCTCTTTTGCTGTATTGACCTTTGGATTCCTTAGCCAGCAGAAGGGTATTGTTCAATCAAAAGGGATTCTCCTTCAGCTGGCTAGACTATTGTTTTCAGGTTACATAGTAACTAAGGCTCAGTATCCTACAACTCCAAGCAAGCTTTCATTTCTATTTCGATTATAGGTTTCATATTTTCAGAATATTTTGCTAAGCAATCATATTTATAAGGTTTCCCTGATTCATCTTCCCCAACATTGCCATATGGTGAAATTTTGTCCTGCTCTTGATAATCCTAAAGTAGAGACCAATAGAAGCAACTCCTGTAGCATTGGAGCAGGCCTTGCTTCAGATTTTTTCTAAATGCTTTAGAGCAATTAGAATAAATGACCTTTACCTTTGCCCACCACTCTTCACTGCAGTCCTGGTGAAGTTACAGTCTGTTTCTACTATAGTGCAGTTTTTCCTGCTTGGAATTTGCTGTACAGATGATAAAGGGGCATCTTTTGATTACTGCTGTTGTATTTCCAGCAGGATTTATGTATTTCCTTTCAAAGCAGCTCTCCCTGTATCTGTATATTTTGTCAGTCTGCCTACACTTGGAATTCCTGTAGAGGCACTGAGTATCCCATGATGTTGAGGCCCTGGTTCACACCCCTTGAACACCCCTGTTTTTTGGGGATTAGGTTATGGTGATTTGGCACAGGTGAGAGTAAATTGGTGCCAGAACTGCAGCACAAGGTGGGAGATCAGCAGTGGTGGTGCACAAGCAGCTCTGCCCTGCTCCACATGCAGCCAGTGTTCATTCTTTCCATCCCTCCTTCCCTGTGCTAAAACACAGCTCCTGGGAGAGCCCTGCCGAGGGCCCTGTCTGGAATATTATTTTTAACAGCAGGGACCTATGAAACAGGGTCTTGCTCTCCCTTTCCTTCCATGCAGTTTCAACTTGTCTATCCTGATTAGGTCTGGGGTGTGGAGTCACAGATGCCTCACTGATGGAAAGAGAGTGATTAGTGTTTGTTAAACTTATATTATGTGGGTTTTAAATATATCTGTCCTTGGTCTTCTACTCAATGAGTAGTCACTCAACAATGTGTTCTGTCAGTAAATACAAGTTCTCCAGGGAGCTCTGTTGAAAACACAAATGAGTGCTCTCTCTTGTGTTAATATTCTTTTATTTCTTTCTTGAGGGACCTACTTTGAATAGCAAATCCTCATTGTCAGCAAACCTTTCTGATGTCCCTGTAAATAGTGTTAAATAGATGTACAGCAGGCTGGGACAATCTTGGGATTGTTCATGCAAAATGTATTTAATGTCTTCGGGGGGAAAAAAAAGTGGTATTTTAAACAATTTTCTCAAAGATGCATTAAAAATAAAATCTTAATTTTTACAATTGTGCATTTTGAAGCAATCTCCTGTTCTTGTTTTGTCATGTAATTTGGAGCCTCTTTTACCTGCCTAGGGGTGGGAGGGTGACCAGTGCAGCAACAACAGAGCTAACCTTGGCATGACTACACAGAAGGATGATCCCTTTGAGTTAAATCAAACAAGAGAGAAGATCTACTGAATCTATCCTTTTTTACCTTCTACTTCAATAAAAATCCCCCTCCCACCACAGTGTGGAGTCTAGACTCTGTGAACTCTCTGAAAATGAGAGCAGGAGAAGCCAGACCTCCCCTTTCCACAGATGAACACTTCCTCCCTCCCAAACAGCATTCAGATGGGCTCCTCATGCATATTCCCTTCTCAGAGAGAGGGAGAAACTGGGACAGAGAAATAAATGGCTGAGGATAAGACACTGAAAATGTCTTTTGAGTGTCAGAGAGGCAGCTGGCCACTGTTGATATCAGTGGGATTTAATCAATTTCTCCATTTTTGTGTCAGAATGTCTGTGACTGAGAAAGGGCATTTTGCCCTGTTTCAGACTTGCTTTTTTTTCCCCTTGGAACTGACTGACACTATGATCCAGAAAAACCTGAGCTACCTACCAATCCCTTCCTGCACACTGAGATCAAGGCCAAGGTCTCAAGAAATATTGTGTTCTGTTCCTGTTGGGGCTGATGAGATGAGACTCAAGTCTTCAGCTGACCTTTTTTAACAATTTCACTCTTCCACAATTTATTATTTCAGCTGCTGTCAATAACCAAAAAGCTTTTGCTTCACAAGTGTGAGAAAATCATGGTGCTCTGGAACCAGGACCATACCTAGTTGTAGCACTGCATTCCCAAGGGCACAGGCAGTTTGGGACTGGATAAAGCCAAGCCTTGGAAGAGCAGGTTGTGCACTTGCCATCTTCTATCTAACTGAGATTATTTAGCCTGGGGAGTTGCCATCTTCTATCTAATTAAGATTATTTAGGCTGTGCTAGGAATTTCCTTTAGTGCCGTTTGTCATTGTAGATTCATGATGGAACAACACCTTGAGAGGGAGGAGAAAGCAGCAGGACAAGCTCTCAGATGATACAGGTTAACACCTGGCCAGTGTTGTGAACCACGTGTAAATGCATCAATCTCTGAGGGTCCAGCCCTTGCAGATTGGTTTAGAATAATTTTAGCCAGACTGCTCTTCAGAGGTGTTTTGTGAAGCAAAAGGTTTAATAAATGAAAAATATCAAAATAACAAATGTTACAAGAAACAAAAGAAAAGCTGCACACAGGTGTCTGAGAAAACCTCTGACATCCTGCTACAAACACTCCAAAAAGTCTCTCACTTCCTTTGTGCTCCTTCCTAAATACTGAATGTTTTAGGAGGGACAATTTGGCTTGCTGCCAATAGGGAGAAATACAGGATTTGAAGAACAGCAAAAAGGTTCAACAGGTGCTTATCTCTTGGTACTGAGCCAATTACTGTCAGAACAGCAAAGAAATTTCTGGGTTCTTTACCTTATAAGAAATGTAAGGTGTGAGTCTTAAACTTTTCCCTATATGGAAAACACTTGCTGAGTGTGGGAAATGCATTCCTGCACTCAGACTTAACCAAACAGGCCTGGGGAACACTGGGAATGTCATGTCTGCCCTGCTGTCCCCCAGCCTGTGACAAGCCAGGTGCCAGAGGAACAGAAGGAGCTGGGGATTAACACAGGGAAGCCACAGGGCCAGAAGTTCCCTCTGCAGGGAGCTGGATCTGCCAAGTGCTGGGAGAAAGACTGGAGTGAGACACTAAAGGGTCTAAAGACACTCAAGTTGCCCAAATCAGCAGCAAGAGGGGTCAAAGTCTCAAACAGCACAGCAATGTGCCTTCCCCAAACTCAGCTGCTTGCTTTCCTCCTCTCAAACAGCAAGAAAGTGCTGTAGGACCTCAGGATATCCCAAGCACATACTGACCTACAGCCAAAGGAGTGCATGTGTGCCCTGAGCATGGGCTGGAAAAAGGAACTGGGGGATTTGGGTCTGGCAGCTGGTGCCAGGACACAGGCATGACCTGCTCTGGGACATCAGCCAGCCCCCTCCTCAGGGCCACATTCCCTGCACAGGATATTGCAGGGCTGTGGTTGGGCCTCATGATGGATTTTGGAATAAAAAACCTGCTGCCATCGGCTTCCAAGTGTACTAGTGGGGAAAAAAAATCCAGGGACAGAAATATTACTGTTGGTAATCCAAGCAGACCTGTGTCATTTTAGTCACTTTTATGGGAGCTGGGCTGTGCAAGGACATTGCATTCTGGGGACCTAAATCTATGACATCCCTGTTTAGCTACCACTAAATGGATCAAGCTGATGTGTCTGCCTGCTGGAAACCCAGTTTTCCCTTTCTGAGCAGATCCAGACCGGGCTGGTGCTGAAAACGAGTTGGATTTAAACATTTTTTGGTGTATAAACACACTCATCTGCCAATTGTTTCCAGTGTTAACTGGCTCTTTTAAGGACTCCATTTCTGAACAGCCAAAAAATTTAGGGCTGTGCTCAACTTCTGGTTAGAAAGCTTGCAGTGGAAACCTGGGATTTGTCCAGCTCACATCCACTTTGCTGTCCCATGGCCCCACTTAAAAGTTTGTCCTGAGAAACTGAAGGTCTTTTGAGCTGAAGGTCAAATCTGTCACCATTCCATTTGCTGTGGGGGATACCTGACTTTTAGCACGGGTGAATATTTGTGAAATTGGACTAGAAACTGTAGCAAATGTTTTAATTCAGGGATATACAAGCTGCTGTTGCTGGTTTTCTAGGTGCCCTGCTCTAACCTCTCCATGATCCTGTGCTGGCAGCAACACAACACAGGCTAGGCAGGATTAGAAAGGACTCAAAATGATTTTTAGGATGGCTTGGTGCTGCCAGGTGTTTGAGGGATTTCCTACACCAACACTTGACTCACAGAAGGCAAGTTCAGCTTCGTTTTCTGCACTTCTGTGCTCTTCCAGTTTGGCTGAGTTGCTGCAGTGAGTCAGTGCAGCTGTGGGATCCCACAGCAGATGTGCACAGAAGACCAAAATATATTTAATGGATTAATTAGAAAAGGGGATATGTGTGAGTGGGCTGACTTCAAAGCTGTTTCACTGCCAGTTATTCCTTCTTCTCAATTTCCAGCTAAATAAAGAAACTTTTTTTTTTTTTTTTAATATGAGGCTGAACGAATATAGCACCACATCCGAGCCTCCATAAATCTTGTCAACACTTTGATTAGACATGGAAAACTGCATCCAGGAAGGTGTGGGATCAGAAGGTGACTGCACTGTGCAGCAGGAGCCACCAGATAGCGCTCCCTGTTCCAGCACCAGCTGCTCCAAGACATGTTTGCACCAAAACCTTCAGTAATTAACCAATTTTTGGCTCAGCCTGGAAACTCACTTCCTTCCAACGGCCTTTGCAATGCTTCAGTGCACTTCAGTTCTCTCTTCAAGCTGTGCCTTCTTCCCCATGGCCTGAGAATTGGGAAATCAATAAGTTTTATTGCTCTGGAGAGGTGGCACAGAGCAAGGAGAGGCTGAACATGCTGCGGGTCACGGTGGCTGTGCCCTGGCAGCAGCTCTGGGACTGTGTTGTCCCTGGCATGAGGAGCTCTCTGGTTGCTTAAGCTCCTGGGGGAATTACAGCCAAAAAAAGGAAGGGATAAAGGTGTCTGTGGGAATCTCAGTGTGATCCTGTCTCTCTGAGCACCTCAATGCCAGCTTAAAGCACAGCCCTGAACCCTCAGAGAATACTGAAAGAAAAAGGGGGGTTTTTGCTCCACAAACTCCTCCTCTTTTTTTTTTTTTTTTTTTTACATTCTGGTTTAGTAAAGTACAAGGTGAAGTGAGGACATCACAACTCAAGGAGTCAGAGAGGAAGGAGCAGTCACCTGCCTCCCCCTGAGGCACTGATGTGGTTGTTGGACACTACCAAAGCCACCTCGTTGTCACTGTGGTCACATACTGACAGCAGCTCCTAAACTTTTATTTGTCTCATTGCTACAATAAACTATACAACTCACTAAAAGGCTGATTATCTATGAAATAAATCTGAAATCTTTATTTGATTTCTCATAATCAGAAAGCTTAAGCAGCCTATGAGCTCTTTATTTTTTCTGTTGTTCCTTGTGGTGATTTTCACAATGGATTCAGGGAATCAGCAATTTAAGTAAATTAATATCAAAAAATGATATCATTTCATGAGCGTGGCCAAATTATCTGTGAAAAAAACACCACCCCACGAATCAAAAATGTAATTAAATATTAGCTTTTGGCTAATTAAAAAAATGAGATATTCCAACTGTCACTTTTCTTCACTTTTCGTCAGTAAGGTCATTTCCCATGTCTAATCATTGCCCTTGTCTAAGGACAGGGATAGCTGCAGAGAGCAGCTATCAGTGAGCCTCCTCTTGAGTATCACATACAAGAGCCTGAATATTGTGTCATTAGTTATTAAACCCTAATTAGTGTCAAAAGAAATCACCTTTCTTCCCTTCTGCTGGACGATGCCTAAACCCGTGCCTGGTCCTCACTGAATTCATGCCTGGAACAAGGAAATAAGAGCTTGGATTGGCAATAGATGGCAACAGGAGGCCATCAGGTGGGTCACTGTGAGGCCTTAAGTTTTAGCTTTCATGTTTTTCAGATTCTGTGCTGCCCAGGGGTGCAGTTCTGAGCCTCATATTAAGTGTTAGACAGTTCTCTTCACAGAGTAGGGAGACAAAACAAATCCTTTTCCTGCTCAAGACCAAGGACAACGGTTACAAGTTTCAGGCCCAAAGGCACAAACAATGGTGGGCTCAAGGGAGGAACAAGAAGGATGAAACTTCACAATCTCAAGCTGTAATTGGACAATAAAACCCCAATATGGAAATGGACCAAAACTAATAAAAGTGTGAGACCTCATGACTGGTCAGGCAGTTTTGTGACCATTCTAAGTCTACCTTGGGTGTAGCCCTGGTCAGGCTCTTGTGCTGCCCAAGGTGTATCCTAAAGGCCTTTCAATAAATACCTATGTTATTCTCTAGCTCTGTGCAGTCTCTGTTTCAGGCCAGCCTTCCCAAGGCATCAGCTGCTGTGGTGCTCAGCTTATAGGGCACGTGATGTGCCACAACCCTACACGGGCCAGTGAACAGCCCTAAAATGCCAAAGGGGTGAGCAGAACAATCTCTTGTTTCTCCTTTCCGTCTTTCCAGAAGAAATGGACTTGGGAAGAGCAGCTCATCCTTGGCCTGGGGGCTGCCCAGGAGGAAGGAGACCTTGCAGGAAGCACAGCTCTGTCTTCTCCTGGGGATGCAGCTCTGTTTGCTGTGTGATGCTGTGACAGGGATGAGGCATCTGTCTTGCCTCAGGCTGGCCTCTGCTGTCAACAGAGAAAAATGAGCACCTCCAGGACATGATTCATGTGCCCTGTGTTGTGTGCCTACTCCAGATGAGATGAAATCTCCCAGAAATGGCTGTTTGTCTCCCCTGTATCTGAAGGGAGCACACAGCAACACCGAGCCGTGGAAGCCTCCATTAGAACAGCTGCAGGGGCTCAGAAAAAGGTTCCATTCCCAACTTGGAAGAAGGTACCAGCTTTGTCTGTCATGCCAACACCTGGTGAGGTGAGTCAGCAGATCTGTGGCATTACAGGCCTGGGCAGAGCATTATTTTGGGTCATAAATAAAGAGGAGTTTTTGCAAGCATGGGGAGTTCAGCAGCAGCAGCAATCTGGGAGGCTCTGCAGGCACACAGCTGGCAGTAGAATTTTTCTCTGTTTTCTAGGATTTTTGCCAAAAGGGTCTGTTTGCCACATATCCTTTCATGACTGGTGTTTTTCCTCCCCTCTTTCCTTTGAGTATCACAGAATAATTTAGATTGGAAAAGACCTCTAAGGTTGCTGAGTCCAACCTGTGCCCAATCCCACCTTGTCAACAAACCCAGACCACTGAGTGCCACATCTAGTTGTTCCTTGAACACCTCCAGGGATAGTGACTCTACCACCTCCCTGGGCAGCCCTTTCAAAATGCTAAACAACCCTTTCCATGAAGAAATTTCTCCTGGTGAGCAGCCTGAACCTCCCCTGGTGCAGCTTGAGGCCACTTCCTCTAGCTCTAAATAACTGCATACATGGCAAGGCTCTCACTAACAAGATTTTGATCCTGTGTGGGATAGGACATAGATCCCTCGTGTCTTTCCATCCCATATCCCTCTCACTATGCCTGTGAAATGCATCTTGACCTCAACAAACACACACATGTTACAGAAAATACACTAGTGCACATGCCCTCATCCCCCCTGCATGCAGAGCTGCAGCCTGATCTTCTGTTTTGGCAAAGACTGGGCAGCCCAAAGGGAAGACAGAAAAAAATAAATTATTGAAGGAAGGATAAGCTGAAAACAATTCTTTAATGCCAAGTTAGTGCATGCTGCTGGCGCTAAGAAAACTAAGGAGGGTTGTGGCTGCTTCCCTCTTCGTGGCAGGTCACTGCCCAGGCTCTTGCATGAAGCCCTGGGAGCAGTGAGGAAACAAGGATGTGCTCTGACTGTGAGAGCCTGACAGGAGACACCTGCTCTCACTGCCAGCAACCTGCCTGCCTCAGACAAGCAGCTGGCAGCAGCAGGTGGCTCAGCTGATACTGAGATGGAAACCAGATAAACCCCTCCTCTCCTTTTTTTTTTAAATTTATTTTGTCTAGGCACAATGGTTTGTGGTTGGCCTGTTGCTAACAGTGAGCGTGCTCATGCTGCTCTGAGAAAAATGTCCTCACTTCTAGCAAAAAGTGCTGAAAAACCTAGTTAGAAAAGAGAATGGATCTGCAGTTTTATGCCATGCTTGAAAACGCCCTTTTCTTTTGAGTTGTTCAGTCTCATGCCAGGAACTGGCTCCTGCTCTGCTGTAACAACTTTGTACTCAGGTTGTCCTTAATGCCTTTTGCAACACGAGGGTGCAAAGGCATGTGAGGTATTTACAGTTCTCTCCCAGGAAAATATGCTCGAGGCTGCCACTGCCAAAAAAGCCACAAAACCCTAGCAAAGGAAGCTCTTGGGTCACTGTAAGGAGGAATCTGATTTTATTCCGCTTGTGCAATGGTGAGAAGTGACTGATATCCTAAATATGAGGAAACAGAGTTTTCTGCTTTGTCCTGCAGCTTGTATTGCAATTGTCTCTGTCTCCTTCTTTTATCAAATCATCTCTCCAAGGGTAGCCAGGAACAGTGGCCCTTTTCATTCTCTACACTGCACAATGCAGTCTGTAATTATTTCATTATGGCTTTAATTAGTCTGTCTTACATTAAGGTTACGATCACCACATTTCTTTCTTTTCTTTCTTTCTTTCTTTCTTTCTTTCTTTCTTTCTTTCTTTCTTTCTTTCTTTCTTTCTTTCTTTCTTTCTTTTCTCTCTTTCTTTCTCTCTTTCTTTCTCTCTTTCTTTCTCTCTTTCTTTCCTTCCTTCCTTCCTTCCTTCCTTCCTTCCTTCCTTCCTTCCTTCCTTCCTTCCTTCTTAAAAGAGCTGAGGGAGTTGAGGGGCTTAAAAGAGAGTGAAATGGCTCTTCAGCTTTGGAATTACCTCCAACACAGACTCAAGAGTACAAAACTAGCTGTCATTTTTTTTCCAGGCCAAAAACATTGCATTGGAAAACTGCCAAATTCGAATGGCTCTGTAGGATCCTGCTTGATTTCCTGTCAGCTCAGACTGGCCAGGGAGGCTGCAGGTGCCAGCCTTCAACCTGCTTCAAATAGGATGGTGGGGAGCTCAACAGTGAAAACTTTCCTGAGGGTTCCTTCCTTCCCTAACCATCTTCTTCTCTTCCCCTTCCTTTCCCAACAAAAGGCTCTAGAAAACTGGAAGAATATCTTGAATAAAATGATGCTGGAGATGTTCCCATCAGTCTGGGGGGTTGTCATAAGTCATCTGACCTGCCCTCTTCTACTTAAAAAAGTTATCTAAGCCAAGTCTGAGGAAGTGCTGTGATAATTTGGGATGCCCAGTGTGTGCTCCTGCCCTTAACAACACACCCAGCTGCCAGGGAACATTTGTTACACCACCAGCACGTACATGACTGTTTGCAAGGAGCTTCTCACCACAGGTGCCACATCTGGAAACTCCAGATGTCCACAGAGTGTGCACAGGTGAGATGGAAAGTGGATCTAAATGGCTCAAAACAGAAAAAGGAAACAGAGAGATGCTTGTTGTCTCTATGCTGTCTCTGTCACTATGCAGAGTGCACCTCGGTGGAAATAAAAGTAGAAAGACTTTAGCTGCATTCTGCAGCTGTCAGTGCTGAGCCAGTGCTGGAATCTTTAAAAAGTATTGATTTGGTAACTTTTAAGTGTTGTTCTCAACATAGGGTAGCTGTGTATTTTCTGTCTCACTGGATCAGAAACCAGTGGCTGCAGAGGCACCAGGGATGCCAGTTCTGTTTAGAGAAAAATAGAACAGAATTCTATTCATATTCATATTCAATTTATTTTATATTTCTCTTCTATATAGATGGAATGGAATGGAATGGAATGGAATGGAATGGAATGGAATAGAATAGAATAGAATAGAATAGAATAGAATAGAATAGAATAGAATAGAATAGAATAGAATAGAATAGAATAGAATGGGTTTGGGTTGAAAGGGACCACAAAGATCATCCAGTTCCAACCCCCTGCCATGGGCAGGGACACCTTCCTTTAGACCAGGTTGCTCAGATCCCCATCCAACCTGGCCTTGAACACCTTGAGGGATGGGGCTTGCACAACTCGACACGTGGTTCAGCTACATTCCTGTGAGGTTTGACTTGGTATCCCGTCCTAATCTGTCCAACACTGTACAGTATCATAAAATAACAGAAATAGTTTAGCAACAGGTAAACTAACATCCCTCAAAGGCATTTATCACTGGAAAAGGTTCTAATGGGCATGTTTTGATTAAGATTGCACTGGAGGCAGTGTTAGGCCTGAAGAGATTAAATATTTGAATCAGTGATTTGAAAGTAAATATAACTCCTCTGCTGATTAAGGTGTGTGACTTGTGCAGAATGGTAAACAAAGAGGCAAGAAAAGCTGCAATGCAATGATCTTGACTTCTTGATAAGCTTCACTCACTTAAGTGAAAAGTATTTAAGCAGCTGACTGCCCAAATGCACTTTTAGGAATCAGGAATGAAAGCCACATCTCCAGAACAGGAGGCTGTATCTCCCAGCAGGAATGGATTCAGCAAAGGGTTTGGCAGTGGAAGGATAAGCAGGTCAGCCTGAGCTCCCACAGTTACATCGTGGCCAAAAAAGGTTAATGGGATGCTTGGATTAACAGTGCACAAGCAGGGCAGGAGCAGGGTGATGTTAACTCTGAACATGGCATTAGTGGGATGAACACTGAAATGCTACATCAGGTTTGGGCATCGACTGCTCTAAAGAAAGGAGGGGAAGGTACAAAAAATGAGCCACAAATGATTGGATGGCAGGAGAAACTGCCACAGAGAGCCCTAAAGGGTTCAGTGCATTTAGTTTATTAAAAAAAAAAAGAAAAAAAAAGATTGGACACAATTTTATTATGTCTTTGCTGAACACATTCTTCTCAAACAGCATTATGTGAATATTTCCAGTATGGGTAAGGAAGTATTAATGTCATGTACAGAAAGACATAACAAAATTCAGAGGAGTTATGACTGTTGTTCCAATAAATAGGGAAGTGCAACAACTGGAAGAACCACAGCTGTGAAATCAAATCTTCTGAGGAGGGTAACTTTGAAGTCAGAACCAAAGCATACTCAGGGAATTCTGTATCTTTTAACCATTACAAGACTTCATTAAAAATATGTGCAAGTATACTTTTCCTCCCTTTTTTTTTTTTTTTTACACCCTACAAATTTGTAATTTGGCCAAAATTAGGTTTAGCAAGAGCCACAAGAGCCATATGCCAAATTACACCATAGACAGTTACTCAAATGATGATTATGAAATATGGGGGGAAAAAATATGCCTCTCCTTATATTTTGGTCTGCAATATGATTTTGCCCTGGTTGCAGATCCTTTCCCCACAAAACCCCAAGGTCATTTCAGGTCTAGTGGCTGAAGTCAAACAGGATCCAGGAGGTTCTGATCAGATACAACACGGGCCCTGCCCTTCCGTGGGGTCACCTGGTGCCATGACCCTGTCTGGATGCCAGGGACACACCAAAGCCACTCTGTCACTCTCCCCTCACAGGGGAGGCAAAATACAATGCCCAGGAGTTAAGGGCAGAGAGACAGCACTCACTAAACACAGTCATGGGAAAAACAGGCTCAGCTTGGGGATACTAATTGCATTTATTGCCAACACAATCCGAGCAGGAAAACGAGCAACAAAAACAGAGCTTAAAGCCCCTCGTCCTCTCAGCCCTCCCTCGTTGCCAGCTCTGCCTCCTCCCCCAGAGCTGCAGGGAGACGGGAATGGGGCTTGTGGACAGTCCATCAAAGGCTCTTCCTGCCCCTTCTCAGGGAGGGGAGTCCTTGCCCTGCTCCATGCTGGGCTCCCCCCACGGGCCACGGCTGTGCATGAAGTTGTGCCACACGAGTCCGTGGCACGGGAGACTTGGTGCAGGAGTTGGTGCAGCGTATGAGTCCATGTTGCCTCGGGCAGGAGGTGTGCAGAGAGTGGTGCAGCGTGTGGGGGGCCGTGTTGCCCGGGGCGCGGTCCCGTCAGGGCAGGCTGGTGCAAGGTGTGTGCGCCTCGGGGCCGTGAGGCAAGTGTGAGCAGTGGCGGCGGTGCAGGCTCTGGTGGTGTGTGCAGGGTGGGTGAGGGAGGCGTCCGGGCTGGGTGTGAGGGCAGGGGCGGGTAGGGCAGGGTTGTTTGTTGTGTGAGGTTTTGGGTGGGCAGGGTGTGCGTGCGCTGTTGTTGGTGTCGGAAGAGGCGCAGGTGAGTGTGAGTGAGGGACTCGGGGGCAGCGGGGGAAGTGGGGCGGGGATGAGACAGCGAGGGCGGTTGGTCGGTTGTCGGGGCTCGGGGGAGGCGCAAGGATGAGGCGGCGAGGCGCGGGAGGCGGAGCGGACTGGAACGTGTGGCTCAGCGTGTGCAGAGTTGTGTCGTTATTACGAGGAGGTCGAGGGTTCGAGGCCCGCCATCGGCCGCTCACACAGCGCCGGCTGCCTTAGCAGACAGTGCAGTCCGTCCCGCAGCTCGACCATCGCTCGGCTTGCGGCTGTTCTGAGGAGGAGCCTCGGCCGTGGCGCTGGCTGTAAGGACAAAGCTGGGTCAGCACCCTGAGTCGCCTCGATGAGTCAGTTACGAGGGCGCTGGATAGCGGCGATTCAAGCAACGACCAATCTCCGAGTGTCATGATGTCAGTGGGCGGCTGCCACTCTCCGAGTGTGATGGAGTAGTCATTAGACGGACGCCTCTCCTGTAGAGTAGAAGTAGAATAGAACTTTGTTCGAATACTGGCAACAAGTCCAGCAACACAAGATTGCAAAGGATCTGAACCTAAGGGCCCAACCGGGAGTCACTCAGCTCCTGCATTACATGCCCATCTCCAACCTGTCATACTGGGGGGAAAAAAATCTCCCTTTTCCTCAAAATTCATTCTTCTCGCACACTGACCCGCTCATTTCTTCCTCCTCTCCCTGGCCTTTCCTTTCCTCTTTGCCCTTTTCCTCCACTCTGCACTCACACCTGCCACAAACACAGCAACTCACAATCAAAACAGCACTTTTTTTTCCCAACCACCTCATCTTTCACCTCTTCACACCTCTGCTCTTTCCATTTTTATTTCCCTATAAAAATAATTGGCAAGAGCCACGAGCCCTCTTGAGATGCTTTTTGCTCTTTTTTTTTCACTTTTACTTCCCTATATGATAAAAAAACCCCTACAGAAATAACTCGAGCAGGATATAAGAAGACAGGAAACATACTCCACAAGCCATCCAAAACCACTGTGTGTTTTCACATGGCAAAATGATCCTGTGTCCGCCACAAACTGTTGCTGTTGCAGTTTTGTTCCAGCAAACAACTGCATGAGCATTTCACAGTGGCCAGTTTGGTTTTGCTCTCAGCTTCACTCTTTAGGAACATTTATCCTGAACTATTTGCCAGAAAACTCCTTCAACTCTGCCCAGAGCAACTTGAATGAACAGCAAGATGAAAATTGGGAAAGCTGGGGTACAGTTTCATTGACATTCCCAGCTAAAATGTTTTGCCTTTTGCAGTTCCAATTTTCTTTTCCCCATCTGCCTCCTCCATACTTCTCACCAGGCTTTTCCCACATGTTGTATCCCAACAGTGAAGTCCACAGTGGCCTTTGCATTTCCCGAGGCTGTAGCACTTCTCCACATGAACTGCTTCTTGCAGAGACACCCCAGCTATTGGTGCTGCTCTGAAATGCACTTCAAATAAAGCCAGCACAGAGAAGAGAGATGAACCCTGCTGACTCCCACAGAGAGGAACTGCATGCCTGAAGGACTGCTGGGATTCCAGGGACCAGATGAGCAGATGTCACCAGCTGTGACATGTCAGTGACATGTGCCAGTCCATCGGTGGCCCAATGGGCATGAATTAGGCACAGCTCATGGCAAAAGGCTTTCATGTCTGGCCTGGGGACTGACCAAGGAAGTCAGACACCCACTGAATTCTGGCTCTGACCTATGTGATGGTGCCAAATCATTTGCAGGATTCCAAGCTCACCACTCTCAAGTCTTTTTCAGCTGTGCCAGGGACTTCAAGGAGCTCATCTCTCCAAACTGACAGACTGTCATTCCAACAACCAGGGCAAATCTGGGGGTAGTGCAGGGCCTGCAGCTTGGCTCCCTCCTGGGTGATGACAGCTCTGCCTCCTTGGGAGCCTCCCTGGTGACCAGGCACCTTGTGCAGAGTGCACCACACTCTAAAATCCCCAACCTTCTGTGCTTCAGCTGCCAGTCATGTCCAAAAACACTGGAGGCAGACAGGCTGGGAAAAGGACTCTTTTCTTCTCCTGATGTGGATGGTCAGGGCCCATCTGCCAGCCACAGTCACTGCTCCCCCCAGCCTGCAGCAGGTGAGGTTATTCAGAGTCTCCTGCCCTTTGTAGAAGAGCTGCATACCCTGAGGTGAGACTGTGGATTTCATGGAGCTGTTCCTCTTCACTCAGGAAAAAAGAGGAAGGTGGTATTCACATCCTTTCCCCAGCCAGCGTTTAGTTGCATTTTCAAAGCAGAACAAGTATGAGGGGAAAGTCCCACAAACCTTTCCCCACAGAATACTTAACACCAGGGATTCAGGCCTTGTCCTGTCTCATCTGGCATGTTCTGGAAACACATCAGTGACTGAATTTGAAGTTTACTCTTTTCATCTCCAGCATGAGTGCTCAGGGGCTGGGTTGTTGTGTGCTGTGGGAGAGATGCTGTGGGCCTGATATTTCTGGGTCTGAGAGATTTTAGCCTGCTAGCAGCTGCTAACTTTTTCCTAAGGAAAAATTTCTCAAGAAAGCTTCTTCTCAAAACAATCTTGGCAAACAACTGTCCTTTCTCAAAACAATCCTTCTCCAGGTGGTGTTTTGCTGTTTCTCTAGTTTAACCAATGGGATTAAAGAGGTGTCATTCCTATTCACCAATCATGTTAAGTCTGTATGGGAACACCTTCTAAAAGGTAGTAAGAATTCGACAATAAAAGCCTTTTTTCTATGCTCTTTGCTTTCTGACATATTTGGAGTCTTTCATCTTTCTTTCATGTCCTACAGTGACAAAGTGCTGCTTGCAGCTTTTGGTGAGGAAAACGAGAGTTTGGGTCGTGGCTGAGCATTCCCTTTGGAAACAGCTTTCAGGTACTAAATGCAACTCAAATCCTGCAGGCAGGAATCTTTCCCTGGCATGTCCTTCTGCCTAACTTTTCCTGGTGGTGTGTGTGTCCCCCCCTTTCCCAGGTGCTTGACTCCATCCCTTGGCACTGCACAGGGAGGCTGAGCTAAAGGATGAACTGACAGAACTCATTGAGAGGGCTTTAAACTCAGTTTGAAGGGGGAAGGGGATGCAGCTGGGCTGTCTGGGGCAGGCCCAAGGGTGATGAACCCAAGTTAGGGGTCAAGTCACTAACCCAACTGAGGTGCATGTGCACTAATGCACCCAGCATGGGTAACAAGCAGGAAGAGCTTGAAGCCTTGGTGCAACAGCAGAACTATGCTGTAGTCACTATCACAGAAATGTGGTGGGATGACTCACACAGCTGGAGCACTGCACTGCATGGCTACAAGCTCTTCAAAAGAGACAGGAAAGGGAGAAGAGATGGTGGGGTGGCCCTTTGTATTAGGAAGCCTTTTGTTGCCATAGATATTATAACTAGTGATGATGAAGGTGAATGCCTATGGGTAAGAGTTAAGGGGAAAGCCAATAAGGCTGACATCCTACTGGGAGTCTGTTATCATCCACCCAACCAGGAAGAAAAGTTGGACAATTTATTCTACAAGCAGCTGGAGAATGTTTCAGGAGCAGCAGCAGCTCATGTTCTTGTAGGTGACTTTAACCTACCAGAGATCTGCTGGGAACTTAATATAGCAGAAAGGAGGCAGTCCAGGAAGTTTTTAGAATGTAATGAGGACAACTTCTTGTTGCAGCTGGTGAGTGAGCCCACCAAGGGTAGGACTATGTTAGACATGTTGTTTACACACAGAGATGGGCTGGTAGGAGATGTGGTAGTTGGAGGCCACTTGGGGCATAGGGATCATGAAATTGTAGAGTTTTCAATATTTGGTGAAGTTAGGAGGAGCATCAACAAGAGTTTTATACTGGACTTTTGGAGGGCAGACTTTGACCTATTCAGGAGGCCTATCCAGAGAGTTCCTTGGGAAGTAGTTTTTAAAAACAAAGGAATCCAGGAAAGGTGGGCGGGCATACTCCAAAACAGATCTTGAGGGCACAGGAGCAGACTGTCCCTGTGTGCTGAAAGACGAGTCAACAAGCCAAACATCCAGCCTGGATGGGTGACGAGATTTCAAAAGAATTTAGAAATAAAAAAAAGGATGTATCATCTCTGGAAGGAGGGTCAGGTCTCTCAGGAAGCATTTAGGGTGGTTGCTAGGGCATGTAGGAAGAAAATTAGAGTGGCCAAATCCCAATTAGGACTTAATTTGGCAGTTTCTGTAAAGGATAATAAAAAATGTTTTTACAAATATGTTAATGGTAAAAGGAAGGATGAGAGCAACTTTTGTTATCTATTGGATGCAGGAGGGAACTTAGTAACTGCAGATGAGGAGAAGACAGAAGTGTTTAACACCTTTTTTGGTTCAGTCTTTAGTGGGAAGATGGCTTGTCCTCAGGACAACTGTCCTTCTGTCCTGGGTTGGTAGATGGTGTCAGGGGACAGAATGTTATCCAGGAGGAGGCAGTCAGAGAAGTGTTGAGCTGCTTGAATGTCCATAAATCTCTGGGTCCAGATGGGATCCATCCCAGGGTGATGAGGGAGCTGGCAGATGAGTTTGCATAGCCGCTCTCCATCATTTACCAACAGTCCTGGCTCACTGGTCAGGTTCTGGATGATTAGAAACTGGCCAATGTGATTCCCATTCACAGAAAGGGTAGAAAGGAGAATCCTGGTAATTATAGACCAGTCAGCCTGACCTCAGTACCCAGTAAGGTCATAGAACAGTTTATTCTGAGTGTCATCACACAGAATTTACAAGATGGCCAGAGTCTCAGGCCCAGCCAGCACGGGTTTAGGAGGGGTAGGTCATGTTTGACCAACCTGATCTCTTTTCATAACCAGGTGACCCACCTGGTGGATGCAGGACAGGCTGTGGATGTTATCTATTTGGACTTCAGCAAAGCCTTTGCCATTGTCTCCCACAGCACACTCCTGGATAAGCTGGCAGCCCAGGGCTTGGACAGGAGCACACTTTGCTGGGTCAGGAACTGGCTGGATGGCCGGGCCCAGAGAGTGGTGATGAATGGTGCTGCATCCAGCTGGGGACAGTCACCAGTGGTGTCCCCCAGGGTCTGTGCTGGGGCCAGCTCTGTTCAGTATTTTCATTGATGACATGCATGAGGCTATTGAATCTTTCATTAATAAATTTGCAGATGACACTAAGCTGGGAGCGTGTGTTGATCTGTTGGAAGGGAGAAGGGCTCTGCAGAGAGACCTGGAATGGTTGGATGGATGGGCAGAATCCAATAGGATGAAGCTTAATAAGTCCAAGTGCCAAGTCCTGCATTTTGGCCACAATAACTCCCTGCAATATTATAGGCTGGGGACAGTCTTGTAATGGTTAAAAAGATACTGAATCCCCTGAATATGCTTTGGTTCTGACTTCAGTTACCCTTCCCAGAAGATGGGATTTCACACCTGTGGTCCTTCCCATTGTTCCCCTTCCCTATTTAGTGGAACAACAGTCATAACCCCTCTGAATTTTGTCATGTCTTTCTGTAAATGACATTAATACTTCCCTCCCCTATATTTTTCCCTATACTAGAAATACATGATGCTATTTGAGAAGAATGTGATCAGCCAGTTTAAAGAGATCTGCCTTCAGATCTCATTAATCTTGAAGAACATAATCAGTCATTCCTTTCAGGTTAGGTATACTCTGTGTAATGGGTGGGATTCATCTCTAATTTTAGCTGCCTGGAAAATTGCTGTCTGAGCTTGTCATGTGGATTGTCTTTCAGAAGAGAGAGAATCTTGGAGAGATTGGAAAGAAATGGGCATCCCCAAAAGAAAATTCAGGCTTTCCTTTTTAAATATGGACCTTGATTTGGGATGGATTCTGGGTCCATCTTGGCTTCCCTGTCACCTGGAACTGCCACGGCCAGTGGTACAGAGACAGGTGCCACCTGAGCTGTGTCTTACCCCACATTTGTCTTCAGCTGACACTTCCAGCAGTAACACAAGAGGTTTCACATGTTCATTTCACTCCAGATTTTATCTGTATTTTTACAACTGGGTGCTGGAGCATCCCACTCCAGAGATGCACAGGCAGGAAATTCAAGGGCAGAACACGAACCAGTTTTAGTGGGTGGGTGGTTGTTTTGTTTATTTATTTTGTTTGTTTTTGTTTTGGTTTGGTTTTTTGGTATGTCTGTGTGTGTGTGTGGTTTTGGGTTTCTTTTTTGCCTGAGTTATTTCTGTAGGTTTATTTATCATATAGGGAAACAAGTGGGAAAAAAAAAAAAAGGCAAAAAGGCAGCTCAAGAGGTCTCGTGGCTCTTGCCAATTTTTATTATTATAGAAATATATTATACTTATAATATTCCATTATAAAAGTGGAAAGAACACAGGTCTGAACAGCCGAAAGGTGAGATAGGGGGAAAAAAATGATGGTTTGGTTTTGAGCTGCTGTGTTGGTGGCAGTTGCGAGTGTGCAGTGGAGAAAAAGGGCAAAGAGGGAAGGAAAGGCTGGGGTGGGGAGGAAGAAATGAGTAGGTTAGTATGCAAGAGAAGAATGAATTTTGAGGAAAAGGGAGATTTGGTGTTACAGGTTGGAGATGGGCATGTAATGCAGGAGCTGAGTGGCTCCCGGTTGGGCCCTTCGGGTCAGATCCTTTGCAGTCTTGTGTTGCTGCAGTTGTTGGTGGAATTGTAATGCTAAGACTACTTCTACGCTAGAGGGAAGGGAGGCGTCCATCCAGTGCAGTGACTGCCGACACACTCGGACAGTGACAACCGCCCACTAGACATCATGAGAGTCTTGGAACGGACGCGCTTGCTCGAGTTGTCGCTGTCCAACAGCCCCGGCAGCTCCAGGACCGTCTTCTCTCCTCAGGAAGAGTCCCAAGCGACGGCCGAGCTGCGAGACACACGGCGCGCTGTCTGCTGAGGCAGCCGGCGCTGCGGGAGCGGCCGATGGCGAGTCTCGAACCCTGTATCATCGCGACTAACAACGTATCTCTGCACACACTGAGCCACACGTTCCAGTCCGCTCCGCCTTCCGCACCTCGCCGCCTCATCCCTGCGCCTCCCCCGAGCCCCGACAACCAACCGACCAACCGCCCGCCCCAGGCCGCCCCGCTGCCCCCGAGCCCCTCACTCACACTCACCTGCGCCTCTTCCGAC
>JANPWX010000326.1:1677900-1691475 GCA_024734555.1 Trochalopteron elliotii | reverse complement strand
GGAGCGGACTGGAACGTGTGGCTCAGCGTGTGCAGAGTTGTGTCGTTATTACGAGGAGGTCGAGGGTTCGAGGCCCGCCATCGGCCGCTCACACAGCGCCGGCTGCCTTAGCAGACAGTGCAGTCCGTCCCGCAGCTCGACCATCGCTCGGCTTGCGGCTGTTCTGAGGAGGAGCCTCGGCCGTGGCGCTGGCTGTAAGGACAAAGCTGGGTCAGCACCCTGAGTCGCCTCGATGAGTCAGTTACGAGGGCGCTGGATAGCGGCGATTCAAGCAACGACCAATCTCCGAGTGTCATGATGTCAGTGGGCGGCTGCCACTCTCCGAGTGTGATGGAGTAGTCATTAGACGGACGCCTCTCCTGTAGAGTAGAAGTAGAATAGAACTTTGTTCGAATACTGGCAACAAGTCCAGCAACACAAGACTGCAAAGGATCTGAACCTAAGGGCCCAACCGGGAGTCACTCAGCTCCTGCATTACATGCCCATCTCCAACCTGTCATACTGGGGGGAAAAAAATCTCCCTTTTCCTCAAAATTCATTCTTCTCGCACACTGACCCGCTCATTTCTTCCTCCTCTCCCTGGCCTTTCCTTTCCTCTTCGCCCTTTTCCTCCACTCTGCACTCACACCTGCCACAAACACAGCACCTCACAATCAAAACAGCACTTTTTTTTCCCAACCACCTCATCTTTCACCTCTTCACACCTCTGCTCTTTCCATTTTTATTTCCCTATAAAAATAATTGGCAAGAGCCACGAGCCCTCTTGAGATGCTTTTTGCTCTTTTTTTTCACTTTTACTTCCCTATATGATAAAAAACCCCCTACAGAAATAACTCGACCAGGATATAAGAAGACAGGAAACGTGCTCCACAAGCCATCCAAAACCACTGTGTGTTTTCACATGGCAAAATGATCCTGTGTCCACCACAAATTGTTGCTGTTGCAGTTTTGTTCCAGCAAACAATTGCATGAGCATTTCACAGTGGGCAGTTTGGTTTTGCTCTCAGCTTCACTCTTTAGGAACATTTATCCTGAACTATTTGCCAGAAAACTCCTTCAACTCTGCCCAGAGCAGCTTCAATGAACAGCAAGATGAAAATTGGGAAAGCTGGGGTACAGTTTCATTGACAATTCCCATCGAAAATATTTTGCCTTTTACAGTTCAAACCTTCTTTTCCCCATTTGCCTCCTCCACACTTCTTGCTGGACTTTTCCCACGTGTTGTATCCCAGCAGAGAGGTCCACAGTGGCCTTTGCATTTCCCGAGGCTGTAGCACTTCTCCACATCAACTGCTTCTTGCAGAGACACCCCAGCTATTGGTGCTGCACTGAAATGCCTCCTGTGGCTCAGCTGAACATCTGCCCTCTCTTGCCGTTGGTGCATTTCCACTTTTCCCTGCCCTTCCCCGTGCATTTCTGCTTGCAATGTTCTTTTTCTTTCCTGTGGGCTGCACCAGTCTCGTGTCTGTAATGGTTCTCCTGCTGTAAAGCCTGGAAGCTACTACTATTTCCTCATCTATTTTAGAAGTCAGGGTTTTGTCCCTGTCTGCCTGTCCTCACCTTCATTTGTAACTTCCCCCTTTTATTTTTTCTTTTGTCCTGGATTTTTTTAACGCAGTTTTGTATCTCTCCTGGTTTTTTTCTTTTTTCTTGGTTTTTTTTCTTTCTTTTTTTCCCTTCACACAGAGCTGCCTTCTTGATATTTTTTGTCAGTAGGGACCAGGGGATCACCTGTAAAGTTAATGGAAGAGTTAATGAGGGAATGTAGGAATGCAGGAGACTGCTATTTTTAGCATGCTTCATCTTATGTAATCTTTTTTTTTTCCCTGTGTGGTATCAAAATAGATACCAAAATACCAAATAGAACTTGGTTTCTGATAAACCTGTTTTATGTCTCAGTGTTTTACAAGAAGCCCCTGTAGATACTGATACTGCAGCCACCATGATAAAAATAAATCCTGGGGATCTGGTCATGTAAACTTTCTCTGGAAAACCTCTCGTGGAAGGCAGCACCTTGGCACCACAAACTTCTTATGGACAGAGCTGAAACTTGGTTTGTGCAGCAGATTTCAGTTCATTTCAGTACATTTCAGTTCTGCTACAGCTTTTATGTTGCTTTCCTTGCTTCTCTCTCAGCCTTTAGGAAGTTAAAAGAGGATAGCAAACATCGTGGTGGGTCTGTATCACACATTCACTAGGATCAGGGTATGGTTTGTTCTCACTCTAGTTCCACCTCACAGTTAAAATAATGATGGTTTATAGTATTTCTTTTTTTTTTTTTTTTACCCTGTAAATACCTTATACATACACATTAACATTTCATAGCTCTTTTCAGCTCCTGTATGGAGGTAATGCAGTTTTTGCAATGTTCTAAGGGAAAATACAAGAGACAAGCTTGAATAAATTGTGGGTGCTACAGACATACGTTCCAAGTCAAGTTAACTAAAACTCTGGGATCTTCACTGGAAGAATGCATTATAAATTCTCTTTATTCTTAATATTAGGTGATAATTGTCTTTAAAATGTCTAGTCAAACACAGTTTAAGCCTTTAATGAGGACTTCTGGATGGGCCCATCCATGTTTGAGTGGTATTCCACAGCAGGTAGATATTTCTTCCCCAATAAATGTGTTACAAGTAAATAACTTCAATATTATAAGTAAATAACTTTCTGCAACATCTAAGGATGGAATCCAATGCAGAGCTTAGAGTCTCTGCCCTATTCCTTGCTAATGGGTTGCAGTGGATGGTAAATTTTTTATGTTTCCAAGGGGCAGTCTTCCCTCATGGAAGAGATTCCCACTGAGGGTTATCAGCACATTCTGGAGAGACAACCACATCAGGAAATCCTTGAGCCAAGAACAGCTGTGGCCTTGGAGAGCATCAGGGAGACATTTGAAAGAAGCCAACCCCGTGCTGAAGCTCCTGTTTGCACATCCATCTCACAGCCACAGTCAGGAGGGACGATACTGCAGGGCAGGGGCCCCATCTGACCTGGCACAGATGTTCTGGGCAGAAGTTCCCTCCCTGCAGCACTGTGCTGCCTGTGGTAAATACCCATCCATAGCTCTGCAGGGATAAAAAATACTTACCTGCCTCCCAGGGGCTTTGTGAGGCTTATCCCGTGTCTGTACAATGCTACACGGGTTCCAACCACTCTGGGAAGCTCCCTGACTAAAAAATTCCTCTCAGATTATGAGCTCCTGTATGTCATGTTTGGTAGTTGCTTTGAAACCAGTTCTCAGACCCCTGCTGTATCTTATCCCCACTTTCTGCTGCTTCCAGAGGAATTGAGAGGGAGCCTCAGCACACACCTAAAACGGTCCCAGCAAGAATGGGAACACTCAGATTGCTGGTGGGTTTTTCAGCCTCTGGCTTCTTGGCAAACTCTTTGGGCAGAGCTTTCTGTCCCCAGGTAGCACAGCCAATGAATCCAACTCCAAGCCCAGTCCCAGATCCAGATTCAAGTCAGCAGTGCCAACACAGTCCTAATGCCATGGGAACACCACCCACTGCCCTTCATGTGCAGGACCTCAGTGCCTGAAGGGAGGTGTCAGAGGATGAACCACGCCCTGCTCTGTGGTGCCCAGCAATGGAACCAGAGGAATGGGCAGAAGCCATTCCAGTGTATGGAATGAACATCCAGGAAGTTCCACCTGGACATGAGGAAGAGCTTTCCTCATTCAGTGAGGAACTTTCATCCTTCAGTGACTGAGCACTGAAGAGATTGTCCAGAGAGGGTGTGGAGTCTCCCTCACTGGAGATATTCCAGATTCATCTGGACACAATCCTGTGCTGTGTGCTCTGGGATGACCCTGGTGGAGCAGGGGGTTGGGTCTGGTGACCCACTGTGGTCCCTTCCAGCCTGACCATTCTGTGATTCAGTGATTGTGTGACCTCGCTGAAATGCAGCTCTTTGGTGTGAAGAGTAAACGAATGGAGAATGTAACTCAGTGACAACTTTCCTTCCTCTCCATTCCTGAACTACAATGGCTTGCTCATAAATCAGTGGGTAGGATTCCCAGGGCCAGAAGAGCTCTCTCGTCCTCATGAAGACGGGATGGCACAAGGCAATACTGGCTGGTGCTTTTACTCCACATTTCCTCAAGGAATGCCTCCGGGAGCCCATCAGGACCCTGCCCGGGGGCGTGGGGACAATGTTGGGTGTCCTCCTCATTTTGTCCCGGCGAGCGACCTTCCGTGCCCCAGTCCCCGGGACAAGCGGCGTGTTTGGGCAGAGCGACAACCACGGCCACCAGCGGGTTGGGGACACGCTGCCCACCTTTCCCAGTGCCGAGGGGTGCCCCGACCCCTCCGCTCTCCCCATCCCCGGCGGGGGCGGGCCGGGGCGGGGGCGGCCCCAGCTCCATCCCAGCCCGCCCGCCTCCCGCAGCCAGTCGGGGCGGAGAGGCGGCACTGGAGGGCTCCTCCGCCAGCAGCCGGGAGGGCAGCGGTGCACATGGCATGTCTGATGGCGGCTTTCTCCCTGGGCAGCGCTTTGGTAAGCTTCCCCTTGCCTTCCCTCCGCGGGGCCGTGGCGAGCGCCGGGCGGGCGGTGAGGTGCGGAGTTGGGGGATGGAGATGGAGCGAGGGCTCCGCGGGCAGCTCCCGAGACGCTTCCCGAGGGAAAAGCAGGGGCTGCGGGGTGCAGGATGGGGGGCTGAAGGATGCGGGATGCGGGATGATGGATGCGGGATGAAGGATGCGAGTGTGAGAGCGGCGCACGGCGGGACTTGACCGCTGGTTACCTCTGTCTGTAGCTAAGGCGGGGGGGATTATCGCCGAGCATGCTCCCTGCGCCGCTGCGCCCCGCCGGCTTCCCAGCGGATTTGCGGAGGGACCGTAACCTTTGCATAACACCCGGGGCCGGCGGGGGACGGAGCGGGCAGAGCCCCCGGGACCCTCCTGCCGCTGGCACCGGGCGGGCGCTGCCGTCCCCGCCGGGCGCCGGGAGCGGCCCGGCTCCTCCTCACCGGCTCCGCCGAACTACATGGGAAAAACCCCAAACTGTGCAAAAGCAGCTGAGAGGTGAGCGCGGAGCTGCAGAGCCGTGCCCGGAGCGCACGGCTTGATGCGGGCACAGGTCGGGGATGCAGGGCTGGGGCATCGCTGCGGGGTGAGGGAGGAGAAGAGAGAGCGCTGCAGGTGTTGGAGCGCACGGAGGGGGTTCAGGTGTGTCTGTGCCTTACCCACGGCTTGGGTAAGTCTGTGGCTGTCGTAGCCACGGGATTGCCCGGTTTTTTCCAAGCGAACGTGATTCCATGAGGAATTTGGACCATCCCAGTTGCTCGGGGGGATCCTCACCCGTAGCGGGTGGTCCCTGGATGAGGCAGGTGCGTGAACAGGCAGTTTGGTCCACACAGTGACTGAAATCCTTTAATGTCCCGGTAACAAAAGCCTTTGGCTTCATACTCTGAGATGATTGAGTAGTCAGAGGCAAGAGTCTTGCCCAAAGGATATTTCTTTTTGAATCGATCTAAGCTGGAGAAGCTCTGTCACCTGAATAGTCAAGGTGACCTGCTCATTAAGAGTTCATTTTTGGATATTCCCTCTGATTGTGTGAAGGTGCTCAGTGTTTCCTCGGAACAAAACAGATCATGAGTGCCAAAGCCAGCCTTGAAAACATTCAGGGAGGAATATTGTTAACTCAGCTCCTCTGAGTTTTTAGGGAAGTTCCCTTGGTTTAATTGTTGAGCTCTAAGATGTTTCACATTACTCCTGTTATGTTCAAATTACATACCACGGCAGTCAACTATTTAAGAATTTGACAGTAAGTGTTACTGGATACCTGACCTCTAAGTAAGTTGAGAGCATGATTAAAATCTCTTTCTTGAGAAAATGTGGTGAGCAGAGCTGATTTTTTTCATCTAGAACTTGGGATTTGTGTGTGAAGAATGTGAAGACGCCAGCCACGGAGTGGTTATGCAGGAGTACTTTTTTTTTTTCATCAGTGATTATGTAGGACTGGAGGTTTTTAAAATGTTTTTATCAGCATCCATGACAAGTGACTGATCTGAGCTGGGCTGCTGTTACAGCAAAGATGGGAAGACCAGGAACCATGAGAGGGAAATGGAAGTGGCACAGGGAAGAGGAGGCAATGCCACTTTATAGTTGAATTAGACAAAATAGAGGGAAACAGTGGCAGGACCTGCAGCTCTGTTTGTGTTCATGCATTGTAAAGTAGTACATCACATCTGCTTTCCAAGAGATAACTTTGTAGATGTGTCAGCAGGGAAAGCCTGGCACATAAGCCATCTACAGGAGTCCTTTCCAATACAAATCTGCATTAAAAATGCTAAATTTCGTAACAGACAACTGTGCAGATGTTTGGCTCTGCTTATTACATCCACTGTTCAAAATTCTGTTTAGCTGAAGAAAATTCATGACTCTTGAGCTTACACACATCCTGCTCATATTGGTGCAAGACACCTGTTCTGGTGAAAAGAATGGGAAAAAAAATCCAGATTTTTTATGCATAATAAAAAAAAAAAAAAAAGAGAAAGGTGGGTGGGAGGCCGTTGTCATGGTCAGGAGAGGAGGGGAAGGAGATTTAGTCAAAAAGGTGCCAAGTGGAATTGCACTGAGTGCTGTGCAAGAGGGATGGCTGTGAGCAGAGGACATTGACCTTATAGTATCAGTGTCAAGAACTGGAGCAGGGTTTGTGTGTTTATGTAGCTGATAAGATTTCCATTAGTTATCACTATCAAGCATGGAAAGCACCCAAGGATTTCAGGTGCAAAGCCTTGTGCTTTTCTAAGACCTCCAGAAAAGAACTTGTACTGTCATCCCAGGCAGCAAAGGCTCCAGAACTATTAGTGCAGGAGAAAATAAGGCATGAAATAGTACATTTGAAAATACTTAGAAATATAATTTCACCTTTACAGAAGCATAGGCTGATCCAGAGGAACAAGAGCTCTTAGACATTTTGAATGACTGTCTTTTGAAATGTCTGCACAAATAATTGTTCAGTTCCCTTCCCCCTTCAGCTCTGTCCCAAGCCCTGGAATCAGAGTAACTAGAACCAAATTCCTTGAGTGCATGAGAAACCAAATACAATGGGGGCTGAACTTATAAATGTATTAATCTGGTGCAAGATCTGAAAGGAAAAGTAGTGCTAAAAGAACTGGATGTGCTGCAAGAGCTCTTTTACCTCTTCTGTCAAGGCTCAGGCAAAAGAACAAACAAAAGATTGCTTTATTTTACTCCTCTTTCACCTTACAGTGCCAGATTTTTTGTGCTATTTAAGGAATAATGATGCAGAAGGTTTTGAAACGTGTTCCTAAACAAAAGCCTGTGAACTTTCTCCCCTTTCCCTGCAGGGTGGCAGCAGCTCTGGCTGCACCATGGCCGAGCCAAAGTCTGTGTGTGTTTCTGTGGACGAGGTGGTCTCCAATGGCACAGACACCCAGGACATTCGACTCATGAATGGACACTTAAAGAAGGTGGACAATGCTCTGACAGAAGCTCACAGGTTCTCCTACCTGCCCCGCAGGCCAGCTGTGAACATTGAGTTTAAAGAACTGTCCTACTCCATCCAGGAAGGGCCATGGTGGAGAAAGAAAGGTGAGGAAAACAAGGTTTCATCCACAAGAAGGTTGTAGATGCAGCAGTTCATAACACTGCTTATTTCTGCCTCCCAATTCTTAAGTATTTGGTGTAAATATAGTATTGCTGTGCTGCCAAATATCTGTCCTGTGATCTTGCCTGTCTACAATTTGTTGTTGAGGGTGGGTAGAGCATGCAGGAGTTTAAAGATGGGGGTGGGGGAAATGAGGAGGCTTTGTTTTTTACTCCTGCAGTTGGCTGTTTGGTGAAATGGTTGTTTTTTCTCTACTCTTTCAGAACAGTGAATATCTCAGAATTTCAGAAGGCATTAGACACCAGGATAAAAACTGCTTTCTTTAAAGGCTGTGTTTGGAAGGAAATGCTGTGAGCTGTAGGTTTCTCTACAGCTTAGATGGGTCTCTCAAAGCTTATAATTCCTTTGATAAAATCACTGGCTCCTGCTGGGACTGAATCCTGAGGTTCAGTCAAGGACCAGGATGCTCTTTGGGTGGCTCCTTTGCTGATGCACACTGCAAAGAGTTCACAGCCTGCAGCACAAGGGCATACCAAAATGATAGATATTGGGCACTTCTCAAGGAAGAAACGTGTTGGGAGTAAGAAGGGATTATTCAGCTCTCTTCTTTATAGGTTCTTGGTTGATTCCCGTTGTAAAAGGTGGTTCTGTCTTTTCTCCTCTGCTTGGCATCAATTCCTTTCATGCCTTCATTTGCTGTGTGTAACCATGTATTTCCTAGAGAGTTTTTGGTGTGGGTTTTTTGTTTTGTTTGTTTCTTGTTTTGTTTTGGTTTTGTGGTTTTGCTGTTGTTGTTGTGTGTGACTCGTCCTCTCTGAAAGGAAAACTAGGTCATGCAGTAAATTCCCGCCAGCGAAAAGAAGTATGCCCAAGAGTAAATATTGAAATCTTCAGGAGGATTTTGTGTTCTAAACAACATGATTGCCCTTCCTTGAGGAATTCTCCCCCAGTTATGTAAATTGGTATGGCTGTGTGCTTTAGCTCTTTTAAGAGATAAGGCCCTGCCAGTGCAGCCCTCACCTGAGCCATACTTGACACCTGCACTGGCTCTGAAACTATAAATCCACTGGCTTAGGTGGATTTGGTTCCACTTGAAATTGTTTCACAAAGTACTTGGCTGCCCTCTGTAAATTGTGTCATTATCACAAAACCAAGGCTTCAATAGTCTAAATATGTGTGGTATGAAAAGCACTGGAGCTGTTGCCATGAAAGTGCTACTGTATGTGGACAGGCTGTGCATACAATTATTCGTTTGTTGAAAGATCTGCAGATTTCATGCTTTAATGGGTTTTTCAACATCACAACTGTATGTAGACCCACTGGCCTTGTTTTAATTATTTGCTAAAATTGCATGGAGCCACATTGTCCATAGCAGAACAACTTGGTTTGGCAGCAACTTTGGTGCATTCAAAATTATTCTTTATCTTATCAAAATGAACACAAAACATTGCAGGTTTTTTTGTCCTCCAAGAAATGGAGCTATGCCAAAACATCTCATTTAAGATTTAAAAGCTGAGATTTCTCACTGGATCTCTTTCTCACTGGCCAGAAGTGATTGAGGCATTCTATACCCAAAAACCTCTGTTCAGATTTTCTGACATGCCTGGATGACTTGGCTTGAACAAAAGCATGTCCTGGGAAAACACCCTGCTGCTGAAAATGACCTGTGGAGGTATTTAGCTCTGGGGTATGGTTATGGCTGTGTCACCACATCTGGATTTGAGAGAGGAGACTGAACCTTTCTGGCTGTCTGTGTGCAGGGGCTCAGATCCTCCTCACCTGGCCTCACACCTGGTGACACTCCTGGGACCACCAAGGACATCTTGAGAGGGGCTGAGCTGCTGTCTGCCAGCAGGGCTTGGCTCTCCTCTGCCTGCCAAGGACCTGGAACAGGCTGGGGAGGTCTGCACTCAGTGCCAAGTGCCTGTGAGCCAAGGAGTGCTCTCACAGCCAGGAAGGTGAATCACGTTGTGTGACTGAGGCCATTCCCAGCTGGAGGCAAGTCCTCATCCTTCTCCTCGTCAGTGAGAGCACAGCTGGAATATTGTATCAGTTTTGGGTGCTTCATATCAACAAGGATACTGGGAAGCTGGAAAGACTCTCTCAAAGGGGTAAAAAAATGGTTCAGGGGAACTGCAAAGAACAGCTGAGGAGTCTGGGCTGCTCCTGCCAGCAGTGCCAGCTGATCAATAAAAAAAACCCACAGCCACAGATTGCAGTTTGGGTGGTTTAGGGTGGACACCAGGAAATAAATTCCTGTTCCCCAGGTGCAGCACTGGGATGTGTCACCTAGGGACAGTGGGGCTTTCTCCATCACAGGGGGGTGTGGGACACGTGGCTGAGCAGCTGATCTGATCTGGAGCTGGTGATTGTCTTGCTTTGGGTAGAAGGCTGGGCCAGGTGACCTCCAAAATTCTCCTCCTTCAGTGTTTCAGTGAGTTGGTGGTCAGGTTGTAGAAACCTTCTAGAACCAACCTTTCCTCCCAGCCATGTTCCCTCCTCCAGGGACTGGCTCAGTATATTGGTTTTAACTGAAAAGATTTTCCATTGGAGAAATAGAAAACCAAATTGCCTAAATAGTTTCCAGTGAAGGTAGGACTCCAAACAGTTCAGATCCTTTGAATTGTTTTAGTGGTTCTGCAAGTAGAAGGTTTTTTTGTGTGTAATTTGGTATATCTCTGTTCAAACCTGATGGATTTGTAGCTGAGTGCATTACATATGAAACTATTCTGAATGCCTTATACTGGTTTCTGTTCCAGTGGGAAACTGGGACTTTGCAGTGCCCAAGAGAAGGGCAATATTGTGCCTCCAAACACTGGTGGTTGCTGCAGTTCAGCACTCCTTGTGGACTCCCTGTGCTAAAAGTCTCTCTCATTGCTGTAATGTGCAATATTTGAATTCACTTTTTATGAGAAGAGTAGCAGAAAACGTGCTGGGAAAAAAACAAAGAAAGGAGATGTCTCTCAGTTCACATTGTTCTTGGGTGCTGGTTGTGGTAAGAAGAGATAAGGGATGCTGTTTCAAAAATGTCTTTTAATTAATGGTGTTTCTATTCTGAAATGGAGCTTGAAAAAGAAAATTTGCTATTTCTACATCATTCTCTACGACTGTAATGAATTAGTTAAAACCTTTCAAGAGTGTTGGATCACAAAGGCAGAAGTACAGTTTCCTTACAAAGACAATTTGTGCCAGCATGTTGGAGAGGAATTCAACTGAAGAGCAATTCCCTCAGTAAAAATGGCATTGCAAAGTAGTGTTAAGGTTAGACTCTAAATTAGCAGAAGGAGGAATAATTAGTAGTGCTGCCATTGTGTTCTGTACTTAGCTTGATTGTTCAGACAATGCAACTCATGGTATGTCATGTCTTTGACTTTTTATTAAAAGCCCAAAGAAAGGTGAATTTGCATTGCTTGTCAACAACAAAGAAGCTAAATAAGCCATGGTAGACTTCAAATTGGAATTTTTCATTGATTTTTTGTCTCAGCCCTAAACTGCTTAATTGAACTACTAAATATTGTTTTCTCTTTAAATATAAGGAGGAGCATTTTGATTCTAAGGTTTATATGATAAATGCTGCTCTCCTTATGAGGTTTTATCAAACTCATAGCAGAGATTGGTGTGACTCTGGAGCTGATTAATTCCTGGTGTAATTTCCCCTGAGGTCAGTGGGATTAACAGGGAAGGAATATGGCAGGTCAGTCCTTGATCAAAGCAGCTCTATCTGACCCATTCCATTCAGTAGGAGCTGTTGCCAATATGGGAATTTGCAAGAGGTTAAAGAGGTAAAAGTTTCAGAAGGTCTCAGTTGACTTTGGCATTTTCCCAGTAAAGCTTTTAGAGAATTGGTCAACAGGTAGGAACAACTATTCCTTCAGTTTTGAAGGAAAGAGATTTTTGAGTGATTTACGAGATTAAGGATCTTCCAGAACTGAAAATGTGTCTCAGTCTTTGAATCCAGGCTGTGTTCAAGCATGTCCTGGGGGTTTCCTGTGGGTCAGTGAGGTTCATGATTTCAGAAAGCCCCAGGACTCCTGGAGGAACTGTTGTGAGGCCAAGATGCACTAGCAAAGCCAGAAAAAGGGAATTTCAGCACATTTATTATAAATAATAGGGCTGCTTAGTCCCAGGATCCTTCTCATTTCTTTTAGGATGAGGGATCCAGCTGGCTTGGAGGGGAAAAGAAAGAGTCCTGTGTTAGATCCAGTGTGGATCCTTAAATGTGAAAAGCAAGATCTGCAGAGCTTTGGAACAAAATGTGGCTGAGGTTTCACTGTCCTGCCACAAAGACATTTATCTAAGGGTTGAGAAAGGGGTAAAAGTGGGTCTTGGCTTCTGCTCTGTGTGTTTAAACTGCAGCTTGAAATGTGAATCACAGGAACACAGAGATTGGTTTCACCAGTTCATAGAAAAATTACAGATGTGTAGGTTTTCCTGCTAGGACTGCCTGAAAACTGCAAGAGGATTTGGTAGAAAAGTCAGTGCCTCAGGTTTCTGTCATTTTTTTTGTTAAAAGCACCATGAAATAATCTGAACTGTGGTTTGGGGATGAATTATGTATAGTCCCCTATACAAAGAGGGCATGAAAAGTACTTTGGAGCTTTCTGTCTAGGTCAAAGTCATTCAGCTTTGCTTTAAAAAGATACATACATTCTCTACATCCATGAAAGGACATTTGCTCTATCGTTTCTAGGTGGGTTTGCTATAATATAGGATGGAAATGGAAATATTCTGCCTATATAATTGAGTGCATCCAGGAAGAAAGTAGTAATAAATTTGCCTGCCAAACACCACAACAACGCAGAGATTGCTTTTTTTTCCCCTTTTTTTTCTTTTTTTTTTTTTAATCCCTCTCACACTTCTCAGTATTCATGGTTAATTAGGCAACGTTTTAGTTGGAAATTTCTCCGTTGTTATTTTTAGGACTGTAATGAGTCACTTGAGCTGCGTTCTGGTAGGATTTGGTCTGGAGTAACCTCGGAGGGAACGGCTCCGGCCGGGCGGAATGCAGCCGGGGATTTTCGTGGAGCGGCACAGAAATTCGTGCTCAGCAGAAAACGCGACGTTTCTCGTTATTTTTGGTTTGTTCTGATGGCTCGAACCCCGTTGTGGGAACGAACCGGATAGGTGCTGCTGTCTTTTTGCTGTCAAGGTTGTTGTTGTTGTTCCGCAGCTTTGAACGGCAGGAGGGGAATGAAGGACCTGGATGGCTCCGAGGTGTCCGATGGGGGAACGCGGAGCCTTTGGCAGGTTGTTTGGTATTCATGGAAGGCGAAAAGTGGCCGTCACAGCCCGAGATAGTGTCATCAGAACAGCTCGATCCCTGCCTTCCAGCTCCGAGGGCTGTATATTTATGTTAATACCGTTCCCTGCATAAGATGGAAACTTCAGCCGCTGTCAAACCATCAGCAGAGATTTAAACAGTCTGGGCTTTGCTGATTTGCTTCGGTGCCGTGTTAGGAATTAGTTCTGGTACACACACTCGGACAGACCCCTTTCCTTTTATTTAGTTGGCCGCTTTTATTTTTATTATTTTTATTTTTGCAGCATCCTCTCTACGACTTCAATTTATAAGATCTCATCCCCCCACCCCCCCCTCCTATCTCCCATCCCCTCCGGAGATACCCAAACGAAACGGAGGCGAGCAGGGGGGGCCTGGAGGGGAGGATTTGGCCTAAATGATGTGCTAATCCGTGCTGGGGGAGTCGGGAGAAGGCGGCGGTGGCGGGGCAGGTGCAGTGCGGTGGAGGTGCCGCATGCCCGCCCGGGCGCGCCCGGCGCGGTTACTGCCGGGCGATGCACTGCAGTAACCCGGCGGGATGCGCTCCCGCCTGGTTGGCTGCTCCAGGCGCTGTTGCTAAGATGGGAAGGAGGGAGGGAAAGATGCAGAACGGGAACGAGCAAAAAAACCCCACTTTTAGAGAGAGGTTTTTCTTTTTTTTGTTCCTTTTTTTTTTCTTTCCTTCTTTTTTTAATAAAAAAAAAAGGGAAAAAAAAAAA
>JANPWX010000326.1:1608388-1677629 GCA_024734555.1 Trochalopteron elliotii | reverse complement strand
TTTTCCTTTTCCTTTTTTCCTTTTCCTTTTTTCCTTTTCCTTTTTTCCTTTTCCTTTTTTCCTTTTCCTTTTTTCCTTTTCCTTTTTTCCTTTTCCTTTTTTCCTTTTTTGCTTTTTTCTTTTTTCCTTTTCCTTTTTTCCTTTTCCTTTTTTCTTTTTTCCTTTTTTGCTTTTTTGCTTTTTTCTTTTTTCCTTTTTTCCTTTTTTGCTTTTTTCTTTTTTCCTTTTTCTTTTTTCCTTTCTTTTTTTCTTTTTTCTTTTTTCTTTCTTTTTTCCTTTCTTGTTTTTCTTTCTTTTTTCCTTTTTTCTTTTTTCTTTCTTTTTTCCTTTCTTGTTTTCCTTTCTTTTCTCCTTTTTTCTTTTTCCTTTCTTTTTTCCTTTTTTCTTTTTTCTTTCTTTTTTTCCTTTCTTTTTTTTTGTTTTTCCTTTCTTTTTTGTTTTTCCTTTCTTTTTTTCTTTCTTTTTTTCCTTTCTTTTTTCCTTTTTTCCCCTTTCTTTTCTTCCTTTCTTTTTTTCTTTTTCCTTTCTTTTTTCTTTTTCCTTTCTTTTTTTTCCCTTTCTTTTCCCTTTCTTTTCTTTATTTTCTTCTTTTCTCCCCTCTCTCTGACAGATGGGTTGTATTGTCATCAACCGTTTGTTTTTGGTTTTTTTTGTTTTTTTTTTTTTTGTCTGCTTTGTCTGAGAGCATGTTTTCATCTTGGGGAGGAGGATGTGTGCAAATTAAGATCCATATGTTATGAAGAATAAACAAGTTAGGCCGGTTGAAACCAACTGTGATGCTGGTAAAAGGCTCTTTTTAGGCAAATAGTGTGTAAATTCCTTTCCTAGTGGCTTAAAATGTTGGCAAGATTAATTAAAATGAGGCACGATTTTTTAGCAGAGGGTTTCTAAGCACGTGTTTTAACCTTGATAAAATCTGTGCAGTTTTTCTTTTAACACTTTAAGCTGTGTCAAGATGGTAAAAATATACAGAGTAGTGGCTGTTACTGAAATAGTTCAGTGTTTTATTAAGTGATAAATAACTCTTCCCCGTGTCCTCTTGCATGTGTTCTGTAAAATAGAGGTTATTGGGAACAAGCCTTGGTCAGCCCCTTTGTCTGATCCTTCTACTGTTTCCCAGCTGAGTATGACCTTACTTCAGCATTCCTTGTTTTCCTTCCAGCAGAATCCATTGTTATTGTGGGTTTGGTTTTTTGTTGGGCTTTGGGGCTCCTTTTTTGTTTGTTTGTTTGGAGTTTTTTTGGACCTGGAGCTTTTTTAGGAATGTGCCTCGAGTTTGACTCAGTGAGTTTTGGTCACTGAGTCTTGAAGCAGAACATCTTCTTTCTCTTTGCTGCATTGTTTGTTAAACCAAAACATTACAACCACCTCACTATTTTTCATTCTAGCTAGTGTTTTGATACAATAAATTTTATTAACTGCTGCTTTGAAAACTTGTGGCTGAGGAAGGAGGTTTTAGAGAGAGACCAATTAAAGCATTCTGGAACTTATATGCCAGGAAGTGGTCACAGTGAGTTGTTGGGAGTCTGAACGCTGGTCTTTGCTGTTTCCATCTCTCAGAAAATGTGTTGGGGGCTGGCTGTAACTCACCCTGACACCCTTCCACTACAGCTTTCTGTATGCTGAGTGGCATTTGATGAAGTGATTTATCCTCTGCCCATGGATGGTCATGCCCTGCTGGAGGTATTGAGGAGGTAGAGACAGCACGCACGAACATCTGGGTGTGCTTTTGTCACATTTCAAAGCAGACTGTGGTTTCCTTACTGTGGAAATCCATCTCAAGGCTGAGGGAAGATGAAGCAAGAAGCATTTTGCAATTGGGGGCTTCAGACATCACATGGTTGATCAGGGTTTTCCACAACCTCACTAAAAGGAAGGAGAAATCACAAGAGCAGACAAAAGTAGAAGCTAACCCGGGTAAAAATGCTGTTAAAGTTCATTTTTTGTTGTGCACTTCTATGCCATTTTGCAAAGTGCCTTCTGGAACTCCTTGGAGCCTTAGCTTACCAGTTCTCTAAGGCAGACTTTTCTTCTATGGGGATTTAATACCTCACAGTTCAGCTCTGTATCCTCTGAGAAATTATTTGCTTTACACTTCCCTGTAGCATTGTTCTTGTAGGTAAACTGTGGAAACAGTCAGAACAAGATATTACTCAGAACGTGGCAGGCCCTCACTCAACGCTTTATAATTCACATCTGCACTTTAAACTTTGGATGGATAACTTTGTCTTCTATCAGAAAACAGTGTTTGGTCTTATTATTAAAATAACAAGTCAAGACTTACAAGAAACAACATGCAAGGAGAACCCCAGCAAAATTTACATGGTAGCTTAGCACGTGGGAATGAACTGATTTGGACTTATAATTAAAGCATTACAAACTGAAAGGTGGGTGTTCATTCTCAAAATTAAAGTCCTTGAGGCAAAACCTAAATCAACTGGCGATGCTTTAACCCCAGAACCTCTGTGACTTGCACCTGGTGAGGTGCAGAAGAACGTGTGTCTTAGATAAGAATGAATTTTTGTCAAAAATAAATTGGGAGTTTGGGTCATCGTGCCCAGAGTCCCTTCCTTTGCTGCAGATGTCTGAGAGGACTGACCACCTACCTTCTTGTGGGATTAATTGAATTAAGAGCTTTAATAAAATACCTTGTTGAAACATGACATCCATGTCAGATGACAAAATGCCCCCCTTTTTTTTTGATATTCCTCCCAAAGGAAATATTAATGCAATTAATATTGCCAAATATTGTATCAGAAACTTCTGCACAAGGCCTTTTATCAAAAGCTTTGGGACAGTAAGAAGCTGAGGTGTTGGTGGTTCAGATTGCCTGCCCACTGTGTCAGCTTTGAACACAGCAATTTTTGGTTCATGTCACTGGTACAGAGGACAACAAACCCACCAGCCCTTACTTAGACTGTACCATGTGGAAAATTTAGTTTTCAAGCCCAGGACCAAGCTTTAACAGACATCTTCTTGATATCAAAGTCTGTTAGGAAATGGAAAACTGAGGGTGCCCAAATTGTCCAAATGTAGTCACTTTTTCACCAACTTCATGAGAAGGATACATAATACACTATGTATGGAAGAACTGCTGCCCTTTTCAACCAATTCTTTTAAGTTGCTCGTCCCCAAGGATGGTGGAGAAGGGTGACAGCACAGACAGAGAAAGCCAAACAGTTTTGGTTGTTTTCAGTGACTCTTTGAACCTCAGTAACTTCCTACAAGTAACTGGAAGGAGGCCTGATGATGTACCCCAGTAATGATTATTTTGAAAGTGGCTCCCTTGTGAATTCTGTGCTTTAGTGCAGACGTTTGAGGCTTTAATTTGGCCTTTGGACACTTTGCCGCTTTGAAAAGAAAATTTTGGAGATAATATTTGCTCTGAATGTGAGCGGTTGCATAAAATACAGCAGGGCTAGTCCTGTGTGAGTGTCTCTGGAATGAGGACAAAACGATTCTGTCTAGGAAATGGTATGGCTGGAGATGTGTATTGCAATGTGGCTCGAGTCACACTGTGGGTCCTTATCGGACCTTCCTGTCCCTGCTGGTCTTCTGTTCCCATTTACAGCTCATTTAGGCTTTGCTGATTTGTGTGGGGAAACAGATGCACTCTGGAGACTTAATTTTCTTCAGAAGGTACAGGGATAAAGCCCTCCAGATTCTTGCCAGGCAGAGCTACGTAGAGTTACATAATAGCCAAAGAGATAACTGCTTGTTTGTTAGGGTTTTGTTTTTTTTTTTTGGTATGGTATCTGTTCCAGATAAAAATAAATGGCAGAGACCTTGGCTTTACAAGCTAATTTACCATCTGCCTCTCATCTAGGATGTACAGCCTGCATCTTTTGTGTAAGAATGATATTTCTCCCAGCTTCACATGTTTAGAGTAATGACAAATGTTGTTTATAATTGTGGCGCATCTGCTACAAAAGAGAGGAGAAGATAGAATGTGCAGTGGTCAGGGTCCTGGGTAAATGAGAATGGACCTCTGCTCTGTCTCTTGCTGAGCTTTAGAGGGTAAGCTTTTATGCCAGACAGAAGAAAGAAGTTTCAAATGAAGTGATGCACCTGGTTAATATGAAATTTAAAGAAAAAAACCACCACAAACTGAAGCTTTTAATACTCTTGTTAAGCAGTGCAGTTAAATTCTGCCCTGTTGCATCAGTTTTGTGATTTTGAAGCAGTCAAGTGGATGGGGCTGTACCAGCAGAGCTTGGCCAGTATAATTTTTTTTTAATCATGATGCAGTTATTACCTCAAGTGCTTTGGAAATTAAGCACTCTAATAACACCAGCATGGCAGGGCTAGAATGGGTAAATGAGTACCCAATTAAAAGAAAGGGGATTGAAGCTAAATATTTGCTATTAAGAGAAAGAGCATTTTCTTTTTCTGGGTCAAAAAGCCACAAACTGCAGCCAGCTTATTGCATATGAATATCAAGGCCTGACTGTCTAAAATACTATTTTGAGGCTCATAAAACTGAAGCCTGTGGGTGGCTGTCTGGGATGGAATTCCATTTCCTTCTCCACTTGGAGAGGTGAAGGTCTTATGCTGCCACCAGACAGATGTGAGTCAGCCAAGGGCAGTGCAGAGGGGCACATCTGTGCACAGCTGGCAGTGAAAAGTAACTCCCCTGGGTTTCACTTTGACCCTGAGTCTTGCAGAATTACTTGGAGAGGAATTTGCCCCAGAGGAACAAATTGACAGTGTGTAAACACAAAGATGATTGATGGGAGACCTTTTGGAAAGTGAGTTGCGTCAGTCTGTTTGTAACCAGAACCACTGAGCTCTTCACAAGGAGTGCCCAGTGATAATGACAGTAAAAATGAGACTGACAGTAGAAGCTGGAGCTGGTGGGGCTTTGAGACACGAGGGGATTCCTCCTGCCCTGGTGTGTGGCAGCCTTGGTTCTGTAATTCCAAGCCCAGCTGGTGGTGAGGCAGGACACCCAGCCAGCTGCATGGTCCAGCAGCAGGACAGAGGGATTTTCCAGCACCCTGAGGGCTTTTCCAGCACCCTCCTATACACAGATGACACTTGGGCAAACGTGAGCAGCCTCAGTGTCTCACTGCCATTCCTCCTCCCTGGCTGATTGTGGGTTGCACACACTAAAGGTCTCTCCACCAGTGGGTTTTGGACACTCTGTCCATCCCTCAGATGGCACCTGGACCTACAGGAACCCCTCAGATTTGCAGCCTCTTGCTCCAGCAACTGGCGTGCAGAAATTTCAGCTGCTGACCCCTGAGTCCATGGTGGTGTCTCCTGCACAGGAGCTCTCAGTGGTGAGGGCATTCCCACATGAGAAAGTTGGGAACAGTGTTCAGCAGCAGTGCAGGTTGGACTGCAGTGATGAGGAGTTCTGTCAGACAGGTGTAGCTACCTCCTGACCTGCTTCTGGCCCCTTTAATCCCCATTTCCATCTATTTTCTCAAGCCTGTTCCTCCTCAGTCCTTGATCCATCCCTTTCCCTGCCTTTGGCAATTCCCCTAAGTGTCCTGTGATGGTATTTCTCACTCTGTAATTCCCACAGCCACCCCATGGCTGGTTTTACACCATCCCAAACTTCTGTTCCCCCCTGTATGGCATGGTAAACTACAGCATTCCAGGGAGAGAATTTCCCTGTGGACACATCTTGGTGGGTTTTCCTCCAGGAGCAGTAGTCCTGTCCTTTTCATTTTAGCATCTTCAGAGTGGCCAATTCAGGGGGCTGAACTCAGTCTCTGTGCTCTGACTGGCCTTTTATCACATAATGGAGCAAAGGCCATTTTTAGACCTTCTCGGCTGATTTGATTTTTTCTAAGCTTTGAATTTAAAAATAAATGAAATAATTTGGCTGGCCAGTGGTTTGTCTAAGCCCATGGAAAGTTTTCCTGTCGTGTAAATCATCACTGAAGTGGAACTCACATTATAGGCACATTTTTACCCTCTCACGTAAAAGTTTCAGGAAAATTATGAGTGCCTGCAAATAGGGAATGGAGCTGCTGCACTTGTGATTATAATAAATCATGTTCTGCTGTCTTACAGACTGAGTTATGACAATATGTGTGAGCTGCTATATCACAAACAGTCAGAGCAGCTTGACAGACACCCCTGAAGGAGGTTGACTGTTTGATTTTTTGCCTGGGAGAATAATGATGTAAACCTGAAGGAGAAATACATAACCTGAAGTATTCACCAGTCCATGAACCCTGGGGTCCCTGTAAGGCTTTCATGGGGAATGATTGTGCCTTGTGCAGTAGTCTGACACTTGGGGACAGCAAAAGAAAGATGAAACTTCTCAGAATACATGATAATACTTAACAGATTTACTCTTTAGTCTCCAAGCACAAGTGTGGGCATCAGTCTCCTGAATCCCATACATTCTGTTCCCATTATAAAATCAACCAAACAACTAAAAAATAAAATAAAAACCCAAATAAAATATGCCCTTCCCATATAGGGCATGACTGTGATATTTTAGCACTCATCTTTTGATTCTTATTGACAGGCAGTAAAAATAAGTTCCTCCAGCAATGTGAATTGGGACAAAAGGTGGCACACGTTTTACAGCAAATAAAAATAACTTCAAAGCCAACCTACAATTCTTCTTGGATTTTCATACTGTGCTGCTCTAAAAGTACAGGCCCAAATGAGTGTTGGAATCACTGCAGTGATTTAGCCAAGGAACAGGTATCAGCATTCTGCTAGGACTGTTGTCTTATGATAGAACATTTTGGACCAAGTTAACAGAAATAAATAAAGTCTGATGAAGGAAGGGTATTGGCCGAATACCCAGAAGGAATTTTTTCTCTTATTTGTATGCTTCACTGCTAAAACTACATTCTAAAAAATACAGAAGCCAATGAAATTCATTTTAAATGTCAGTGTTGGATGTCACCAACATGCAAGGCATGTTTATATGGTGGTGGAATGTGTCAGCAGACACCATCCCATATAGATGTGTCTGAAAGCATCAGAAGACCCCCTTTCAGAGTACTAAAAGTGATATATTACAAGTATATTGTGTGTGCATTGTCTTTATAGATATAAATATGTTCAATATATGCACATTTAATTTACCTATATAGATACCTGTAAATATGAGTGAGTATATATATATATATATATACACAGAGACCATATATTTATATGTATATAGCTATAGCTAGGTTATATATAGATATTTATACGTTATCTCTGTATTCATATTTAGATGTATGTATGCACATACACTCAGGTATATTTATTTATGTACAAAAGCTGGCTGCATATCACTGCAACAAATACTTTGAAGATAACATTTTAATCGAGGTGTATATTCCTCCTCCTCCTTTGTAGTGACAAGATGATGCAATTATGGGAAAGCAGCAGCAACCTGATTTTTTTTCTTTAATGAAAAGCAAGAGAGTATCAGTTGCTTAGAAGTGGTTCAGGTCTGTTGCTACTGGATTAACAGCATAACAGGCTAAAATAGCAGGAAAAATGAATGTGAAATGGGAGTTGTTTTATCTGAGTGTCAGTGGTGAAAAGAATGGCATGAAGAAATGGCAGCATTTTGCAGATGCTTTTCAATAGGGGGCTTATTACATTACATAAGTTGAGTAATTTTCTGCTCCCAGTCATTTCTCTCGTAATCAGATTGTTTGTGCTTTGTTCTTGTTTCCCTTAGAAGTTGTAAGAATTGGTTGGAGCTCTCATGTGTAGCAGTGGTGGGTCCAATTCAGACCTGTTTGGGCAATTATGCCTCTTTAGAGCTGCCGACATCATTGTCTGAGTTTCCTCATTAGCTGGGTGGTTTTGGAGCTTGCTTTCCTGCTGGGTGTAAAGGAGGGTGTGTTTATGTGCCAGGCCGCTACTTCTGTTTGTTTGAACAGTGGTTTGCTGGTGAAAGCTGGGGGGAGTTGTGTATCTTGGAGTGCAGGAGGGAAATATTGAGGCTTTAAGTAGAATAATGTGCTTCAGTTTGAAAGAGCCACTGAGAGAGTGGTGCAGAGAACAGGGACATGGTAAAGATGTTCTTCTGGCTGATTTTTCTGGGGACTAGAAACATTCCTTAACTGCACCAGGAAGGCAAATAACAGCATTGCAGATCCACAGCTGGAGGGCACTTCCCAGGAAGAGCTCTGTGTACATGGTGGGTGTCCACGTTCCCTTGTTGGCTGCATTTGCTTTCCCTGAGCACCTCTGATGTGGGAAAGGGAATGGGCTGGGGAGGATATTGCCTACTTGTGGTCATCCTGGAGAGGATCCACGTTGTGCACCCCTCACACATCTCAGAGCTGTGTGCAGTCTGGTCACTTCATCCCTGGGGTGAGGAGAGTGGGATAGGGATGAAAAGAGTTGTATTGGCATTTTTGCTGGCCACACTGGCACTCCCACACCTCAGGATTTGTGTGAATTACCCAGTGTCTTTTAGGAGAATTCATCTTCCCTAACAGGAGATGGTCCCACCTCTCCCTCCTCCAGCTCCCCCATCCACTGTAGCCATTCTATGGAAGTGCTGACACTAAAACCACACAGAAAGAGGTGGCTCCAAATGCTTCCAGGGTGTTTACAGCTGTACACAAGGAAAGGAGATTTGGGGTATAGTCAAGATTAACCTCTCCTTTTGTATTGCAGTATCATTATCTAATGAGATCAGAAGCAAAGCCCAGCAGCTTAGTCAGTATTAGAGCGTGGGCACCCACTTCAGGAGGAAGCCTTTGAGAAGAGCAATCCTGAGCCGTCCACCTACACCATTTTCTTTGTGGCTTTGCAAGATGGAAAAAGTGACAGCTGCAAACCTTCCCAGAGGCAGTAGCATGTTCTCCTCATGTGCATTGCCTCCAGACACTTCTGCCCCCCTGCTCTACCAACTCATGGGCCATCTCTGGGGGTGACCCCAGCCTCTGATGTCCCAGGGACAGAAACAACAGCTCTGCTGGAATTCATGAGGACAGGGTCTGGTTTTGAGCCACCCATGCTGTTTCCACCACACCAGGTCCCATTCTTGGGGTTTTTGTACTTTGGGACTCATGCCCTGTTCTCTGCCCTTCTGCATCAGTTCTGAAAGTACTTTCTGGTTTAAGTTCACCAAACACCCCACCACAGGAGCATTCCTTGTGCAGTTTCCCCAAGTATTATTCCAACGTAACAGATGGTGGGATTTCTGTGGGCAAAGCCAAATTTTAATTTTTATTGTGTCTTGAATAAACCACTTTATGTGACCTTTGCTTTGGTGACATATGAGGGCCTTAAGAGCAGTGCTGTGGGAACTGTAGCAAACCCTTCAGCTGCATGAGGACAATTTATCATCAGCAAATAAATGGAGAGTGTGGGAGACAGGAATTGAGTGGGTAAGATCATGTCCCTGCTCTAAGATCTTGGGCTCAATATTTGATGTCAGTAGACTAAGAACGTGGGACCAGGGCATGTGGAGGCTGCTGTGCTAACAGTAATACCAGCTGTAAATACACAAGAATTATTACAAATATTACAAGTAGAGAAGTAGAAGCTCATCTGTTGAGGGAAGATAGCAGAGCTTAAAAGCAGCGTGTTGGGTTCCACTCAGGTCTTCATTGGAAGTGGAGCAGTGACTCAGTTTTAACACATACACACAGGAATTTAGAAACATGGCAATATTTTGAAAATGTTGTGATCTGGTAACGGAGCAATGTTCTGTACTTGTGCCATTACCCAGATTGCTGCAGCCCCTGTCAGAATAAGGTAGTCTCACCTGTTGGCACAAAAAAAGACACAGGTGGTGCATTCATCACTTACACATAAAAATCAAAAGCATTTAGGCAGCACTGAAGTGAAAACTAACAATATTAGAGATGCTTATTTTTTCATTTGCACACAGGCTACAGCTGTTATTACTGTGCCTTGTTCTGTCACATACACTTAGAACAAAATTGCTTCTAAACTCTGAACTTGTGCATTGCCCATATGGCACTGAATATGCTGCCCTGAGAATTGTCTGTAGCCTGGCAGACCACGATTGCCTTGTCGCTGTGTGTAATTCATGTGGCAATGAGATTTTAAATTATTTTGAGGTATTATTTGTTTTTAAGGTATTTTTAAAAACACGGGATGGCCTGAGCTGTTGTACCTAATAGGCAGTAGAGAAAAATTTCCCTCAGGTTTTCCTCAATTTTTTTCTCACAGCAGTGAGAAACAGGGCTGGCCACTTCCTTGAATCATGGAATGGTTTGGCTTGGAAGGGAACTGAGAGATCATCTTGTTCCAATCCCCTGCCATGGCAGGGACATCCACTATCCCAGGTTGCTCCAAGCCCCATTTAACCTGGCCTTGGACACTTCCAGGGATGGGGCAGCCACAGCTTCTCTGGGAAACCTGTTCCAGGGCCTCACCACCCTCACAAGGGAGAATTTCTTCCTAATAGCCAATCTAAATCTACTCTGTTTTAATTTGAAGCCAATTTCCCCATTGTCTGAAATCATTCCATCCCTTTTAAATAGACCTCCTCAATCTTTTTTGTCAGCTCCCTTCAGGCACTGGAAGGCCACAGTTAGGTGACTAAAAGCTTCTCCTTTCCAGGCTGAGTCAGCCCAGTTCTCCAGACCTTTCCTCATAGCAGAGGTGCTGCTCCTTTGAATCCATGTAGGTTCCTTCTGTGTAAGAGCAGGTGTACAAATTAGACAGCAACCCAGGCTCCTTTTATTGACCAAAGATTTCATTGATGGTCAGTGGACTCCAAGTTACTATAAATTTCATCCAAAAGATGCCAGACAAGTGAATATCCACATTTCCTAGGGGAAATAGCTGTGGTGGGGTGGCTGAGCATCCACACAGCCACTCCCTCAGTGTCTCCTCCACACCTCCAGAATAAAAGCTGAAAACTAAGGGATGAAGATTAGATTAGGGCAGTTTAATTAGTGAAGCCAAGATGCCTGTGTCCCCTCCCAGCTTCTGGCACACCCCAGGCTACTCTAAAAAAAGAAAGCCTTGACTTTGTGCAAGCCCTGCCTGCCCAGCAATAGCCAAAACCACAGCATGTTATCAGTACTGCTCCAGAACTGCTCCACGGGGGCTGCTCTGCAGGAAATTCACTCTGGCCCAGCCAGATCCAGCAGAAAAGCTCACATTTAATGTTTACATCATAGATGTTGGCAGCTGGTTAAAATAAACCCCACACTGACATTCTGAGTTCCCTACACTACGTGGAGGGTTTCCATCTTCAGTTCCTTTGAGTGGTGCAATATTGGCATTGCCAATTGCCTTGGCCTTGTGTCTAGGTTGTCATAAATCCCTGCTTTTGTTCCCTGAGCCTGTGGCAGCTTCTGAACCAACACAAGCCTGTGCCACTGTGTTGATTTTAGTGGTAGTCTGTTGTTTGGCAGGAGCTGAGTTTGGAGGGAGCCTGTGATTTTTAAGATCAAAGCTTGTTTCGAGGTGACATGGATATTCTTCTAACTGTGTGTCTTCATTATTTCATCTAAAATGACAATATTTGTGGGGGAAACTGTGTGAACACCCTGGACTCTTCATCTCCACTTTATTTCCTGTGTGTGCTGTTGTGTTTAATAAGTAGCAGAGATAAACGACTTACAGAAGGAGTAAAGTATTGGTGGACCAGTGATACAAAGTCATATAATAAGGGAACAAAGAAACCTCAAGTGACAAGTCAAGTTGAACTTTCTGGTAATGCATCCACAGCCAACACTTTTTTGACATGTCCTTGTCAGTTTAGTTGGTGGTCAGGAAAAAATGGAAACATGTTGCCTTGACTTTGGGAGAAAAGATTTAGAATATGGTTTACAGAGACATCTAATTAGAAGGATATGAGAAGACCAGCATTTTTTATGTGTGTCTCTCTTGCTAATGACCTACATGAGTCTTCAGGCCATTAAAACTGCTCATTTCTTTTGATGGACTTCCAGTTTGTGGAGAAAGCAGCTGCTTTTACTACCAAATTTCTCCTGTCTAATTAGACCAGTTGAGTCAGTCAGCTTAAATCAGCCCTTAGTTTACCCTTTTCCTCTTCACTGAAGAGCTGAATAACCTAATTGTAAAGAAGGACAGAAAATGTCAAAAGAAGTTACAGTTGTTACTGGGAAATGAACCAGTGCAGAGTAAAAAATACAAGGGGAAAAACGCTGTTAACACAAAGGGTCTCCTGATGAGCCTGTAATGAAAATCCCTCTGGAAATTCTCAATATCCTCTCTTTGTTGGAAAATGACAGTGCATCGGAGTAGAAACTTGTGGTTTCTTCATGGTATTTTCTTCTGGCCACGTTTTCATGCAGGAGATTTGTTAGGTTGAGGATTTTATAGTTAGGAAGAGGGAAAATCCAGCTGAGTGGATGACCAGGGCTTTCAAAACTCTACAAGACCCAAGGTGAAGTTCTTGATCCGACTGAAGGACTTAGGCTTGGATCATCCTCACCTCAGTGAGTTCCACTGGCCTCTGGAGTGACTTGTTGCTGGTTTGCCAAGAAAAAAAAAAATCAACCTCCAAACCTCAAAGCTGAATTTTCTCTCTGTCCCAGAAGGAGGTGGAAATCCTTCAGTGGAAGTCATGCTTTTGTGATATGAGTTACTGCTTCCCACCTTGCTGCAATAATAATTCTGTAGATAATGCCAAAAAGACAGGATTCCCAGAATGCTGAATGACTCTGTCTTATTTTAGTATGTCCTGAAAATTTGACTCAAAGTTCATCCTTTTTTATTTTTAAACTTCAAATAGTTTTAATGTGTACATTTGATTTTTTTTTTTTAGTCTGTGAAGTCAAAACTAATCAAATGGATGATATTTATCCTACAATTAAAGTGCATATATCATTTTTTTTTCTGGTTTGTGTGTGAAGAGTTTTTCTCTTAAAAACTCCTGATTTTCCCATGGGACATGCTATTGATGAAACGTTTAATTGCTTAGGATATGTGGTTAGCAGCAAGACTCCTGCTTTGCTCATGCTACTCCCTAAGCTTCAACTAATCCATAATATAAAATGTAGGTCAGCTGGAGCTTTTAAAAACAATTGGAAATTCAGGAGTTTATGGTAGTGCAGTGGATGTATGGCCCTGTGAGGCTGCTAGCTCCTCCAAATGCAAAAGAAAAGCAGAAATCAGTCCCGAAAGATGCTCATTCTACCTCATTTCCATTGCAGAGCCAGCAATGCCCAGTGCAGTGGCTTTTGTTTGTAACATATTCAGCACTGATACGCTATAGGAGTGATAATTACTTCTGAGGTGTTTAGAGGATTTTATATTTAGTTTGCTGACAACGAAAAGTATTTTAATTTGGGCAACTTCATTGGTGTAAATATTCTAAAAGAGAGAGATAAAAGCACAGTTGTTCTAAATAAAATGTGTGAAGTGGAGGTAATCCAGGGTTTATTTCTGCACACGTTTCAGGCTTTCCTTTGTTTTTACATTCAGGATCATAGGTTGTGTCTTTCACTAGATCAGTGCAGAAATAAAGTAAATACATTACCCTGTGTTTCTGTTCCATTAAAGTCTTGAGTGTTTGGAGGAGAAGTGATCAGAACCAGTGTGGCTATTTCTGAAAATAGAAGCCTTTGAGGACACGTGCTGCAGCTGTCCATATGGCAGGGAGCAGGGATGTCCTGCTGCTGTCAGAGCTGCTTCAGCCTCAGCAACTCTCCCAAACACGACTCCAGCTCCCTCTGACAGAGCTTTTCCAGGTCTGGAGGCCCATCAGGAAGTTTTCATCCATATCTCTGCTCTTGGGTGTGTACAGTAGGGTTAAAGACTCGGTGCATGGGCTTAAATTTTACTTTTTAAAGCATCTCTGATATTTGCCCTCGAGTGTGTTCCTAAGCATTCCTCACCTTCTTGTGGGAGAGAATGGGACAGGAGCAGTGGGAATGTGAGGGGAAGGAAGTGCATTATTTGCAGTTTGCAGTGCAGGGTGGGGAGAGGCAGGTCAGGGATGTGCAGGAGTCGTTCAGAGGGTCGAGTGGCCAAGGTCTCCTGTTTTTCAGAGAAATTTCCTGTCACCACTTGTGCAGCTGAGTTAGATTGATGTGAAAGAAATGGAATTTGTGTGGAGCCAAATGTAACATTTTGAGTTTCCAGAGCTGACTAATGGGCTATGATTTTTTTTTCTTGATATCAGACTCTCTGGCAGCTTTTAAATTGCAGTGACTACAGCTGAAAACGTTTTTCAAAATCCAAGAAATGTCTCTCTCATGTCTCTAAGTGCTGGGGACAAAGCGTTGTCTTGTGAGCATGGCAGAAATCTGTTTTAGACAAAATTCTGTTTCTGATAGTCTGAGAAAAGAGGTTTTTTCCTTCTGCAGTTTACAGAAGACATTTCCTCACATTCCAGTTTAACCTAGAGTTTGTGATGAAGATCACAGTAGGCTTTCCTTTGTGCACCAAGCTCTTTGGACCAGATATTGCCAAGAGGCCCAGTGTGGAGGGAAGGTCCTAAATAACTTCAGCTGCTTCTGCTGTAACTTTAGAAAGCCCCAGGGCTCCCCTCTAACCCTTACACAGGTGGATAGGAGGAAAGAGCCAAAATCTTACTTTTGTTTTTTCCCCTTCCCTCTTTGGTCTGGGTACACGTGAGTGGGCAGGCTGGGAGAGATTCACAGGGAAAGGGGACTCTAAACATCAGCACAGGAGAGCCAGAGCAGTGTTCTCTGAGGTGGGAAGGCTTTCTGTCTGCAGAGACAGATCCACACTGGATCCACGCTTGGCAGGGAAGGCAGGTGGGGCAGTTCAGTTCAAAACAGCTGCTGGGATATTTCACTATATCTCCCACTTGAAGAGTTTTTTATTATTTTTTTTTTTTTTAAAGAAGGAGCTGCTGTGCAGGATTCTGGTTTTATTTGTTTGTAAGACTGTGAATAACACTATTTGTACCTTGATGTATGAAGGTACTGCAATTATGAGAAATTGCTTTCTGCATGATTGTCACACGTAAACAGCTTTCATCTCACACTGTGTCAGGCTCGTGACTCTGGTTTGTCATCCCAGGGAACGTGTCAGCTTTTCATTTCAAACTGGGTTGGCTTTTCTTTTGTCAGGAAAGACCTTTCCTCTGTGCTGAAGTAATAGAAACAAAGGCAATTAAAAAAAAAAAAAGGCGAAAAGTAATTATCAAACAAAGATTAGGCTATGGATATTGCTTGGAAAAGACAATTCCACTAGATTCAGAAGAAAGATGAGGCTGTGCGTCATTCATACTTTTTTTTTTTTTCTCCTTTCATATTTCCTAAGGGTTGAAGATAAATTAGGGTAGCTATTTTCTGTGCAGGCAAAGTACAAGCTATGCCCCAGATCTCCAAAACGCTTCAACATGTAAATACTGCTTCTGGAGCCATCAGGTCCTGCTGCAAGTAGAGATTTATTTGTATTCGTGGTTGAAGGTTACTCTCGTTCATTGACCTATTTAATTGTCATGCTCTGTCCCCTGCTGCAGGCATATGGCTCCATGTGCCTGTGGAGGGAAGAGGAGCAGCTTTAACTCTCTCAGGCAGAAACACTCCACAGAAAAACACCCAAGAACTGAATCTCAACATGGATGTGACATGGTAATAATAAAACCAGTAAAATTAATAAAAATAATATCAATAATAACAATAATAAAAATAAAAATAATAACAACAATATAATATGAATAAGAGTAAGAATAAGAGTAAGAATAAGAATAAGAATAAGAGTAAGAGTAAGAATAAGAATAAGAATAAGAATAAGAATAAGAATAAGAATAAGAATAANTAAGAGTAAGAATAAGAATAAGAATAAGAATAAGAATAAGAATAAGAATAAGAATAAGAATAAGAATAAGAATAAGAATAAGAATAAGAATACCTCTGGACCCAGGTGTAATAGTAATCAGCATGTAAACCTCAGTAGAAGGCTGCAGGACCAAACAAAGGGAGACAGAAAAGGTGAATGCAGGTTACTTAGATGCTTCTGCTCTGATCATAACCATAAAAACCAAAAAATTAAAGAGGGCTGGCACAAAATCATCCATCTCTCAGCACAGTGGGGAGGTGTAACCAGCAGTAGCAGGGGCAAGGAGGTTTGCCACAATATTGGTGACACCTACTGTGTTCCTCTCTTCTGTTGGTGGAACATTTCTCAAGAAATCCTGAATTCTGTGTCCACCTGCAAACACCTTGTTTTTTTGGTCCCTTGGAGGTGTGGGTTCTCCAAATAAGGGGAGAGAAGGGTTGTATAGTCTATTAAACCTTCAAACTCAAAATTAGGGGGCTGCAGAGCTTGCGAGCCTAACAGAGTGTCATATCTAATTAGTTATTCTGAGGAAGAGCAGCATTCAGATACTAAAATAATGTGATGAGCAGCCAGGATAACAGAGAAAGAGCATGGTGCATGTAACTCTTATTTCAGAGTTTCAAAGGAGTGGAATCTTTTCTTAGTCAGGGTTTTTTTTGTTTGACTGCATAATGTGAACTGTCACATCCAGTGTCTTGCATAAGTTTAATATCTAGTCCATGGATCTGAGAGAACAATGAAATTAAAGGACTTTTCAGACTCTTTATAATCTGCAGCTTGGTTTAAGATTGTCCCTGTGCTAGAACTTGGTTTCTTGCCTGATTGGCCATCTTCTCATCATTCTCTTTTATTATACAACATGACCTACAGTTACTGGGGATTTTTGGCTTAGGGGCTCACAATCACCCTTTAGGCTCCAATTTATTGTTTTTCTGACTTGCCACAGAAGGAAGCTGCTGTTCAGCACAGAGGAAGTACACTGTTAGTCATTCACACAAACAAAATTCAAAACTTGCTTTTAAGTTTGTCCTCAAGCGTTTAGCTTTTGATTAACATCTTCCAAAGCTCATTTGGGTTTTTCAGGCTCTGAGATGTTCTGGTCAAGTTTGAAACTCATGCACAGGGCACAGGGCTTACCAGCACAGGGCTGTGTGCTCGAGCTAGTGGATAGCTTGAAGAAAAAAATATGTGAACTGTCCCCAGTTATCAGAATGCAATGTAAGTGCCACGGATCAAAGACAGAATGAAAACACAACATCTGATACTTTTGTGCATCCTGAACACGGCCAGGCTGCTCTTCTTGATGGGTTCCCAGGGAGCATCTGGAGGTGTGGAGTTCCAATCCAGCCTGAAGATTGGGAGTGGGCAATTGCTGCTGTGATTGTGCTGGCAAGTGAGGGACCACGATCAAACTGACATTAAAACCCACAAAAAAGATACTAAAGTCAGCCATAAATTTCTTGGCAGTGGATGGGATTTCTCACAGCATTGATAGGCTGGGTGTCTCACCTAAGCTAATTGTCCCACTGTAGTGAGGAGAGAGGCACTTCCACAGGGTTATTTATCCCTTCCCAGAGCAGGAATGCAAAATAAGTAGAATTAATCACCAGTTTGGTGTGCCAGTTCCTATCCACCGATAATTTATGGGCCCTGGAAATGAATTTAGATTAAGCATCAAACATTTTGATGTGTCAAATTGGGTAGATTGAAGCACTGCAAGCCTCTCTGTGAGCTGGGGCTAAGCCCTGCATCTGAGTTACCACTAATCCACCTCATGACCACTAAGTGGGAAATCGGCTGGGGATCAAGAGCAATATGTTTGAGAAGGCCTGGCTCTGGGCTATATTAAGAAATGCAGTTTAGTCGACTGCAAAGAAAGAGCTTTGCTGCCCACAGGGGGATTTCTTTTCTTTTTTTAAAGCTTGAAAGACTTATTATTTTAGGTTGTGAGGAATGAATTCCTCATTTCTGAGTTGGAATGAGCTGTGAGGCAGAGGAACTTGATTTGGTTACTTCAAGCACTCACTTGGCTTCTCTGCCCTTTCTGTCCTGATGTTTTGGTGGCTGGCATGCTGTTTTATAGACATTTACATAACGAAGGTCGTTTCTCTGAGGCAAGGTACAAGAATACATTACAATTGCAAATTCCCTTAATTGTCCTAAAGCAAGGCTCAGAGCTTAGACAATGGAAAATCCTATTGTTCACAGTGTCCCTGAGAGACTGTGTGAACACAACAGAAATATGTGCATGTGTTGATTCTGGGACTGGAGTGAGAAAATGATCGGTGAAAAAGGTTAATTCACTTTTGGTACACAATGGATGGCAGAACTTATGAACCAATGACTTGAGTTCACATATAGGTTTTATATGGTAGGCTTAAACATGTTTATTATTTCTAGTGTGACTTTGCCCCTCCAGGCTTTGTAGAGGTACAGTTCGAACCAGTATAAAATTAGGAAGGTGCCTGTTATTAAAGCAATATATTTTTTCACTCCCTTTGTCAGGAAAGCTGTTTCTATCCCCAGATTTTCTGGGAGTCAGAAGATGCCTTTTTTTCTTCCCAAGTATCTGTACCTATAATTCACTTTAACTCAAGCTTGTTTGAACTCAGTGTGGAGCTTGGGAAAGAAACCTTCATTTAAATAATCTCCATCAAGAGGGTTTTTAAAATCCAAATTATTTAAATAATCATCACCTGATACAGATAATCCCTTTCATCTGAGAATTTACAAACTGAAACATCTACAAACCCTGTTGATAGCAGGGAGAAGAACGTGTTCTGTACTCAAGTAGTGGGTGGGGAACACAGTGCCCTGGCTGCTTAAAGCAGAATGAGAAATATATGGCAAACACCTCCCTGACTATATTCCAGCTTAGGCAAACACCCTGCCTTTGATCTAATATTGGTTTAGGTAGAAAGCCCCAAGTTAACTTCATCTTATCACTGGATGAAGCAGATTGGTGTAGTCCCTTCTAGTAAACACAAAGATGTTTTTCTGTGAGAGTGGCTTCTCAGGAGTGAGAAAAGGGCTGAGATGCAGAAAATGAGTAATAGACTGAGAAGGAGCAGGCAAGAGAATTTCTTTCTTGCGTATTCACACCTGTGTGTATGGAAAAGGGTGATGGAAAAATGATAAGAAAAAATGTTTCCTAGCTAATGCTTTTATTACATCTGCAAATGTAAATCTGGCCTTGAGCTGTTCTCTCTGTGTGTGTGTGTTTGTCATCTTGGGCTTCTCTGTAGAGTTTCTGCCAGTATTTCCCAGCTGTTCAGTCTTCTGATGGAAATCTAAAGAGTCTACAAATGAAATGCCTGACAGGTCACCCGAGGGTGTTTCTGACATCTGGATGGACTTTGCAAGGTCCTTCTCCCAGCCATAAGTCACTAACTCTCCCTTCAGTGTGACACAGGACCAAGTTATCCTGGTTTTCCCTTACTTGTGCAGTTGTTGTCCAGTTCATAATCCAGGGAAAGGCCTTTGGCCATCAAGGTGTGACTCTGGTGGATCTCAGAGGCAGCAGCAAAGTCATGAGTTTTCTAGGAGCGTTTTTCCTTCAAAGGAGGATTCCTTACTCCTGCCTCAAGGGGAAACATGTGACAGCTTGGTCCCCTTATTTCAGTTTTGTCCTGGAGAATTCCCTGCATAAGTTTGAGGATTTTTAAATTGATGTAAGAGGAGGTGAGGTGAGGGCTGAGCCTGTAAACTTTAGAATAGGAAAATACAATGGGCATTCTCTAATGAGTCAGTATACAGTGCCAAGAAATTGCTGTGGTTTCTTGTCATGATTTAAGAAACAATTTAGCTGATAGTACAGTAAGAGAACAAATTTGTGGATTGAAATTTAAACTGAATACTTTAAAAAATTGTGTTTCCTGTTGAAAGCATTAAAGTAAGCCAGGTAAGGAATATAGGAGTTGAATACAGGAATAAAGGAGTAAGAAATACAGAAGACAGAGATGTCTTCTGTATTTCCAGCTGGATATTTCTCAGCAGGAATACATCCTATCTAAAAAAAAGCACCACAAAAAAAGCAGAAATACAGTCTTTGTACAATTATTTAATTTTTAATAAAGGAATGCTTCATTTCTGCCTGGCAGGGTGTGTGAAAAGAGCAGGTTATGATGTCTCTGGTTTTGATTTTTAAGTGCCAAACGCTGATTTCTTTGTAGCTCAGTTGTTTTGAGCTTTGCCAAACTCGCACTGCTTGAATTGAAATTTCCAATGTTATCTTTTAGATCAGTAAATGCTCTGAGAAACCTTTGTGCAGTCTCAGGCCAGTGGCACTTGCAGGGCACCAGCAGTGATTTCCTGCCTCCAGAGGAGCTTGTGATGAAAGAGAAGCAGCTCAAATACATTGAGAAGGGCAAACCCTGCTCTAATTGCAGCGAGCAGGGAAAGGCCTGCTGTGCTCACCTGGGACCTGAGATGGGGTCTGGGTGCCTGCTGGTGGAGGCAGAAATAGGTTACAACACCTAGAACCTTCCATGAGTCTGTGGGACATTTCTCTGAGTAATAAATGAGGATTACTGATGATGAAATGCAAATGAATGAAGCACTTCAGTCAAAAACCTAGAGGTGGTATTTACCTGAGGAAATTCACTGTGAGGCAGGAGTGGGTTTTGGTTCTGTTTTAATTGGTGATGATTCAGACACATCCTGAAGCATTTCCCCTACCCCGAGGATGAGGAAGGGATGCCTTGCTTCTTTCCAGATTAATCATAATTTCTGTGGGAATGGTCAAACCAGACCTCCCCATAAATCTCTGTAAAATCCATAAGGAAATAGATAAAACCATCAACATGTTTCTCCCTTGCTCATTCCAGTAGTAAAAATTTTGTTGACTTGAGCAAGGAGAGCCTCCTTAGTATCTTCATCAGAGACACAAAGTCACTTCTGTCCATTCATTGAAAAAGGGGCTTTTGTAGGCTCTGTGCTGCTGCCAGGCAGGGAGGGAATTCCACCTCTGGAATGGGGGTCTGGTCAGACCAGACAGGTGGTTCAGCTGTGAATCTGGTCAAATATTGTCAAAAATCTGGTCAAACAGTGCCTCATGTATGATTTCATGGAAAATCCTAACATGGGAAAACAAAACACATCCTGCTCCTCAGGAGACGCATTTGAACTCTGGAATGTAATGTGGGGTGAGATTAGGGCCAAAAAGTTTTGTGTCACTAGAATTTTCTGTTTCAGTTTTGGTTTGCTTCTGCTGTGTTCTATTTGTAGGGGCTTGGGCTGAGAAGTTTGCCGTGGGGTTGTTCTGGTTCGTGATGGCGTGTTAATGTCAAATCCGTATTTTAAGTAGTTCTTGAAAACTGGTATTAAAATTCCCACGGGTATCAGCCCCTAAATATATATTTTTAAAGGTTGTGTCACAGTAACTTTGGGAGGGGACATAGGAAAACTGAAAGATCCATGCTGATTTCCATTGGAAATTGAAACAGTTTTAGGAGGAGTGAAAAATGAGAAAGTCACAATGCTAAACTTGTTCTTGATGTAAGTCGAGTCCAAAGGGGCAGTGTTGGAACTCTGGGGGATGAAAATTTCAGGCTTTCTGTTCTAAAAGACACTGACTCTCAAGCAAACACTGCATTTGACTTGAGGCCATGAAACAGACTTCCAAATTTGAGTGACAGCACTGGGGCTGTGGGTGTGTAGTTTAAATAGTATTGTGTGATCTCACAGGGTGAAAAACTTAGATTTGGGATTTTAGTATATAGTAATATATGGGGCAAGATGGAGGATTTTGGGTGTTGTCTAAGTCATTTTTCACCTTCTTCTTCCTTCTTCACCTTCTTCTTCCTTCTTTTTCATGGGTTTGGGTGGTTTTCTGTAATTGGTTAGTAAAGTCCACATTGCGGACTTCAAGCACTTAGTTAATGGCTTTAAAGTAAAAATAATTTAAGTAGCATTTCACAATTGGACAGATTGTCCTTGAGAAGACCTTGTACAGATAGGGAGGTACTCCGTTTTACCTCTGTTTTCTAACTTGCTAGACTTAGACTTAGAGTTTTCTAACTTGTTAGATGTGAGCTTAGAGCTCACGACTTGTGAGGCTGTAATACAAGTAAGAATTAATAAACACCAAGTCCGAAGACGAAACCGTGACTCCCGTGTATTAATCCCCACTCTAACACGAAGAAGAAAAGAAGATAAGAAAACCAACAGGGGAGAGCTGCTGTGGTGCTGGAACTGAGTGGCCCATGATGTGCATCCACCCTGGGGTGAGTTGGCTTTGAGGCCCAGCCTTCCATTAAACTCTTTTTGGCCATATCCAAACTCCTTGCTGCAGGGATGGAGGAAAACAAGGTGGGCTGGGGTTGAAGGTAGTGAGGTGTTACAGTTCTGTTTTTTCACCCAGTTACAGAAAACCACCCAAATCAATGAAGAAGGAAGAAGAAGATGAAGAAGAAGGGCTTAGACAACACCCCAAATCCTCCATCTTGACTCACACACATTACTATATACTAAAATCCCAAAAATCCAGGTTTCCAGAATTCCAGCAGTGAGGAATTCCGGATATATAGCAGATGGATGTGAAACAGGCCCTGCACTGTGGGAGCACAATCCCCAACAAATGCATAATCTGTTTCTCGTGAAAGACGTGTGGCCCCGTATAGAAGTTTTAGGTCAACTGATTCAGTTGAAGATTAGCCTCGATATTCTGAAAGGGAAGACTGTGGTTACTTAGGGGACTTTAATTTCTCATAAAGGATTATACTGGGGCACCACACTGCTGCCACAGTGTCAAATCTTTTTGTGGGTTTGCTAAATTAACCTTTGTGATGGAAAAGCTTATTATGCGCTTCCAGTCAAAGGAAGAGACGGGGTTTGAGTTTGTAGCAACTTAAAATGCCAGTGATTAGGATCCTAATCTAATATTCATAGTTTGGGGGCTTTTCTTTTATTTCTTCTTAAAGCATATTGCTCTACTGTATTGCAAATGACTTGCTGAGAATTTCAGGAAGAATTTCTTCATGGAAAGAGTGGTCAAATATTGGAAGGGGCTGCCCAGGGAGGTGGTGGAGCCCCCATCCCTGGAGGTGTTCAAGGAATGACTGGATGTGGCACTCAGTGCTCTGGGCTGGTTGACAGGGTAGTGATCAGTCAAAGCTTGGACTTGATGGTCTTGAAAGTCTTTTTCAAGCTGGTTCTGTGTTTCTGTGATGAGTCCTGCTCTGATTTAACATTGTGCGCAGGATACTTAAAATGGAAAACTCCATCAGAGGGACAGAAATATGTGCAGGTCATGAGGGGGAAGATACTGCAGATAAAGGTAAACCAATCTGGAAAAGTGACTTTAATGTGTGTAATGTTAAATCTCGCAGTCATATGTAGGGAGAGGAAAGGTTTCAGTTTTAGGTAATGATATCTATGTTACCACGTGCTTGCAGCTGCTGAGTGTGTATTTTAGGCTGCATGTCCCTCGTTGATGCCAGTTGACATTTTTTATCCTTCCTCACGAGTTTGTGCAAATTTTACTGCCTGGTGCATAATGCAGACAATTGGGGGTACTTTCTCACATTTGAGTCCCTTACAGGTTTAACAGGATTGGGAGGGAGCTGGTTCTCATTCCACTGAAGAGGTAGAATGAAGGACTTTGTCCCTACAGATCCTGTTTATTAAATATTGCCATGTCTGAAAGGCCTGATTGTTCTTGTACTTTCCCTTCAGATGCTGCTGTGGGTGGTGGCACTGGAGTGAAGGACAAGCTGGTTGACCTTGTGGGGGTGTCACGGATTTCTCTCTCCAAAGTCTCTGTTCCTTTTGACAGATTGTCCTTGCTTTCCTTTTCAGGACTTGCACCATAAACAGGCAATGTGGATACTCTGCTGTTTTCATTCCCTTGCTACCTCGTGGCTTCCAAACAAGTTGTTTGCTTTAGGTCCAGGGCAGGATTTATAGTGAAAAATCACTGGCCTGTTTAAAAAAGAAGCCACTCAAGAAAATGGTTATTTTGGTCCATTTAGTCAGTTACATTTTCTAGAACATCTGCCATGAAAACAGTGGGATCAGGTATTTCTAGAGAGGTTTTGTGGCTACTCCATTCCCCCTGGGCTGGGGTGTGCTCGGGGAAGAGGATTTGCTGTGGATTTGGGAGATCCCACAGCAGCAGGACAATGTTTTTGGTGCAAAGTTTGCTCTCTTCTGGCACAGGAGGAGTGTGAATTGAGAATGGTGGCAAGAAGAAAATTTAAAGAGAATAAGTGGAGATGAAAGCAAATAATGAAGTTAGAAAGAAAGAAATCAGAAGATAATCCACAATTCTTTTTTCTAGGAGCTTGCCAATGCTCTAAAAAATCCAAAAAAATCACAATGACTATATGATATTTTTTACAGCATTTCCATGTTCCAGCTACAGCCTGTGCTGATGATCAGAGGTCTGGGAGAGTTTACATGTGGAATGTACATTCTGCCTGCATACCCACCAGTGTGGCAAAATGTATTGCTAAATCCTGACTTTGCATATAAATGGATTTTCCACCCTTCTCTTTTGGTTCTAATTGAACCACATGAACATTGTCAACATACGAGATTGGTTTTTGACACCTTAATTAGCATTTTTTTAATTATTAAAAGCTTTAGCTAGAAGCACTGATAATTAAAATAAAGTAAACAAGCAAAAAAAAAACAGTAAAAAGGGAAAGAGATCCTGAAAAATTTAAATTCAAATGCTGGTCAGGGCTCTCTCCACCTTCCTTACACAGTTTTTATGCCTTTACATGGAAATCCTGCAGGGCAAGGTGGATGCAACTGGTCCAAATCTGGAATTCTCATTGGAACACAGTTTGCTTACACTTAGAGTAACATGGAGTTAAGGCTTTTAATAAAGGTTTACTGGCAAAGATAATTAACCCAGAAATAAGTTGAAATGCTTGAAGGAGGTGATGTTGTCACTCTAGAACATCCTTGCCTGAGGACGTAATTATAGTGGCATGAAGTTTTGAAATGGATTAATTTAATTGAGAAAAAAGCCCCTGCATGTTCTTAATCTGGAATAAGTGTTCCCCTGGAAATTGTTTTTACAGTTATTGTGGTCAGTCTCCCTGTCTAGAAAAGCCTTTAGAGTTCCTCTGGTAAGAGAGTTCTTGTGACAAGAGAATGAAGAAGTTTGTGTATCTCCTTTTGCTGAGTTCTTGTCATACAAGGCATTTTTTCCATTTCTTTTATGGAAAAGGCAAAAGTCTTTGAGATCTCAGCTATTGCTCTCTCTAAGAAGTTGCTGTTTGGGTGAGAGGGCAGAATTTTGGCATGGAAACTGCAGTGATTGGAGGGCAGCCTGCTCCAAGGCTGTTAGCTGTGGAACATTGGATATTTTAACAGCATCCTGATAAAATACTCTGAGAGGACACTTAGAGGATGGCAGCAAGGCTTCACAGCCCTGTTCAAAAACCATCCTGCAGTGAGCCAAGAGTGTGAGACCCTGTAATCCCATTTGTGTCCTGGCAGGAATCTGCTGGTCTCACTCCCAATTTGGCTTTTTGATAGTTATTTTTGATAGATATTGCAGCATGCTGATGTTGGCATCAACCTCTCAGGAGGTGGCTGTTAACAAAGCCTGTTTGTCATCAATATTCAGCAGAAATGGACTTTCTTTCCTCCTCAGATGTGATTGAGGGTTCAGTGACCTTTCCTTTCTTCTTCCAGGTTATAAGACCCTTTTGAAAGGAATTTCAGGGAAGTTCAGCAGTGGAGAACTCGTTGCAATTATGGGACCTTCAGGAGCTGGGAAGTCAACACTTATGAATATTCTGGCAGGATACAGGTCAGTACCAGTGAAAATCCTGAGTTCAGATATGATCACCGAGCCTGAGGGCACCTTGGAGACAACAGCAGAAGAAAGTTTAGCCTAGAGTTTGTCAAAAAACAGGCACTTCAAAGATTTCTGAATTAGATTCTTATTTCTTATCTTTTTTTTCCTCTATGTCCTGTTTTGGTCACTTGGGATTTATCTCTTAAACAGGTCTGATCCAAAAATAAGAAGCAATTTAAAATCCAAAAAAACCACACATATGAAGCAAAACTCCTTTTTTGGCTGTGTAACAAATCTGACTCAGTGTCTTATGTTTGTGATGTTTTTGAAATCACATAAACACTGGAAAAATCTACTCTTTTCAGTCACTGCTTCATAATGTTGATGTCTTCTTCACCAAAATGCAGTGACAGTGCTTCATCTTTTCTTATGTATGGCCATACAGGGTGTCTCTGTCTTGTTGTCCTTTGGGACATAAAGAACAGGATACAGAAACCTGAAAAAAACCCCAGCTTTAATTTCTTGATGTTTTTCTCAGATATTTATATACAACAGCACACATTTTGAGTAAAAATTTCGGCATCATGGCACGAAGCTTTATACGACAGAAAGCATAATCAGGAAATAATTTAATTTCTATCCAGCCTGTGAAATTTATTTCACTGTCTAAGACTTCCCACGTGCTCAGCCATGAGGTAGCACAGGGAAGGCAAGGCTGACCTCTGGTTGTTTTGCTGTCTGGTTTCAGAGAGACGGGAATGAAAGGAGAAATCCTCATCAACGGGCAGCCCCGCGACCTGCGCTCCTTCCGCAAAGTCTCCTGCTACATCATGCAGGATGACATGCTCCTTCCTCACCTTACTGTCCAGGAAGCTATGATGGTGAGCTCTGTTTCTTGCTCTAATACATCTGAGCAAGAGAAAATGGAAAATGGTTTGTGTTGTGCCCTTGGTTTTACTCCTGGCAGTGGCACAAGACGTCGTCCCTGTCTGATCCCGCTCAGTCAAAGTTCTTGGAATTTGATGGTGCCTTGAATTCCATTTCAGGCTCATCCTTCTAGGGGTTCTTTGGCTTTATAATTTCCAGTTTGTGCCCAGAATTATGATTTGGAAGGAGATTTAAGTGTCTGCTCCTTAGATCTCCTAGAGAATAAACTCCAAAATTCTTCACAAATGAGCCTTTGTAGGGACCATCTGTTTGCTTGGGTGGTGGATGAGTAACCTCATCTCTCTCTCTCTTTCTCCCCATCTTTCATGTTCTGACTGAAAATTGTTGTTTACACTTCAATGTGATCTCTCTGCCTCTTCTACTCTTTTGTGCCTTTTTTTAAAATAAAGGCATTTCATAAAATCTCTTTCATTACTTCATGGGGAAAAGAACAGGAACAGACTAAGTCCAAGATGTACAGGCAATGTAAATTCTTCTCATTGTTCTGCATAGCATCAGGAAGTTTATGAATTGCCAACTTGACCAGTTAGTCTGGAAGTGTATGTAGCTCAGCTTGAGAAATGAGCCTGTTTTTCTCAGAAATTGTTATCAAAATAAGGCTTAGGTTGCTCACACTGTGCCAGCTCAATTCACAAATTTTAAGGCCAGTACAAATTACTCCAGTTTTCATGTAGCTGATTTTCTGCAAAGAAGTTTTTCTTCTCTTTTGTTTACTTGAGTGTTTTCATCAGAATCCCACGGGATCACTTTTGCAGAATTAGGCCCAGATTATAGTTGCTGTCTAAAATTAATCAATCAAGGCTCTGACAAAAAATAATTACTTAACAGTTTAATTGCTTTTAATAAAGGTTAATCATGATGTTTTGTGGAGCTGCCTCTCAGGACAGCAGATGACATCTTTCACAAGGTTATTTATTTCTGTGCTCACTTGTTTGCATCCTGGAGAATGGCAGAGTTCTGTTATCCTTACAGTGTGAATGAAGCACAAATAAACTGTGTTTCTAGCATTGCCTGGGAAGTTTTTGGATGTGCAAAGTATGTCACTCCCCCATCTTCCTGTAAAGCTCTTTGACTTGCAGAATGGCCTTTATTTTTCTAGTACTCTTTTTGTCAGGTGCTTTGCATAAGTCAGATTAGACTCAGTTATTTACTGCACAGAAAAATGTGATGCTCGTGACTGAAACATTTCAATTCAAGTTCAGATTTTCTGGCTGGGTTGAAAGAAGTTGTTTAAGTGGTACCTTGGAGTGTTGTGCCTGAGACATCTGCTCTAAGTGGTGGTTGTGCTTCAGAGCAGTTCAAAATCAAATTCCATTGTTTCACATTTCAGGTATCTGCTCATCTGAAACTTCAAGAGAAAGATGAAGGCAGGAGAGAAATGGTATGTACACTGCCCCTCAGACTAGAATTTGGGGGGTGCCAAGAAGTGAGCTCTGTAAGGCAGACATTTTTTATCTAATACTGAACTGCACTGGACTTGTAATGACAGAATAAATCATAATCTCTAGGCTGACATGTGTCATTAGGAGGGAATGTTCACTGCAGTCTCCATGAAAGCTACTTTCAGGAGGAGACTGGAAAATTGTAAAAGATTTACTGAAACAAACTCACATGTTTTGCAGGATTCCTGTTAATGCACTTTTAACACCTTGGATTCCCTTATGTGCATGTCTGAGGGCTCAGGCATCTCGTGTGGGGTGAGATAAATCACCCAGCTGGACCTGCACTAGGAGCTGTGCTCTTCTAACCCATCCTTGGGAAAAGCACAACTTTTCCTGGAATGTGAAAATTGTGGCAACTTCCTAGGTAGAGCAGCTGGTTTTGTGACTGTCCTTTGCCTGTGTTTATTTCCAAATTGGAGCAATTGGTGTTTCTTCAGACTCAAAAGAATCCTTGAAAATCAGAAAGGGAAACTTAGAGTAATCAGCTTATGTTTGGTAAATGTGGGTTGTTTCTTCAATTGGAAAATAAATGTATATAGAAACAGCTGTTTACAGTTGTACTTTGGAAACCTTAGTTCATTTACACTTTAGTGAAGTTAGGCCAAGCAAGTTAATTCACTTGTTCACACTGTCACTGTAATTACAAGCAACTCTTTGAGTTAAAAACTGTGCTGTGTTTATTCAGCACACATTGGAAGAATTTTCTGGTTAGTGTTAACTGGCCTGTGCAGGAGAAGATAATTCATTTTATTCTTGTAAATTGGAGTGTAAATGTTTATCACAGATAAATGTTATGAATTTATATACTTGTGCTAGCAGGATTGCAGACTCTTGTTGAAAGCAGGAACAAGTGAAAATCCTCCAGTGAACCACAGTTTATGTTTCTAGTTGTCCTTGCTTGTGCTGCCTGAGTCCTGTTTACCCTTCCCAGAGATGAAGGGAATGAGGTAGTTGGGCTTTTTTCTCTGAGAAACAAGGCTTAGTGGGTTTTATTATTTTTTACTCCCTCTTCCTGGGAGAGGGAACTCCTGGAAATCCAAATCAGGACAAGCAAAGGGTCAGGCCCTGGTTGGTCTCACCAATTTTCACCAGGTCAGGCACTCTTTCTGGAAAACTCTCTCCATCCAAGCAGTTGATACTTTGAAAAATGGTGGGCTCTGTTTCCTAAACTTCAGTGAAGTACTAAATGTCTGGGCTGCTTTCTGCCTTTGAAGGAGTTTGTTAATTGCATGAGCAATGTAGCTTATGGATTCATTCATTTTTGTGTTCATGTTTTTACTGAGGCCAAAGAGCCACTTCCCTTACAAAGGGCTACCAGACCAGGTCTACAGTCACTGAACCAGAAAAAATCATAGTGCCTGGGATTGTTGTCCTTTTGCTCCAAAACCCCTGGGACGAGCTGTGCCCTTCCTGAGGCCGTGCCTTGAGGAAATCCCAAACATCTAAGAGTACCTGTGACAACTGAATTGACTCTGAGTGGGATGAAAACACTTGAAATCAATGGCTGCACTTGAAAGAGGAGAGTGTGGAGAACAGATGAGATAAAGCAGGTCACTGCTCCACAGAAACCACTGTGTTTTGTTACAGAGTCCCTTGCAGAGACAACCCCAGAGTTCTATTGAAAGAATAGAATTTGGTTTCTTGGTTTCTTTGGAAGTGTAAGAGCCCCTCACACGCTGCAGAGCTCTTCTGATGTCAGTGCCATATCCATAAATCCACAGCTATAGAACAACTGATTTCCACTCTTTTCTCACCTCTTTACTGAGTGAGGTCATGTGGGACAAACAAACAGAATTTGGGTCAAAGCAGTGAGTGGTAGCCTGTTAATGCTGAGTCTAATACATGCCACATTAGATGGAAAAAGGCTTTAAGTGTGTGGGTGATGAAACAACCCGTGAGCTGGCTCACAAACTCCATGAAAATAAGTGAAGGGGCTGGAGGGTTTTTTCATGTTCCAACAACATGGAATGTCCTGTTCCCTGCAGGTGAAGGAGATCCTGACAGCCCTGGGTTTGCTGACATGTGCCAACACCAGGACTGGGAGCCTTTCTGGAGGCCAGAGGAAACGTCTTGCCATTGCTTTGGAGCTGGTGAACAACCCTCCTGTCATGTTCTTCGATGAACCCACCAGGTACTTCAAGGCCAAAAATGAAAGATAGACAAATATGGTTTTGCACAGTAGAACAGTGTGGGTTTTTTGCCTTCTTTTCTTCTGTTAGAGATGGGATTAATGCTCGGGAGCTGCAGATTTTGTGTTCGGATTCAGATGTTCATTGATTCTTATCTGTGTTACAGTCTCACAAGTTGTGAGTTCTGTCTTAACAGAGTGAAAAATGGCTGTGTTTTTAACTCTTTCCAAGGTCTTTTAAGCACAAATTGCCCAATTGTGAGATGACATCTAAATTATTTTTACTTTTAACCAAATAACCAACCAACCGTGGTCCTCAATGCGGATTTTTGTATCCAATTACAAGATACCACCCAAACCCATGAAGAAGAAGGTGAAAAAGAAGGACTTACCCTACACCCTAAAACCTTCATCTTGCTGTATATACATTACTGTATTCTGAACCCTTAAACTGTAAGTTTTCCATCCTGTGATATTACACACTTCTATTCAAACTACACACCCATAATCCCACTGCTATCACTCAATTTTGGAAGCCTTTTCCACAGCCTCAGGTCAAATGTAGTGTTTTCTTGAGAGTCAATGCCTGTTAGCACAGAAAGCCTAAAATTCTCAGCTTCCAGGGTTCCAGCAGAACAGAGCTACAGAAAAGTTATTCACCTCTAAATCCTTGGAAAAAGGCTCATTTTGTGTTGCCTGCAAGCACTGAGTAAGGCCAAGAAATAATTTGATCTGAGTTCTTGGTGCCTTGGGTCACTGCTGCAACTACTGGACTGTGGGGCTGTAAGTAATATTTAAAGCAGACACAAACTGCAGGAGGAAGGAAAAGAGAGAGGAAAATATTGTGGCATGGATTTTCTTTTTCAAGCAAAGACAGCTTGAATATAAACATTTTAAAATGTGACTTTTGGTAATGAGTGTGATCAGTCTGGGAGGAGGCTGGCAAAGCTATGAATATGCATCTATTCATTAAAGTTGGGAGCATTTAAATCTGCAGCCCTCAAATGTAGAAGTCCCTTAAGGCAGCTTTGAGAATATTTTTTTTTCATTCTCAGGCATGCTTCCAACTTAATTAAAAGCCTGATGGAGAAATACAAGCATAAGGTTGGCATATGATAAAATGAAACTGCTACAGAGAAAAATTGTAAAAGGATAATAATGTGAGACCAAGTAGCAAATGCATGTGCTGGTTTTGAGTGGTGCCTGTGGTTAACAAATTTGTTTGTTTTTTTTTTTTTCCAGTGGCTTGGATAGTGCATCATGTTTTCAGGTGGTCTCTCTGATGAAGGCTTTGGCCCAGGGTGGCAGGTCCATCATCTGCACAATTCACCAGCCCAGTGCAAAACTGTTTGAGCTCTTTGACCAGGTATTACTCTCAAACTTTCTCTCCATGTGTAGTTTAGGGTGGTTATGCTTCCAAGGCTACACTCTTTAATCAAAAACATGATTGAGCCATCTAGCTGATGGCTGCAAATCATTTAAAGAAATTAAATGAACGACAGCAAAACATATATATTTTAATTATGTTTTTTCCTTCTTCTTTCCCTGTGTCCTACATTTATGTGTAATGTTTGTGAAGAATCTTGCTGTTAGGTTTGTGAAATCATGATTATTGCACTGGTGATATTTCACCCAGCACTGCTCCTGTGCACAGGGCTGTCACTGAAGTAAATCAGAGCAATATAAAAAGCAGGAGAGCTGCAGTGTCACTGTCTGCAGTGTTGCAAGCATATCTTCTCATCCTAGATACACAGGTGTAGATTGAGAGGAGTTAATTCACATGAAATAATAATAATCGAATTTAGTATTGAGAATTAACTGAAATTAAGTCAGTTGGAGAGCTTTTCTCCAAGCTAACAATGGCATGTGGACCATGTGTGTTTAGATTAGATAAAAATGTATTTTAGTCATGTTAGAGGGTTTAGATTAGTCCTGTGAGAGCTGAGAGAAAACATCCACCACCACAGGTGAACAAACTCTTGCAGATTGCCAGTCTGGCACGGAGATTTATTTAAAGTCAATATTGTGGCTAAAAGTGAGAGTGATGGAGCTGTTTGCTGTTGCTGTGCTGTCCCAGCTCTCCTTCCCTCCCTGCATGCACCAGCCTCGTCTCCCAGCCCAAAATATCCATAATGTGTGGAAATTAGATGGCTTGGCTCTCCAGCTCCTTGCCTATTTTCAGCATGTGCCAAAGGCTGGAATTAGTGTGTTTCTGTGTTAATCTATTTGGAGTCCTGGAGGCAGTGTGTGCAGAATTCAAACTCCAGGCATTAAATCTTCTGTTAGTTGTAATTCCATGCAAAGTTAATTTTGAGTGGTGACAGATCTTCCCAAGGTGTTCCTCCCACAGGGACAAGGAGATGTTATGAGGCAACAGGTTCAAGTAGTTTGATACTATTTCACATTTTTTCTTATTTCTTTTTCTTCTATTTTCTTTTTTTTTTTTTTCTCCTTCATGTTCTCCAGCTTTATGTTCTAAGCCAAGGTCAGTGCATTTACCGTGGGAAGGTAACAAACCTCGTCCCTTACTTGAGAGATTTGGGGCTGAATTGTCCAACCTACCACAACCCAGCAGATTTTGGTAAGGACAGCTTAAGTAGTTTATTTATTTTGTATTTTATAATACAAAATAAATATTTTGTATTTTATAATACAATTTTTTTGTAAAGGGGTCACACCATGGTGTGATTCACTTCTGTATTTATATTCTTACATACTTTGTCCATATATGAACCAAAATTCAAAATAAAATGAATCAGATTTTTTTTTTCCCTGAGTAATTTGAATGCCATCTAGTGGTACAATTTAGTGAATATTTCTCTCTGTTAGAAGTCCAGGTTCAGGAAATGAAATATAAAGCATATTCTTTAGTGTTTCATAGTAACTAATATAAGTGGCTCTTTTAAGTGGCTCCAGAATTCTGCTTGTTTTCTTTTTATCTTGAGCAGTTTCACTGTGGTATTGTACAGGTTAGAGCATTGGGGGAGGTTTTCAGTGTTGTTTCCTAATTGAAAAAAAAACTAAAGTGCCACAAAAATAGACTTTAGTCATTTTTTGCTACCTGTATTCACTGCCTTTCCTCTGAACTGGTTCATTTAACTTCCAGTATGAAGTGATCTCTCTGAAGATTTATGGAAAGATGCATTAAAATGTTGTTTGTATAGATTCAAATTTGCACGTGGCATTTTACAGCCTGTACTATATATATATAAAAAAAAAAAGTCTGGTTTTATCAGCACTGCAGCATCAAGGGGATTTAATAACAAGGTGTGCACCTGGTCAGCAGTGCAAAGCAGTGACTGAAACCTTAGCAAGGCAGTGACAGAAGCCTTTGCAAAGGAGTGACTTAAACTTTTGCAGATCAGAGACTGAAAAACTTTCTGTTTTTGTAGTGATGGAAGTGGCCTCTGGCGAATACGGGGACCAGAACAGCCGCCTGGTCAGGGCTGTGAGGGAGAGGATTTGTGACACAGACTACAAGAGAGATGTGGGTGGGGAGAACGAGCTGAACCCTTTCCTGTGGCACCGGCCCTCTGAAGAGGTATTTTTGTCCATCTCAGCCCACAGGGCTGCAGGGGGAGGGAGGGGATTTAAACCCCGGGTCAGTGGAGGAGGCTCCGGGCACGCTCAGCTGATGTGAGTGGGCTTTTGTGAATGAAAACCAAGCCAGATACTGCAGAGGAAGGAGTTTATTCTGTGGTGTGTTTTTTTGCAGGACTCCTCCTCCACAGAAGGCTGCCACAGCTTCTCTGCCAGCTGCCTAACCCAGTTCTGCATCCTCTTCAAAAGGACTTTCCTCACCATCATGAGGGACTCGGTAAGAATGGCTTTGTAATAACTTTTGTAGCCCAAAGCTCTGTTCAGCTGGGTGTGAGGCTGTGTGATAAGGACTCAAAGGTTCTGTCCAGCAGCCCACCCATGAATTATCACAAAATTTCAAAGGGAAGAGGCTGATCTTTGAGTCTTGCTGATAACTCTGCCACCTTTATTGTGAATGACAGCTTTCAACACAGCACTCAGAACTGGCCTAAAAACCTAAAGTTTAAATCTCCTCTGTGCTGGCAGGTCCCTTACACAGTTATTAATCCTGCTGAAAAGTGAGTGGGAAGTTGCAGTGCTGTGTCACAAAATTAGGTTTTCCAGAAAATTCAGGATGGCAGAGATAATAATTTCAGTGTGATGTAAAGTTGCTACTTAAAGTCTTCATTTTTGGAAATGGAAAATCTGTAGATTAAAAGTTTGCTTCTTTGCCATAACTTGTTCTCCCTTCCTGCTTTTTATAAGTGCATTTGTCAACAAGGATTAATTAAGGTAATGAATTAAGATCAGGAGAAACTGTAACTGATTTGCTGATGCATAGATTGAAGGACAAAGTTGTTTTTAATATATTTTCTTTCCTGCTCGACTCTAAAGGCTTGCATTTGCTCCCAATATTATTATTTCTTTTGTTCTTCCAAGCCTCTTGTGGGAATACTGTGTTGCAGAGAAGGCACAGAAAGCTAATTTATTCCTGATGAAGTTACTTTGGTCTATACAAGCCTGAAATGCCTTTTCTGCTTCTCTTCTGCTCTGGGGAAATTTATCTTTTAGTCAGAAAATCTTGTTCCCCTGGTGAATAAGAGCCAGTGGCTCCATGATATTGTTAGAGAGTGAGATTTCAGGTTGCAGCTTTTGCAGTTCCTGCCTGTATTACCTGGAAGAAATTTCTGTGGGAAGCTCATAATATTTCTTACCCAGTAGGAAATTAACATTTCTCATGGCAGGGCATTGTAACTTGATGATCTTTAAGGCCTTTTGCAACCCAAACCATTCAATGATTTCTAGGTCAGATTTTCTGGACATAAGTGTTCCTTTCCTGCAATCATTCTGATTTCAGCCAGGCTGTCACTGGTTTTGAGACTTTCTGATAAATGCCACTCTTTGCTTCTCACAGGTCCTGACACACCTGAGGATCACCTCACACATTGGCATTGGGCTGCTCATTGGGCTGCTCTACTTGGGCATTGGCAATGAAGCCAAGAAAGTCCTCAGCAACTCGGGATTCCTCTTTTTTTCCATGCTGTTCCTCATGTTTGCTGCTCTCATGCCGACCGTCCTCACCTGTGAGCAGTGGGCACAGCACAGGGGAGGGGATTGCAGGGGGCTGGGAGGCTCTTAGAATGTGTTTGGTTTTGTGTAAGACAGCATTTGGCTTGTGATTCTGCCTTTAAGACAGGTGGGGGGATAAATCTTGCACCCAAAGCAGCCCTGCTGTGCAAGCAGAAACAGGCTTGGCCAGTGGCACTTCTCCCTCCTCAGTTTTCCCAGTGTTGTTCAGTGCTACAGTCCTGGACTGGAATCACTTATCCCAGTGATTCTCAGCCATGCCCCTGAGCTCGTGGTTGGACTTAGGGAGGATGGAATCATTTCTCTGGGGCTTCCAGGTTATGACTCCTGCATAAAATCAGCTTATTTGTGTGGTGTCAGAAGCAAACTCCTGCAGAATGACTGTTTCATGCTTGCTTTTGGGGTGCTGTTACTTTGGATTCCCTGTTGGACCAAAAGGAATAACCAAGTTCTTTAAGTTTTGACACCACTTTTAATTGAAAAATCCTCTTTCAGGGAGGTTCAGCTCACCTGAATAGACTGGTCCATAGTCTCAACAGTGAGCAGCTCTAGGGGCTGACCTCTAAGATTTCATTACAAATCACTGAAACTTGCTGCTCTGTCAAAGACCTGAGAGTTCTAGTCCCACCCTGGGACTGCAGCAGTGCAGGATTAGATATGGATGAACTGTGTTGTTTTTATGTGCAGCAGTAGTGCACCCTGCCAATCTGACTGAATAATCTGTGTTCTCTGCAGTTCCCCTTGAGATGGGAGTGTTTCTCAGAGAGCATCTGAACTACTGGTACAGCCTGAAAGCCTATTACCTCGCCAAAACCATGGCTGATGTTCCTTTTCAGGTACATGCTCTACTCTTCAATAAAACAGAGCCATTTAAGTTCATGAATGACAAGCCATCTTGCCAAGAAGATTAGTACTGGTATTTTATCCATTGGAATGGTGGGGAAAGTGTGGTGTCTGGTCAAGCTTCAGGGATGAATTAGAAGCACCCTGAGAGTGCAGGACTACACAAAAGCTGAGACCTGACCCAACATTCTTTTAATAAACACATGACCAGCTTGGCTTATTTGCAGGAGGGGAATTGTGAAGGGATGGGAATGGAATCTGTTTTCAAATGTAGAAAGCAGGAAGACAGGAATCACACTCCTGTCACGTAATGGGGAGGCTGAGAGCTGTGGATTGATTAGAACCCCCCCACGTTTCTGTCTTACTCAGAGGAGCAGAGGGACAGTCCTTGGCTGTCAGGGGCTGACTCCCAGTGCATGTCCTTGCAGATCATGTTCCCTGTGGCTTACTGCAGCATCGTGTACTGGATGACATCCCAGCCCTCGGACGCGCTCCGCTTCGTCCTCTTCGCAGCCCTGGGCACCATGACATCCCTGGTGGCTCAGTCCCTGGGCCTGCTCATAGGTGCAGCCTCCACATCCCTCCAGGTACTGGCGGTGTTTTGTGGTCTCACAGGAGCTCTGCTGAATCCTAACTCTGCTCCCTGTCACTGCTGCTGTGTCCCCAAGATGTTTGTTGAGAGGTGACTGATGCCTTAAATTTTAGGTTTCATGTTTTTCAGATTCTGTGCTGCCCAGGGGTGCAGTTCTGAGCCTCATATTAAGTGTCAGTCAGCTCTTCTCACAGAGTAGGGAGACAAAACAAATCCTTTTCCTGCTGGAGACCAAGGACAATGAGTACAACTTTCAGGCCCAAAAGCACAAACAATGGTGGGCTGAAGAGAGAAAACAAGAAGGATGGAACTTCATAACCTGAAGCTGTAATTGGACAATTAAACCCCAATATGCAAATGGACCAAAACTTATGAAAGTGTGAGACCTTGTGACTGGTTGTCCATTTTATGACATTTCAAGTCCACCTTGGGTGTAGCCCTGGCCAGGCTCTTGTCCTGCCCAAGGTGTATCCTTAAAGGTCTTTTAATAAATATCTGCTTTATTCTCCAGCTCTGTCCAGTCTCTGTTCCAGATCAGCCTTCCCAAGGGATCATGACAGACAGAAAGTTTCTTGCTCTAGCAGAGCTCTTGATGCTCCCCACTCACATCAGAACACAGACATGCCCTAGGTGTGAGGCTCTGAAGTTCCTGCCCCACCTGAAGGGGCTGTGCCTGCCCCTGCGTGGGCGGATTGTCACTTGCTGCTCATCCCAGACTGAGCAGGTCCTGGAAACTGCAGGACTGATGTGTTTCTGCATCCCCACAAACTGGAAATTTTCCACAGTAGCTCAGGAGAAGGTTCTTCCATGCACATCCAAAAAAACTGTAGAAGGAAAGGTTAGAAAAGGCTTGCCAAAACCCAAATTTATGGAAAGGGAGGGAGAGTGGCAGCTGTTGGCATGACTGGAAGCTGGCCATGTAACTCCTGGCAGGAGATGTGCTGAGGTGACCATTCCACAGCAGAACAGATGATTCTGACCTCAATATGCATTGATGCTTGACCAATATGCATTGATGCTGTCAAGATTTCTGCAGTAGAACACTTGATTCCCTCTCTGTGGAGACCAGCATAGCCTTATGCATGATCCCTGTGCTTCTACTCTTCCCCTCACAAGAAATCTCACAAGAAAAAAAGAAAAAATCAGCAATTTTCTAGCATTTCAAACTGTGATAATTTGGGAGAGTAGAATTATTCCTAAGAGAAATAGAAGAGCAAGTTAATTTTTACTTTTTCTCTGTCTTTTTTGACGAGAAACACTCTATTCCTCCTTCTCTTCACAGGTGGCAACTTTTGTAGGTCCAGTTACTGCCATCCCAGTCCTTCTGTTCTCTGGGTTTTTTGTCAGCTTTGATACCATCCCAACATACCTCCAGTGGATGTCCTACATTTCCTATGTCAGGTACTGCTGGGGAGGCCTTCACCCTCCCATCTGGAAATGCTGTTTGTTTGCCTTTGCCTGCTCAGTTGCCTGGTTATTTTGGGTGCCAGAGAGACTGTTCACAGCATGTTCTTTTAGAGTATAAACATACTCATACATGTGATGTAAACCACATTATCTCACTGCATTTTAAGTTGTGATGTTGTGAAATAAATAGGAACAGACTACTGGCCCCAAGTCCGTGTCAGTCCCTTTGAATTCAGTGGGATTGCACAGCATGAAAATTTTCCTGGATTTTGCAATAGTGGATTTATGAAATAATAGGGACATCACCAGCTGAGAAATTGATGCCAGCACCTCATTTTGGAAGAAAATATTGTATAAGTCACTGCTGTATCCTAGATAGGTTTGCTGGCTAAAGGCCTGTTTTTAAGTTTTGCAGTAGCACTTGCCACAAGAGACACAGGATTTGTGTCACCTCTAATTTAAACTGCTGCTTTAAGATCCATGGGCACCTTATATGCTGTCTGTGTCTGACACAGCTGTCTTAGGATGGCACAATTCCCACCAGGAGACCTGTGGAGGGATAGTTTAGACTTGACACTGAAATGTTTATAGCTGAGATTAGGAGAGGGGAATTTTCCCATTCCCCATTTCCCCACCCTGCCCAAGCTGCACTATTACTGAGAAATCCCAGGGAAAAAAAAAAATCCTCTGTTGCTAAGTGAGGTCCTACACAGATTCCTGTCAAAGATCATGAGACTGCACCTCCTGAATTAATACTTAGAATTCAAGGTGAGGCCTTAAACCATTGCCTGGCTTGTGTGGGGTCTCTTGAAGCCAGAGGGAGCTTTCATATGCATGAGATCCGTGATGCTTTATCTCCTTCCAAAAGCAGATCTTGGGAACATTACCAGTGAAACTGTTAGTGTACAGAGGGAAGGAGAAGGGACATTTCTAGATTGATGCTGGTTTTAACATATTTCTGACTTCGAGCCATGATTGTGTCCCTGTTGCTTGTTTAAAAAAAAAAAAAAAGTCACTTTTAAATGGGGAATTTCTGAATATGAGTTGAAATTATGCTGCTTTCTGATTTAACATTTTTCTTTTGGAGAAATTGCACTGTGCACTAGCTGGAAGCAGTTAAAGGCAAAACTCCTGCCCTTGTTCCCTCTTACGTAAAACACCCGTGACATGTGATGTGTCTGATTGCAACAGGGACAGAACTGTGCCCCAAGACAGATGTGCCAGAACAATATTGAACCCCTCAGCATTCCAGCTGAGCTCTCACAGGGATTGTGCTGCACTTCCCAGAAAACTAACCAGATCACCAGGATTTTCCTTGTAATCCCTCCTTCTCCTTGCCAGGTACGGCTTCGAAGGAGTCATCCTCTCCATCTACGGACTGGACCGAGAAGACCTGCATTGTGACAAAGATGACACCTGCCACTTTCAAAAATCAGAGGCCATCCTGAAAGAACTGGATGTAGAAAATGCTAAACTTTACCTGGACTTCATCGTCCTCGGGATTTTCTTCTTCTCCCTGCGCCTGATTGCCTATTTTGTCCTCAGATACAAAATCCGAGCGGAGAGGTAAAGGAGAAGCAGCTGAACCAATGCAGTAGGAGAACTTTAGAGATGCAATAGAGGGCACTTGACATTGTCTCACTGTGGCAGGCTGGTCCCCCAGTGCCCAGCCAGATGCTGTCCTGACCGAGCCCATGGAGAGCCACAATGGGATAGTGGACATACAGTGTTAATCCAATCAGTCCAGTTGGGTTGGGTCATGTTTTCATTACACTTTCTAGCTTTAACTAGGAAGAAGAACTAGAAGGGAATTTTTACACCACAGGATATCCATGTCAAGGCAGTGTAACTGTAACAAGACATCTGGCTGCAGGAGCTTTCCTTAGGAAAACCAATTTTGGGATAAAGTCACCAGGATACCAGTCCTGTGGCCAGAATAGTGTAATGTCATCTCTAGCTGACAAGGTAGTGAGATGCAAAATGAGGAATGCAAAGAAAATAGAATTCTCTCATCTTTTTAAATTTCATCTTTGCAGTTTTCTATGTATTATTTTGCAATTCTTTTGAATAGAATTACCCCTTCTGGCTAAAAGTCTGTAAATGTATTAATAAGGTAAAGATATCTTTTTAATACGGATACTTTTTTAAAAGAAACCTAAAGTGATTCAAGTAATTATTTTTGTTTCTGTCTGAATTTAGAATTCTGGTGCTTTACTTGTCGAGCTGGTCTCATATCTGAAAACTGTAATAACAGGAGGAAAAGGCAGATTCTGAATCTGCACTAAACCTGTGGTCCCATTTGGAAGCAGCACTGGATAGCACATGCAGTTAGACGTGGTCAAGCTGTCACTGAATGGTTGAAAAAAATATTCTTTTGCAGTGTCTTTAAATCCTTAGTATTTGTGATATTTTGGGATACTAACTCTGTTCATTATCTGTTTGATCTACCTCCTGCGACTGAAAAAAATCAAAGCACTCCAAGGCTCATTTTTAATTGAATTGTGCAAGCAGAATCTGTCCCTAAAGTGATTGTTAAAGGAGTGCAAGAGCTGTCCACAGATCAGAGCTTGGGCTACTGTGTTAAAACACCTGTGACTGCCTCATCCAGAGGTGTTCATTATATCTGCAACACACTCTGTGTAGGACTCTCCAAAAAACACACAAATGACCTTGTCACGCTGCAGGTCTAGTTATGCCAGGCAGTTTTGTTCTCATCCCTAAGCCTACATGCACAACATGAGAATCAGTTGATCTGAACATCAATGAAACTGTTATTTTGGGCCATCTCACCTCTGTAAATTTGGCAGGGGGAATTTCTGGTTCCAAGCTGAAATGGGAATTTTGTCACTGATTCTGATGGGTTTGGATTTTCAACCCGAAGTGAATCCACCACACTCACGTGGGACACCTTGGTGAGCTTTGGTGCAAATTGCACCACGGCCTTCTGCCATGACTGTGAATTTATCTTGGTGTCTCAGACCCCTGAGTGAGGCCTCCACCTTCTGGAAATGCATTATTCCCACCAGGATGCTGAAGTCTTGCAGGCTGGAGGCAGCTCAGTGTCAGCAAACCCTTGAGGAGCCCAACAGCTCATGGCAGCAGGGTTGGTAAGAGGCACCTGGTGCATCTTCTGGCCCCCAGCAGTCAAAAATCCACAAACTTTTCCAAGTCTCTGTGGCTGTGTCTATCCTAGAGAAATAAATAGTGCCAGCTCTGTTAGTCCTCAGACAGCTGGGGCTAATAGGAATGGCCCTTGTGCTGACTTCTACACAACCCAAACACTGTCTGGAAAAGCTCTGGCTGTGCTGGGCTGCAGCTCTGCCATTTAGCAGGGAAGAAAATTGTTTCCCAGTTTTGCTGGCCTGTGCCCAGGCTGTGTTTGATTTACCAATACAGACATAGACTGTGTGTATCTGTTAAACTCAGGACATCTGAACTAAGCCTGTGGTCTGTAAAGCTTTAAATCAAGGCACATATTTTAGGAAGGATGGCTGAACTTTCCCTGGAAATAAGGTTTACCTGTGAAAGCAAAATCTATCTTTACTGTTGAAGAAAAGGCAAACTCCTTGCACAGCCTCTTTGCATCATTTCTGTTGCTGTTTTTTTTTTTTCTCAGAAAGCTTTTGTACAGCTCTGCAGGTTTTCCAGGCATAATATATGGCTGCCAGATTTGAGAAATTAAGAGTTTGAGCTAGTCTAAATAATACTCATAGCTGTGAACAGTTCTTAAACAAGGCACAAGCTGAAATCCCTTTAGCACAACGTGCCTTGATTATTTCAAGATTCTCAAAGTATTTGTGAATATTTCAGGCAGTTCAAACACTTTTTTGCAAGCAGACAAAGGACCAGATTTGCGAAATTACTCTTGGGTTGCAGACTTCTGGTCCAAGCTGAGGTCCAAGAGTGTGACACCCCTGGCATTGAATACCTTCAGGGTTCATGTTTTGTGTTCACCAACAGCATTTACCAAATACCACCCTGACAATCCCTTGCAGTGTTGCAAATTAATTAACTTTGCTGCCATTTCCATGCTGGAATCTTTCAGGATGCTGTTCTCTCCCATCTAGGCCAGTTTAGCTGTGTGAATTCCTTGGATACTGTCTTGTTATCTGTGCCTGTTCCTCTGTTTTTAGACTGTCTCATTTTATGTTTTTAGCCTCCAGCATGTCCTTCTGATCTGTAACTTTGTATTGTGTTAGGGTAGCCAAAAATCTGGTCCCCTATGGGTGTTCCTGAGAAAATTCCTGCTCTGGGAATATTTTTGTCACTCTTTTTTTTTGTTAGATACACTTTTTCCAGCCTTCTGCTGGCAGCATTTAGCTGGAGGTTACTATTCTAAGGAATTGTCTCAGACTGTAGTATCCCAGTAAAGAAGTAATTCTGTGGAAACTCAATGATACACATAGATGAGATAATAATTTTTTTCCCTGCCTAGCTCACAAATTAATTAAGGATCTCTCTTTTGTCACTGCTGTGGGACAGAAGCATTTGAAATCCATCCCAATTATGTTTTCATCTACTGCAAAGATTTTTAACGTAGTCTCAGGTTGGCTTTTTTTCCTCTTTACATGGAGATAAATTCTAACAGGCTGGTATAAAACACATTCCCAGGTTAATGGGCTGAGCATGCAGGTGCTGTTGTGTTGAGCAGCACCTTGTGAAACTTCTGGAGGCTTCACTTGGAAGAATAATAAGGCCAGCAAGATTCTAAAGGCTTCAAATCCTCAATTTTCAAATCCTTGCTTTTATAGCCATATATAAAAAGCCATAAACCCTTTGAAATCAATGCCACTGTTGCCATTTGAACCAGCCACAGCCTGGCTAAAAGTTGTGTAAGAGGCTGAAGGTTTCTGAAGGTCACTTGAAAACTGAATGTATGATTTTTGTTGGGATTGCAGGAAGACTTTAGTGTCCTGTTGGCCTCCCTGTTCTGTTTTGACTTGTTTTGAGATGTTGCTTTGGTGACTGTGTGCATTAGTTAAGACTTCAGGTCCTTCATACTTCTTTTGTTGTTTTTCTTTATGTTTTTCCTTTGCATATAGTCTGAAAAACCCTAAAGGTTTTTAAAAATAACTTGAAGCATTATTATTTACAATTAAATAAAAGATTCTGCTCTTCAGAAATTGAGAAGATAACATTGTTACAGGTCACAGGGAGTGGAAGAGGACTGGTGCTGAAATCCTCTTCAGGATTTCAGAATTTAGAGCACAAAGTACCTATTTTCATTAAAAGAGAGGAATATGTGCACATGAAACAGGGAGAGCTGGTTATGTAAGTGGGAGATAATGAACTGGAGTCCAAGAACTGGATGTCTCAGGTGACTGACAGTTCCATCCACACTTTTGTGTCAAACTCTGTGTTCTCAGCACAAAGGAATGTTTTATTAAACACTTGTTCCTGCAGGGAAGTGTGGTACACGCTGACCTGTGCCACCCCAGTGATCCTCACAGAGGAGATCTTTTCTGACCTATTTACACAATGCTGGGTGGATTTTGGGATTCTAAGAATCAGGGGGAAGGCCAACAAAGCAGATAATCCTGGTGGGAGTGTTACAGACCACCCAGACAGGATGAAGAGGCAGATGAAATGTTCCATGGGAAGTCTTGTGATCAATGCCCCTTGCTCCTGTGGGAGACTTCAACTTGCCAGATGTCTGCTGGAAATATAACACAGCAGAGAGAAAAACAGCCCAGGAGGTTCCTGGGGTGTGTGGGAGGGAATTCCTGACACAGCTGGGGAGGGAACCAAGCAGTGGTGATGCCCCACTGAACCTGTTTGTGAGCAGAGAAGGGCTGGTGGGGGATGAGATGGTTGGAGATCCTCTTGGGCACACTGAACATGAAATAAGAGGTTTTGGTTCCTGGGGAGATGGAGGGGTGGCAGCAGAACTGAGGACAGGCTCTGGTCTCTTTAGGAGTCTGGTGGACAGAGTCCTTTGGGAAGCAGCCCTGAAGGTCAGAAAGGCCCAGGAAGACACAGAGATCCTTTAGAAGGAAATCCTAAAGGCACAGCAGGAGCAGGCCATCCATCCCCATGTGCCCAAGGATGAGCCAGAGGGGGAGAAGGACTGGCCTGGCTGAGCAGAGAGCTTTGGCTGGAAATCAGGGAACAAAAATGGGTGTATGACCTTTGGAAGAAGGGGCAGGAAACCCAGCAGGACCACAAGGATGTTGTGAGGTTATGCAAGGAGAAATTAGAAGGGCCAAAGCCCAGCTGGAACTTAATCTGGCTACTGCTGTAAAAGACAATAAAAGATATTTCTGTAAATACAGCACTAAGGAGAGTCTCCATCCTTCATTGGATACCATCCTTTGTTTCCTGCCAGAACAGCCCCACAGGGTGCAAGTGCTCAGGAATTTCTGTGTGGAGATCCATTTATAACGAATGATCATGTGAAAAGCTGTTGGGAACTAGAAGTAGGCAGAAAATGACACCGTGTCATGTCCTCTGTGACAGCTTGTCACAGGCTGATCACTGCAGTGCCACACAGCACTGGAGAGTGCATAAATTAAGTGCTGAGTGCCACTGGAGTTAATCAGGAGCTCTGCCATTAGTGAAAAGGGGCAGTGGCATTTTCAGGGATCAACTCCTACTGCCCTCCTCTTAAATGCCTGTTCCCACAATACACAAAGAAACTGTTGTGGTGTATCCCACTGAGTGATTTTTATCAGCCCTCATATCACTCTTCACATTATATGTTTAAAAGTTTCAGGCTGAGCCTGCAAACTGAGTTTCATTTTAATTCTGTTTATTGCTTTATTTCTGTTTCTGTACATATTTCAAGTAGAGTTTCTGAAGGAGTAATTGTACCGTAGAGCACAAAATTTAGCTTCAGGCTTTTTGTTATTTTGAAATCTTACGACAAATGATAATTTTATGCAGTTGTCAGCTGTAGAACCTTTCTTTAAGAGATTTAGATTTCTGTTGAGACCTGTTGCCAGCACTGTAAAACAAAGAGTGACCAGTCAGGATGTGTCTCCTTTGGCACAAAACACTACCACGGCTCAGCCTGCATTCTCTGCACTGGTTGTGCCTTCAAGACACATCCAGCTTTTGCTGGTTCTTTTCTTTTATTTTTTTTTTTTCTGGGGGCACCCATGCAGCTCAGCCCATGCCATCAATTGCTTATGTCCCTTTTTTCTGGATATTCATGGCTGCTGTCCACATGGAGTGTGAAATGAGCTGCTTGGGAAGAGTGAAGGATGGTTAAAGGTGGAGGGGTGACTTTGAATTTCCTTGGAGTTACCAAACCCCAATGTGCTGGATCTCTGGGTGTGCTTTACTCTTTCAAGAAGAAAAAAACAATCAGAAATGTCCTTTTAAGCAGATTGTAAGCCAACATGGAAGTTCTACTTTTAAAGGTTGATGGGGTTTTCTATTTCAGTGGCATCTGTGATGTCTTTTTTTGTGACCCCGTTGTAGCTTATTTTAGTGGCCCATTTAGGGTAATCATTACACAAACTCCTTTCTGTTACTTCCAGAAACCAGCTTTCCTGCCCTCTGAGATAATTACACCAACCTTTACAAATGTGAGTTAGTTGTTGATCAATTAAAAAATATATGGGAAAAATTCTCTTAAATTATGGCAAAAGAAAATTAAATTTGAGACAATTAAGCTGATATATCTTAAAAGAAGAAGAAAACAAACCCTGCAGTGGAGCCAAGCCTTTACCTCTGTCAGTAAAGATTTATCAAATACCTTATCTGAGTCAGCTGACCTTATTGTGAGATTCTGCCCTTGAACCTCTTACTGAATTATTTAACGTTCAGTTCTTTTGTTTTTTCAAAGCAAGAGTCAATGCAAGGTATGATTTTAAATCAGCGTGCTAAAGTGTGCATATTCTGAATATCTAATATGTCATTGTTGTCTCTTGTTTCTGTAATGCATTTGCATTACTATGAATCAATTTTATTCTGCTTCTCTAGAGACTATTGCTGCCTGCACGCTGTGATATATTTGCACTGTTGTAGATATATATATATACAGACATATAATGTAATTATATTATACAAACCATGTCTTTTTCAGGTTGCTTGTTACCTTTGTAGTTTATGCTTCCTGGTACAGTGGACCTGAGTAAAAATGTGGGATGTGGGGCATTCTGATGATATATTACAGTAATAGAGAAATCTTTGTATATTTCTGTATACTTAATACCTGTAAGAAGAGATTTGTATGTGCATTATTTTCCAAACTTAGGGCTTTGTTTTCTGAGACTAGAGAACATTTATGATAATGTAACACACACACACAAACACACAAAAAAAAAATCAAATAAAGTGTTATTATTTTCAGACAGATGCCTTTGTTCCTGTTCTCACTCTGAGGGAAGTGGAAGATGTGTTGGTAGTGATAGATTTTCACTGCCTGCTCCTTGATCCTGGCAGCCAGTAAGGACATGGAATTGCCTGTTTCCAATTGTGGTGGTTTCAGGTAACTCCCAATACAGGTGGGTTACAGAAACATCCAGTAAAAATCCTTAAAAGCATGAACTGCAGTCACACTGGGGGTTGGAACTAGATGATATTTGAGGTCCCTTCCAACCCATCCCGGGCAAGCATCAGGGAGTGCCCCTCTGAGAAACTTTACACAATTGAAGGACTTCCCTGAACCAGTGGAATTAATTACCTTTGTATTTTCTGTATTACCTGATTTTGGTGGATTTTTCTTCCACTGACTAATCTTGTGTTCATCTTGTCCTTGCTACCTGCAAGTAGCAGATGTTCCCTGTGCTGTTTCATTTCAAGAAGCAGGAAAGGATCATTCCCTGTTTGCCTTCTGCTTGGCACTCTGGAATGGATGGGTTTCTTCCTCCCTTCTCCCCAGCTGAAGAAAAACTCTGTTTTATCCTGCCAGTCCCACCTGTCCATTTCCTATTTTAACAAGCACCATTCTCCCTCATTCTGCCACAGCACCTGTGTGATGTTCTGCAGCCCTCTGGGCATTTCTGTCACCAGGAAAGTCCTCAGCTGGTTTAGAAAGTCAGTATTTTCATTTCTGGTGTTTCTCCTGAAGATCTGCATTGGCCAAGAAGTGACATGTTTCTGTTTCTGCTGCTTCCCACTGCACTGGCAGATGAACTCCTGGGCAGAAATCCTGACCTGTGAAAGGCCCCATGAACAATGTCAGTGCCAGGAGGAGGGCTCAGTGTTGGTGTCCTGTGCTTTGCCAAATACTTACTTTGCCTGGGTGGCTTTTCATGCATTTTTAAGGCTGTCTCATGGTGTTTGTGTGTTGGACTTAAAGCCAAGCCTAGACAAACATCACTGTCTTTGTGCCACCACAGCAACCAAATTACCTGCCTTGCTCACCACAGTCCCAAGGAAACTGCCCTAACTTTTACAAGTTAAGTATCTACCCATCAATAACATGAGCAGTGATGCTGAAAGCATGGATTGCCCTAAGGATGAAATGGGATTAGATTTTTCAAGACAGTTTTCTCGTGATGACAGAGATCATACTTTACGTTATGTTTTGTAGCCCTAGAAGCAATACTAGATTGCAGGAATTATGTTCCCAAAAACTAAATGTCTCCCTGTTCCCAAAAGCTAAATGCCAACTGTTGTCCATAGATCAGGGAGGGAAGAGGAGGAATGGGAGTCCTTCATAGCCTGAGTGGCAACATAAATTACTTTAAGCATTTTATATGGCAGTTAATGCTATTAAATAACCCAACCATAAACTTCTCATTAGCAACACTTGGAAAAATTAATATACCTCACATGCAGTTCCCATCCACTGTGCACTCCAAATGCATCCATAAAATAAAGAGCATTTGGAAATAAAGGAAACTTCATTTTCCAACAGCTATCCATTTAAATCCTGCTTTGGAATGCAGGTTGAAAGGCATGGGAAGCCAAGGAGGAAGAGAGGGGTTTGTTGAGCAATGGGAGGGTGCAGGGATCTGCCCAGGTGAGCAGTGAGCAGGTGTTGTTCTGTCAGCCACCAGCACTGGCATCTTCCCATGGGACAGCCTTCATGAGGGGCTTGGTGGGAAGTGTTGCCAACTCCGTTTAGGGGCAGAAAAGCTGTCAAGGGCTGGATTAGTCAAACTGACACTAATTGCATCCATTTCTGTTGTTTAGTGCATTTTAAATTTCATAGCCTCGTTTGGTTCTGCATCTTCTTTTTTTTTTTTTCAGTGCCTTGTAGATTTTTTCAAGATCTGTGAGTTTTATTATGCACTGTTAACTCTGTGTGATGGCTTTTCTGGATTCCTGACATTCCTGTTCCAAGCCTGTGCCTGCACACACATGGGAAGGCTGAGAAAAAAGTCAATGCTATTCTTTTCCACAGAGAGAAAACTTTATCAAAACGTGAAGCTGATCCATTGTCAGTCTCTGACAGCAAGAACACCCCTCAGAGTTGCATTGTTTCTCCCAATTTTTTCTGGCAGGGTCATTCTCTTGTCCCACTGCCTGTTTTGCTCTGCTGGACACACAGAATAAAGCTCCACCTGTTCCCAGGGCTGTTTTTCTTATCCCTATGACATCTGTAGAATCAAATATGGAGTAGATTTTGTGGCTTCAAGAGTCTTACAGGGGCTCTTTGTCTTTCTCCTGTGTAAGAATCAGACAGTAATCCCAAAGTACTTAAAGAAGAAACAAAAGTGACAGTAAACCTTTTGATTTTGCTCCTTCTGTTCATTGAAATTCATATTCTGTGTCTTGGTGAAGCATTCCTTGGATGGGGCATAATGCCAAGTCTCAAAAAGGGCAAAGAAGCAGGGGAAATCTCATTTTGTGGCAGGAAGGAGCTGGATTTTACTTACCAAATTTACTCCTCATGAAGCTTTCTGAAAACACCACAGACTGGAGTATCAGTCCACACTGGTGGCAAGTCAGACCCCTGGGAATTTCCTGGCATTTCTGCAACAAGTTCAGCAATTATGATATTTGGCTCAGCTGCAGTGAAATATTTTAATTCAAGACTTCCAGATTCTCATTTCAATTGTGGTGTTCTAGTACTGAATCCCTCAAAACTGCTGTTTACCAGAACAACCTTCTGCTTTGCTCTGAGACAGGAACAAATGTTGAAGGAAGCCTGAGAGACCTAACTCAGAGATAGATGGGAACAGGACCCTACAAGTGTGAGGTTTTTATCTTCTTTTCTTTGTGTTAGAGCCAGGATTAACACACAGGAGTTTTCGTGTTAGGACTCAGTGTTTATTAGTTATAGTTAATTATCTGTATTACAGCCTCACAAGTTGTGAGCTCTAACTAACAAGGTAGAAAATGGAGGTGTCTGTAACTCTTTCCAAGATTATTTAAGCAGAAACTATCCAGTAACAAGATGACACCTATATTATTTGTATTTTTAACCCAATAATTGACCACACAAGGTCTGCAATGCAGGCCTTTTTCACCCAATTAGAAAAAAACACCCAAAACCAAGAAGAAGAAGGTGAAGAAGAAAGACTTAGACAACGCCCTAAATCCTCCATATTGCTTCACATATATTACTATATACTAAAACCTTAAATCCTAAGTTTTTGACCCTGTGAGATCACACAATACAATTCAAACCACACACCCACAACCCCAGTGTTATCCTTCAATTTCAGAAGTCTGTTCCATCCTCAAGTCAAATGCAATGCTTGCTTGAGGGTCAGTGCCTTTTTAGCACAGGAAGCCTGAAATTTTCAGCCTCCAGGGTTCCATCATACAAGGACCTGCCTTTGTCTGGTGGCTTCTCTGGGGGGGATTTCTGGGTGCCACAGTGGGTGTGCAAAGGGAGAGCACCAAAGCACAAGAAGTTATCACAGCTAGCTGGATAGAAACACTGCTCTCCAGCAGAAAAGCACTTTGTTTTCTTACCCTGCCCACCTCTGGTGCATGGAAATTTTATGAAACAAACGTTTATGAAGTGAAAAATGGAAATTTTACCATTTACTGGCAAAGGAAGAAGCACCTGAGGATGGCAAACCCTGGGGAAAGGAGCATCCATCCTCCTCTACAGCACCTGAGTGCCACTCAGCTGCTTCTAGAACTTGAATGCATTCTGTGTTGCAGCACAAATATTTTACAGCAAAGTCTGTTTGTCTGGCTGGTTTTTTTTCTAGTGCTGGGGACACATTTGTAGCCCCATTGTATCTGAAGTGTGCTGGGACAGGGACCATCCAACTCTCTAAGGGATTTGGGCAGCTCATGTTCATATATCACCACTGGCAACTTTCAAATGCTTTAGAAGAAGGCTCAGATGAGGGGAAAAAGCCTGCAGAGTAATAATGGACTCTTCTGCCCAAAGAGAATTATTATTTCTGGCAGAGTTCTGCTTGGAAAACTCACCTGAGAGCTTCTGAAACTCTCACCTGAACTTTCATCCTCAGGAAGGTTTAGTAGCCATCACCCCAGAATAGTGAATTTTCCTATTTGGACTCAGTCTGGCAGTGAGGGCAACCTCTTGGAAACTGAATCTTGGTCTGGAGATCATAGCTCTGCCTGGGTTTTAACACAGGGAGCCAGGTTTGGTTTTTGTGTTTTATTTTCTGTTCTCGAAGCTGTTTACTGGCATCATAGTGGAGTTCTCAAGGTTTAGTAAAGCCGGTAACTCTCACAGAGACCTGTGGCAGCACCGTGTGACTCGGCTGCTCTCAGCAGAGGAAGATTTCAGTTTCCACATTCTTTGTCACTTCAGTTTAGCACCTTGTCTGAAATCTTTCTTTTGAACACGAGCTTTGCCAGAGGAGGTGTGTGACACTGTAGCAGGATCCGTGCCCTACCCGCAAGTCATTTGGGAACAGCACCTGAACGAAGTGGCACATTTTTTAAAAAGCACCTTTTTTTTGGAGGTGTTTGCAGTTAAATCCCTTGTTCACATGGCTACAGGTTTCTTCTTTGTTGCTGGCACCCATCTGCTCTGAGCTCCTTGTCTGCCCTACTTTTCTCCCCTGTTAGTTCTCCCTGTCAGCCAAACACAGCTTTCCTGATTACCTCAAAATGGACCATTTCAGAGACCTTTCCCTGGGCGACAATTGCTTTAAAAGCCACAACAACATCTTCACTCACCGAGGCACCATTGCAATCAATCTGCGATGTCAAACATGTTCCGTTCAGCCTTTATTAGAGCTGGAGCTTTGGTGGCACTCAGCTGCCATGGCTGCACTTTAGGACCATTGGGTATTTGGGGTTTTAAACGTCATTCACCGCTCAATGGCCCCGTCAGCACAAAGCCTTTGTGTCACAAATTGACATAAATGGGTTCCTGTAGCACCTTTGCTGACGAAAATCACTGACCTACTTCTTTTCCCCACCAGAAAAATACTCAGAACTTTGTTTGTTTACTTGTTCAGGAGCTCCCTGCACGGCGATGAGGGTGTGCAGAGCTGCAGGCACACAGGGTGTGTGAAAAACCAAGTTCACTTTCTTGGTAAAATTTAAAAAGTTCTAATAAAAGAAAAAAGGAGGCAATTAGGGGACGGAATAAAGCAAATAGTTAAGCGGCCGGGTGCCTGGCATTCAGCCAAGAACACACCTTACGCTCTTGGAAACTCTTCTTTAAATGCACCAGCATGTTGCATATTCATAGACTAATGCATTATCCAAACATTGCTTTGAGTTTAGATGTTCTCTTGGTTCCAACCTTCGCCCCCAACCTGCCCCCATTCCATCTTACAGATCCATTCAACATTTTATTACTCCTTGTGGCTTCATTCTGCAGATTAAACCTCCTTGTGGCTCCACTCTGTCCTCCCACACCCCGGTTACAGAGGATCAATAAATTCTTCCTTTTGGAGTTCTGGGATCTGTCACCATTATCTTCATCCAGATAATCTGAGAATGTGGGGAAATTCCTGATTATCTTTACCATTCTTCTGACGTAGCTACATGAACAAAAGACATTCTATAAAAGGACCGTGCTACAATCCAAGAAATATATATATATATATATCAATGACACTACTATTTCTAAGTCTTGTTAGTAAAAGGAACTACATTCATACAGCAAAGTTTTCTAACATTATACATATAGCATTCATTTTTAATATTTACAAAAAGCCAATAATATAAAATATATTTATAACAGGTGAGTCTTCATCCAAGGCTTTTTCGCTCGGAGGCTGTAAATGAGGCCCGTGGACACTGACTCAGGTGAGGGGAGCCCTCAGAGCAATGATGAAGGGAAGGAGAGGAAGGTCCCTCCTTTTGTAGCCACATCTCTGCAGGTCCTGCACACTTCTCTTTGGTGTGCACTCCTGTTTTGGGATCTCACTTTGCTCTGCCTTGGCTCTGCCCATTGTCTTTAAATCCTCAGCGGCTGCAGCTTCCACTCTGTCTCTGCCAGCTTTATTTTCTCACCAAAAATGTTATTTTTTTAGAATTCTAGGTGGTTTTTTCAGGTTCATTTGTGTATGGGTGTTGATAACATTCTACCTAGAGAGACCTCGAGCACTCCCTGAATGTAAAATCCCAGAAAAGACATCATCTATTCAGACTTAGTGATGATGGCACATCCTTAGGTAATAATTATTAATGCCATGAGCAACTAACTCTTGATTTATGACCCCAAATGTCTGGAGCAGCTGCAGAGCTCACGGAATGTTTGAACAACACCCTCAGGCACAGGGATTATTAGGGCTGTGTAGGGCCAGGAGCTGGATTTGATTTTTGTGGGTCCCTCCCAGCTCACCATTTTCTGTGAATCCTTGAAGCACCTCCAAAGACCTTCGGTACATTGCTCAGTTTATTGCTCATATATCACATATATTGCTCATATATGGTATCCAGCTATATTCAAATCATATTATTGAGTCTGTTAGAAGTGGTTTAAAAAAAAATGACTTATTTTTTACCTGTCTGGATGAACTTACTCATCACTAAAGTGTACCAATTATTAGGGATTCTTAGGGATTTATATTATATTACATTACATTACATTACATTACATTACATTACATTACATTACATTACNTGGGTGGCCCGTGTGATGCCAGCTAACAAATTCAAGCAGTCACTTGCAAGTGTGAAGTGTAACTAACACAAAAAGCTGAGTGCCGTGTTCCTTTTGGAAGCACTGGTGCCTGCTCCCTCATCAGCAGGTTGCCGACATCCCGAATTTCCTGGGAAACGGAGAAATACACAGCTTTAAAATAAAGACAGGAAAAAAAAAACACACCACAAACCAAAAAAAGCCCCACACAAGTTGTGTTGTACTTCTTTTATTACAGTGAAAACCTGTGAAGTGCTACCCTACTGAGAGAATAAAAACTACCAGTAACTTTTCATCAGAAAGGAGTCAATCCCAGATAAAAAAACAAAAACAAACAAACAAAAAAACCAGCCTAGAAATCGTGGCTGTTGCAAAATATAAAGTCTGAGTTGGGACCTCCATCTGTCGTTCCATTGGAGCAGATCCAAAGATTGCAAAGTTCTCGTTGGAAGTTTCTCCTTTAACAAGCTGGGGAGGAAAAGAGGAGAAGCAGATTAAGGGAAATGTTTTCTCCATAAATCACACAAGATACTGGGAAGTGTTTTGCCTCAGTGTAGGACATCCAAAAGGCAATTTTTTAGCCATCTCGACCAACCCCCATATGTAGATGTGTTTCCCAGTTATGATCCAGATCAGTAAAACCAAATTCTGGTGAATTGTATGTAATACAGAACACAGTGTGGCTGAGGCTATTGGTTATTAAAGTATTATTGGTTATTATGTAATAATTATAATATTATTAAATATTATTGGTTATTAAAAAGGTCAATCCTAACTAAAACAAAGTTAGCTGGGGATCAGAAATTTCTGTAAGTTCCATTCCACATTTCCAAAGCAAAGCCTTTTATCTCTTATGCTGATAAGGTGGATGTGAGCTGGGTCCTGAGCTCACACCTGAGCCCAGACTGTCACACTGCCCACAAATCCCTGGCTCAGATGCACCAGCAACACCCCACTCTCTGTACAAAAAGCTGGTTTTTTTAGGGTTTAGCCACTTTTTTCTGCTCACACCCTTCGGATTCACCATCTCTGGATGTGTTTAAGGAAAGACTGGATGTGGCACTTGGTGCCATGGTTTAGTTGAGGTTAGGATTTGCTTGGACTCGATGATCTCAGAGGTCTCTTCCAACCTAATGATTCTGATTCTGATTCTGATTCTGATTCTGATTCTGATTCTGATTCTGATTCTGATTCTGATTCTGACTCTGATTCTCTGGCTGGCACAGCACACCAAGCCTGGGCAGAGCAGGGACAGTGCCAGGAGCCCTGGAGCACCCACGGGGACACAGGGACATCTCCTGTGGGACATTACCTTCCTCCACGGTGCGGTGGTAGAAGCACCAGGGGACACCAGCGGGGTGTGCCCTGAAGCAGCAGCCCTTCCTTATGCAGTCCCTGGGCTTGATGCCAGGGTGGCCACAGTTTATCCTGGTGTAGGGATCGTTGGGACACACTTTCCTCACTGTGTGAAGCCGAAAGAATAAAAACAAAGGAAGGACAATGTGTTAGTCCTGTGCTCTGGCTGGTGATGGAATTCACAAGGAAAAGGCAGGACACAAGGGTGAGGTCACTGGGCAGGTGTGATGGCCATGATGACCTTCTCTGAACCACCTTCAGCCAGCAGATTCACCCAAATCCTCACCCAGCCTCCCAGGCTAAACTAAATTCCAAAGCGTGATGAATTGCTGCTGTGCCCCAGGGATAAGAGGAGGCAAAATCCACCCCTGGAAGTGCCTGGCAGCAGCCCATCTTTACCTTTCCTAAATCCAGCAAGGGGGTGAAAAGTCCTGTGTCTCCTGTAGTGGTAACACATACACTGGCCTCAGACCAGGGTATGTCCATGACCTGACCCCATGCTAACCCCAGAGCAGCCTGGCTAACACAAGGAGAGGACCACCCAGCCCTCTCTGTGTGCCAGCTTCAGTTACAGAAAGGAAATAAGTATTTTAGGAGGAAATCACAGCTCTTCCAGGCACTTAAAACTAAAATCCCAAGTAAAGAGATTATACCACCCAGCTTGAATACTTCAGTTTTCCTCTCATGAAGCAGTTCTGCTCAGAAAAGCAATTCTATGTAAACAGCACCCTAAGTTGCTGCTGCTCGTTTTTCAAGGTTTACAAGAATTGCAATCAGTGCTCAAAAGCAAAAATATTTTTTTCCTACTGTAATTCTGATCCCTGTTGACTAATTTCAATTTATATCAGACGTTTCTGTTGGGCAACATTGCCTTTGCACCCTCATTTCCTCTCATGTCACCTGTGCAGGTGCTGAGACTGCCCTGAAGTTCTCCTAAGAAGGAGCTGTGCTCTCAGCCCAGCCAATGTAGCTTACACTGAGATAATTAAAACAGCTAATTACATTCCCTTACTTAACACAGCTATGTAAAAATACAGCTAATCCTAGAAAGACTGGGAGAGCAGCTGTTACTCTCTCTGAGAAAATAATGGTAAAAAATAGAAGCAGGATGCTGACAGATGTCAAACAAGTAGCCACACAGCAAACCCACTTATTTAAGCACTGGGTATCCCTCACTCTACCCATGGACAGGACCACAAATGACACTGAAATGTCTCTAAGTAATCAGTACAGGCTGTTTGATAACTAGAAGCCTGAAGGAAGAGGAAATACATTGTGTGAAGAGAATGAGGCAGAAGTCTGATGGGTAGGCAAGGCTTGACTTTGCATTTTACTGCCACTGGTCTCCTAACAGAGGTTCGTGCCCAGTTTTCTTGCTTAAGGAGAACAGCAGAACTGCTCCCTGGTTGTACACGTTTCTGGATAATCAAACACGAGGTAAATCAGTGTTTCTGGCAGAGATATTACCTTTCTTTTGTTTAGGATTGTAGCACCAGGGGACGCCGGGGACTGAAGCGTTGAAGCAGCACCCAATTTTCTTGCACTCTGCTGCTGAGATCCCTGGGTAGCCACAGTTTGTCCTCTGCTTGGTAACAACTTTACACTGGCATTTTGCTGTTCAGGACAGAAGGAGCAGGTCACAGGCTGTCAGTCTGCACACTTGTTATGGAAGGGTGTCTATCAAAAGCTCACTAGGAACAATGCTCTTTCCCTAGATGCTTTCCATCTTTTCAGTTCCCTGCTAAGACCACAACCTGAGTGGTTTAAAAGTTGCTTTTAAACCTCTACCAGTCTTGGTCAGGGCTGCACATCACACTTTGAGAGTCTGTGGTCTCACTTTGCAGCCAAGCCAGCCCAGCACAGAGGGGTTTGTGGGCTTCAAATAGACCACACCAAATGGGAAATCCCAAGAACTTCAAATATTATGCTATTAAATGTTTGCTGCTTTGCCCATCTCAGGTGAAGAGGAAAAGACTTAAGAGCCCAGTGGATATTCGAACAGTGTAAAGATACAAAATCTTTGCAGTCTTGACAGGTGATTATAAAATATAGGATGTGCAAACAGCCGCAGCTATGCTTTTAACATTTTAAATCATTTGCACAGTCAGCCACAACTGAGAAATTCTGGAGCTGTCCTCCAGCTGTCACTGTGTCACATTCCACTTCTGGAGGTGCCTAAATGACTTGCCTTTAAATGAGGAGGCAGACAGATTCCTTTAAAACCGTATTCACGTGGCAAAGCAGCATAAACCAAATGTCAGAAGAAAATTTAGGACAAAGCTGGCTCCCGTTCCAGCCCTGGTCCTGTTCTAGCGACCTCCTCTGCCTTTGCAGCAGGTTCTTGGTTATTCCAACAACACAAGGGTTCAGCTGCAGTCTTTCACGTTCTGCTATAGATCTCTCTGATAAAAAATTAAAGAGCAGGCTCCACTTGGGGAATAAACAGCAGCACAGAGAGCCCATTTGCTGCCTGGTCTGTTAAAGCTGACGGTGGGATGAGGGTCCCACACGTACCTGGAAGGCAACAGCACATAGATGTACTTACTTGGAGGTGCAACTCCCTCTGCCAGGGTGCTGAGGGCTATGACCAGGGTGATGGAGAGTGCACAGACCACCTTGAGATCCATGGCTCTTGCAAGAGGAGAGGTGCTGCTTTCCTGGGGAGCCGTGGGTTTTATGTGCTCCTCGTGTTTGCCCAGCGAGGTCTGATAACATTGTTCCATCTGAAGCTTCACCCAGGAGGCTGGGTTCTCTTTTGTTTGCTTAGGAAGTGTTGCCATGCATATTTTGATATCCCAGAGATAAATTTCTGGGCTCCCAGTGAGCTATTGATCACGTATCTATTACATACCTATTGATACCTATTTATTACGTGATCCCATAATCTATTAAATAGATGCTGCTGGGTGCCTCTGGGTGCCAGAGTCTTTGGCTCTGAGTGCCATACTTCACTGTGCTCTGATTTCATTGCCTTTAGAGTATTTTAGACCTCTGGGCAGTCTTATTTTCCATTCACTACTGAAAAATATGTACATATATTTTCTACCCAGTGCATTTCGATTTTTCCCTGGCCTTAAGATTTTTGGTTATGCTTACTCTGAAACAGGTAAGGTAGGAGGGCTGGAGCTGTGATACCTCCAAGCTTCAGGACACTATTCTGCACCTGAAAATATACATAAACACAGAAGATGGAAGGTGTGACTGAGAAGTACTGAGCACATAAGACCACTGCTGGTTTCCACACAAGGGGATTTAAGAAAGAAGGTAAGATCAGGGGAAAGAACAAACCCCATAAGCTCAAGAGGTCCAACAGCATAGAGACACAAGAGAAGAAATGAGAGTTTCATCTCAGCCTGCCCCACAGGTGCTGTGCTCATACAGGCACCAGTTCTGAGTGTCCCAGTTTTATTTTGGAGTTTTTGCCCTGTGCAAGGTCCTGTTCCAGGGGTGCCACAACAGGGGCTGTCCCCACCCCCTCTGCCTGATCCCCAAAACAGAGCAGCACTTCCCAACCCATCCAACACCACCTGCATGCCTTTTGCCAAAACCAAACTTTCTGAAACACCATGTTTGACCTAATAATTCCCTGATTACTTTTCTCCTGGTTTCAAAGGTGCCCCCCCAGGCAGCCTTTGGGTTGTTTTGGGACAACAGGCCCTTGGGATTTGGACTGCTGAAGGCTTTAATCTTCCTTTTGGACAATTTTCTACCATCTACTGTAACATTTTGTAACTTCTAGCTACTTGCCTACTCTCAAAGGCAACTAGAGCAGTGCCAGGGAGGGGGCAGAAGCAGTGGGATGGTGGAACCATCTCTCCACCCTCCCCACAGGAGGCACCTGCAGAGCAGGTAGGGCAGACTGCAGACCCTTGGGTGCTCTGCAGCATCATTTTTCCTATGGGAAAGCCACCAGGGAACCCTTCCTGTTCATCACCAAAATAAAGAGATTCAATCCACTTTTTTGATCTTGGACAGAATTGTGTTTTCTTGCTTTTGAATATTATATATGAATTTGTTTTGTGCATCTTTCCATTACGAAGCTCAAAGTGAGAACTTTCAGCTTCTACAGTTGTGCTTTGGAGGAGGTTTATTTGTCCAAAAGTGTTTCCAACAAAGTGGGAGGGATTTTGTTCTATGAGGGAAGAAAATAATAGGGTTCTTTTTCCTAAAGGTTAACTTATTCAACGCTTTATGGACCCTATTTATATCCATCCCTATTTAAGACATGGGTGGCATTTCTCACTGACAGTCACAGTTAATAAATGAGATATTTTGTGTATCCTCCATGCCACAAGACACCAGGCAGGAGAGGGCTGTGCTCCATCACTCAGCAGCTCGTATCGCACTTTTTACCTCCATCACTTAGAGAAAAAATCAGACTAAAAACTTTAAAATCCAAGTGCAAAGGTCCAGCAGGATGCCTGTCCAGAGAAGTCAGGGGTAGTTTTTTCCACCAGCCTGGGAGATGGGCAGTGAGGTTGGCTGAAACACCAGAGGAAAGCAGAGACCCCAACGGGGACTGCGCTGCTCTCCTGCTCTCGGACCTCCTGGAATTCTGGGATTATCAGCCCATCGTGTGAGTCAGCTGAAACTGCAGATAAGGTTTGTCACTCCTGCTCCTTTCTGGGCATTAATTAAGCCCTTATCTGCTGGCTGTCACCTCTTGGGCCCGATCCCAGCTGCGGGCACAAAGGCAAATCTCCCCCCCAGCTCTCGCTGCGGAAAGAGCCTTTGATTGGCATCTCAAGGCAAACACACCCGACAGAAATGAGCTGCCTGCTCTCTGCCAGGGGATTACTTAAAGATCTTTAATATGTTTGTACAGCAAAGCCTTGAAAATTATCTGGGGTTTCCCTGTAAATGTGTTTCCTTCTGTGAGGCCGGCACCTACCGAAAACCTTGTGGTGACTCTGTGAAGGATCTCAGGCTCTGCAAGTGGCCAAAAGGGGTTTGGAGGGTTCCTCCCTCCTCTCCAGGCTCTGTGTCCTCCCTCACCATCCTCCCCTTGCCCCTTTTAGCTGCACTCTGGTGCTCTCATTTCCTTCCCAGCAAGGACTTGGAGAAATCACCACGGTTGGTATTGGATGTTGCTGTGGATTCGTGGCAGCCTGCAACTCTTTATTCTCCTAATCCATTTGAATCTCCTATCCTTTTGAAGGATAAAGGGTATTTTTTTTTCTATCTCTTTTCACTTAAAATAACCAGCAAACAGTACAACTTTGATTTTTCACCCTAAAGGGGGTGTTTTGTCCTGAAGGGAATTTCCTTTTGTGGTAACTGTTGGTTTGAATGCTGACATGAGGAAATCTGTCACTGGGCCAACATCACTGCTTATGAGCCCACAAAGTAAATCCCAAGTTTTAAATGTTCTCTAAAATAAATCATCATAACAGAGGAAAAAAAATCAGTGGCAAAGGAGAGGGACGTCTGCAAATTTGCTCCTTCCAGCTGTGAGAGGCACAGAAAAGTAAGAGTTGGCACATGAAATTCCTCAAACCAGGACAATATCTGTCTGTCTGCCAGATAACACTGAGGGGTCAAAAAACAAACAGAGAAAACCTTACATCTTAATTTGAAAATGGACAGCTCAAAATAACCTCTGAGATCCATGGCTTTGATAAAGATCCCCACCACAGATGTATTAATGCAGTTGTCAAAATCAGCTTCAAGTTTGTGAGTTCAAACTCCTTCAGGGGAATTTTACCAAAGAATGTGTCATTTCTACAAACCACAGACAGTGCTGGAAGAGGACTTTTGTCACATCTCTGTGGCAAACATCCTTGCCCAAGGTGAAAAGAAAGATTTAATTACTGAAGTTAATCAAATGTGTAGCTCAGAGCTGAGTCAGATCTAAAAGCCTGAATTTCAGCATCCAATACACTACAAAAAGGTCTGATTGTGACTGCAAAGCCCAGTTTAGAAATACAGATCTGAGCCAGTAATTTTCCTTAATGCTTCTGGGATCTCCAAGTAGTCCATTATCTCAGCATTTTTTTGTGAGCACCAAAATAACCCCAGAAAAACCTTATCACTCCTGAAATGAGGTGGGGACCAGCTTGTGGAGAAGAGGACACACAGGCTGGAGCCAGCAAAGCACTGAAATTTGCATTTTGTTTCTTTTCTAGACCTCATCAGATTTGTAGTGACCCAGAGAAGGGAAGAAACTCCTGAGAAATGCAGATCTGATTCAAAATGTGGCCACTGAAAGGTCTTGTTATGATAATGGTTGTGATGCATCCCAGTTTACCATGCCACAGGCAATGAGGGAGCCCAAATCCTGACCTACTACCATCTAAAAAGGGGAAAAATAAATCAAAAAAAGTTATTAAATTGAGCTTAAAGGAAGAGTAAAACGTGTGAAGTGTTGGCAAACAGCAGGGTGCTACTGAAAGACACAATATGAAAAACTCAGTAAATATTTACCATCGAACAAAAAATATGAAAAGGATGTCCTCAGGCACACATATAGACCCAAAATAATTGAATGAGAGAGTAAAGGATGCTACTAGAAGAAAAAAGACTTTTTTTTTTTCCAAAGTAAGATAAAGAAAATAGAGAAAATAATACTGCAAGAAAGTAAATTCACAAAGAGGTAAACAACTTCTTTTCAGATAGGAGACAAAGGTCAGCAATCACAGGGAAGAGGAGGGGATTTTTTCTCAACATACTCATAAATGATAAGGAAAGCTTGGTGAATAATGAAGTGATGAATATGCTGATGATTCAGAATTATTTTTCATATCTTTTAAAAAGTGCAGCTAGCTGAACAGTTGTGGAAATATCTTACAAGATTGACTGGGTGATAAATGGTAAATGAAATAAAAAGTTGAGGAAGAGTAACCTAAGTATATAATCACCAAGATGGGCTGCAAATTAGCTACTGTCACTCACACAGCTTCCTATCACTGTGGATGTCCCAGCTGAATATTCAAAGTGACAAAAAGGCAAATTGCTTTCAGTAGTTATTAGGAAAGGAGTAGAAAGGAGAAAACATAATTCTGGTATGGTCCCAGTCCCTTTGTGATGTTCTGGCTGCCCTGAGTTTAAAAGGAGACAGTGTAATTAGAAGAGATGCTGAGAAAAGCCCTCTGGCTTGTGAGAGCAATGAGCCCTGGAAAAATGTTTTGAAGAGTGTAGGGATCTTAGAAAATAAGTTGTCACAGGAGAGATGGGGAAATTTTCTCCTGGATAAAAACAGGCAACAAGCAGAGGGCAGGATGGTTTTCACTGTGGGGTGAGGTCATGGGAGGGCTCCTGAAGAGAGTTATGCTGGGACCTTTGCAGCTTAACAGGCTCACAAACCATCTGGAAGAGGAGGTGAGTGGGTAAAATCTGTCGGTGACATGGAATTTCCATGGCAGTAAAAATGTGAGGCAGTTGCTCCAACAAATTTTGCAAGATGGAATGACTGACTGCAGGGTTGGATGGCAAGCGAGGCAGCATGTCTGGGAATGTGGAGTGATGCACACCTGGGAAAGGAGCAATCCCACCTTCTCAGTTACAACAAAGGGCCCTGAGCTGATTGGGATCACTCAGGTCACTGTCAGTGCAGTGTGAGGATGGCAGGAGCATATGGAGGATAACAGACAGCTTTGTGAAAACACCAGCTCAGTGCTTAGCAACCATGAGAAAAGCAAATGACAGATTAACAATTCTTAGGCAAGGAATAGAGAATCACAGATTCACAAAGTTTTTTCCATTTTGTAAACCCACTCTCTGTCTACTTTTTCATGTTCTCAATCTCCAGCCTGTAAAAGGTCCCGTGGTGGGGATGGCAGTGTGGGACAGGATCCACATCAGGAATATTTATGTTCTCCAGGTCTCTCCAGATCCATACAGGTCACAGGAGGCACAGCCCATCTGTAGCCCTGGTTCCATGCCTGACATGTTTTGGTTTCCTGAAATTCTTTTCCCAGGCAATTTTCTGTAAGCAGGAGAAATGTTTTTGTAACTGTACCTATGTTTTCATTCCTTTTCCTAGGAGGGACTTCTTCTTGATGTCCCTCTGGTCTGACCAATGTTATTGAAGAGGTTTGTCTTTGTTTCACCAATCAAATTGGACTGTGTAAAATAGTATAAAAGGGAGACACATCCCAAAAATAAAAGAGTCATTTTCAGCCTTCTGAATCTCAGAGTCTGTGTCATTTTAATGTAAAACAGCGTCACACATCTAACATTAAAGTCTCAGGGGTAAGTTAGAAGCACAATAAGGAAGATGGTTCATCACCTTGCACAGGGATATGATGCAATTCAGCTGTGGATGTTAAAACTTCCCACAAGTCTGAAAAGCAACTGGATGAACTCATTGAAGAAAAACTGTTTGGGGCTATTAAATCCCCAAACTGCACATCTATCTCAGGAAATGTCTAAGCTGCAGATCCTTGGAAGTTGGAAAGGTATTTTTGTGAAAGGATCACTGCCTGTGGCTGGCTGGACTTGAGCAAATGTTTTTCATAATTTCTCAGAATAAAACAACCAGAAAGCATTCAATAAAATGATGGAGCAGGAGTGGGAAATGGGAATAATGTGATGGAGGACTGGGTTATCTTTGCTCCTTTTTGAAGTTTTCCTTTGAGCACATGTAACTGGCTCAGGGAACTGGGCTAGGGAGGGATTAATTCATTCTGGCAGATCCCATGATTTTATCATTGCATCCTTTGATTTTCATCATTTCTCAGGGACATCTTTTGAAATCGTCCAGAGAAAGTCTCAAGCTCAAAACCAAGATAATCTAGTTTGGGTTTAATACGGAATGTGGCAAAAATGTCCCAGTTTGGAGAATGGAAAAGGCTGTGATGGGTGGAGCTTCACAGATCATTCTAAAACTCGCCAAAACCTGAAGCAAACTCACACCTGTGGATTGGTTGTGATTCCCAGGAGGAAAACCCAAATCTAGCACCACTCCTGATGTGGAGAAGGTTTTTGGGTCTGTTCCCTTCCACAGTGACTGGTGGGAGGGAGGGATTCTTGCAGGTGCAGTGAAAGAGCATCACCTGCAAGAGGCACAAGGCAACAACTCTCACCTGCACACAGGGATAGAGACAGGGATAGGGAGTCACTGAGATCACCCAGCAGCCCCAAACACTGATGTTCTGAGAGCAATGGCATGGAAAGCTCATATATATTGCCCATATTGCATCACTTGAGCATAATTCATTCATTAATGTCAGAGCAATTAGCAGTGTAAATAGGAGCAGGCAGGGGTGAGCAGCCATTCACCCTGCAAGCTAAAAGGAAATGTCACCCCTTTAGTTTTCTAGCAGTTTCTTAGAGCAGATTGACAGCTCTGGCTTTCACCCACACATCAAGGACTGAATATTATTTGGGACACATGAGATAATAATATATATAAAAAAAAGAATCCATGGCTCTCATTTGCTACTATGGGAACAGTGATCAAAACTTAAAAAAACCAGGCAAGGCAGGCAAAGGGCTGCAAGGTTATTTCTGACACAAATAGCTAAAGAGATAAATACAAATGAGAAATGCCTGAAATAGGAGAAGCAGGAGACCTAGGGAATAATAAGTGAGCCTAAGACCCTGTGTGGGAGGAAAAGGTCATTTCAGAGAAGTTTTGTCCTGGTGGTTTCAAATGTGAGCAGTGAAAATATAGTGTCTAAACTGCTGTCTCCAGCTGATGGTGAGGACAGGGAAGGCTCAGAGGGATGTACAGTGTGACAGGGTCTGTAAAAGAATTGAGGTTAGAAAGTGACCTGGGCTGGCTCAGCTGAGCTGACAGCAAAAATTACCTACTGAGCTGGCGGAGTGGAGTCAAGATTATTGCTGTTTTCAGCAAGTTTCACTTATTGCTCTTTTCATTGATGACTGTGAAGGGAGGAAATATTGGCCAGGAAGTGTTTCTTCTGCACCAATTAAATGTGGTTAAAAATAGAGGGAGAAATATTAAGCTCCAATGTTAGCAAGAGTTGGTATATGATGATTAGTGGGAGAGCTACTTCAGGGGGAAACTGTGTCTCTATTCAGTTCAATTCTTAATGGCATTTAATGAAATAATGATAGAAAAAAAGAAAGTAGAAAGAAAAGAAGTAGAAATTTCAACAGAAAAAAAAAGGCTAGCCATGAAATTCCTTTGAAATCTTCACTTTAAAGATTTTAAAGAGGCATACAAAGTGTACTGTAAAGTTCTGGCAAGAATCAGAAAAGAAAAAGAATTCTCTCAAGATGGGAAACCTTAACAAGAATGTCTTATTTTAGTGTGTTTTTTTATAAAAAAACCCTTATACTGCAGGTGAGAGCATTGCAGAAGCCAGAGCTCAGCCTAGAGGAACACATTGGAGGTTTCCAGCTGGGATGAAGGATGCCAGAGCAGAGGAAATGGCACCTGAGGCTGCCCTTGCTGTGTCCTGCTTACCTGGAGTAACCCCATGGAAAGTGATGCAACCACTCACTGATCTATAGCTGAGGGGCAAGAACTGGATCAAATGCACCCAGCAGGATCAAAATACAGCTCTGGGAGCTGCCTGGGATTTCTCCAACATAAAGTTTTGCCAGGATGAGTAGATTGAAGCAGAAACTTGATGCGTCCAAGGCAAAAGAGCACTGTGACAGCTCTTCCCGACCTTCCAAAGGTGCTTTGGGATAGGGCAGACAGCAAGAAAGAGGGGTCCTTGTCACCTCAACAAGAAGCCATTTGCAACAGTTCCTGGAAGGGAAAAATCCATCTGGGGTGTTAAAAACACCAAAACCACCACACCTGGTTCATGAATTCCCTGAGTCTGGAATACCCAGCAGCTGGAAGGACACGTGAAGAGGACACTTGCCCTCTGGTTGTGGCCAAGTGCGTCCAGGGCCCAAGGCAGCACAGCTTTGCCCTTCCACACTTGCCAAGGACGTGGCAGTGGCTCAATCTTCCCCACTCTCATATGAAGACCTATCTCAGATCTTCAGAAAACCCCTTTGTTAGTGAGAACATAAAGCTAGTTTGGTGCAACCAGCAGAGCAATCAAATTTTGATGATGCAAGATTTTGTTCACATTCCCTCTATATGTCACACAGACAATGCAGTAGCCCAAGAGGGCCCTCACTTTGGATCACTGTTTTAAATCTGTCATTTGTAGCACAATAAAATGAATTGTCAAACATATATCTGTCCACGGCAGCAAAACAGCAATTAATCCATGCCCATAAATACAGGGGAAGAAATGCTAATACTGCAGTAAACCAAGCAGCTTCCCTCTCTAACATATTTTGCTTCTCAATTAATGAGACCTGAATTCTCAATGTCTCTCTGCTAATGGGAAAATTCTTAAAACCTAATTAAAAGGTCTCTATTCAATGGGCTGTGGAGAATTTATAGCAGTGCAACTGCCTGTGTCAGACAGATATGCCACTGATAGTCCTGTGGGAGCTAATGATGAAGGGACTGAGAGCAAGAATGGAGAGGAAAAGGAACTGGGAGAGAAAAAAGAACTGAGCAGCAGTCTGGGTGTTGTTTCAGACAGCTGTGGTGGTGTGCAGGGAGGCTGGGGAAGGGACAGGGCTGGGACATGTTGGTGTCAGCCCTAAAAACGCACTGGTGAGATCCAGGGACTGTGGTAAAAGCCACTGAGGCTTCTGGAAGGGCAACAGCACCAGCATCTGTGAGGAAAAACACGTGCTTTTTTTGCCACTGAGGAACTTCATGGATTCAGGGGGAGTTCACAGCATTTCTCATTTCACCAGCCACAGAACAAACACTGCTTTTTTCCCAAGGTAAAACCAGTTTGCCCAAAGCTGGAACAGGCTCTTGCCCAGCATTACAGGCATGTTCATACCAGGCAGGTAAATAAAGGAGAGCAGCCCAGCTCTTTCACCAGCCTTGCCCCACTGAAAATGTTCAATTGTTCAAATGTCCCCCTCCTGCAGCTTGAGAGAGCCACTGTGTTAAATTCTGAGCTGGTCACCAGTGCAGAGCACAGGCACACAGCACTTTGCCTCCAAGGGTCTCTCACTGGAGATATTCCAGAACTATCTGGACACAATTCTGTGCTCTGGGATGCCCCTGCTTGGGCAGGGAGGAGGGACCAGATGAGCCTCTGTGGTCCCTTCCAGCCTGACCCATCCTGTGAAGGGCTTTGCAGTGGCAGCACCCACTGCTGACAGGAGGCCAGTGGGGTTTGATTGCTTATGAACTGAACTGTGAGTTTCTGGTTGTTGGAACCCACTGTCCCTCTGTTCTGCAAATGCTGTCTCTGGGTTTTAGTCCCAGCCTGGTTGGACTTTGTTTGGAGTGGTTCAAAACCTCTTTATTCACCTTCTCGAGAACAAAGGAGAGGTTTGGAAATGTGGAGAACATGAGGCCCCTGTGAAAAAGGGGGACTGGTTTCTGAAGAACCCAGGCACCCTTCCCTGCCTGCCAAATGTCCTCCTCACTCAGCAACAGGAGCACTTTTACCTAATGCCCATTTAATTGTTTGCATTAAGAAGGGCCCCCTGCAAAGAAGCTGAGAGGGGAATTATGTGAGTCAGAAGGAAGCCTTGGAAGTTGGGAGCCCCAGCCAGCTGCTCTCACGTGAAGATTTTAGGATTGGAGCTTTTCCCCTCATTCTTTCCTCTAGTCTGGACTGGAGGTAAATCCCTGGCTCAGTCCCTTTATCCATTTAAGATACTTTTACTTGGTGAAATTGCATTAGCAGTAAAAAAAAAATCCTGCCAATAATTTAAATTATTTGTTGCCACCTCTATGAGCCCTGCTGTTTGTGCTGGGATCTGTTCAGAGTAACTGTTATTTAGTAAATGCTTTGTTTGCTATTCCTAAGAGTTGTTTTATACAAACTTTGATTAGAACGTTCCCTACCAGTTATGGGAGTGAACACACTGGTCAGGAATTTTTAGTCAGAAGTTTTCTCCCCATGCTGGAACTAAACTTGGCCATTGTAACTGCATGATGTAATAAAATGATTGCTACTGCAAGGCCTAATTTGGTGATTTTTTTTTGGTGTTATATTGCTGTCAGAGATTTGCAACGTTCAAAGCAATCTGTTTTCCTCTGAGAAACACAGACCTGCAGAGGGTGTGAAATGATACCCTCAGCTGAAATGCTCCTGAAAAATAGCTCCAAAGCAGATTTCAGGTGAGAGGACAACTGGGCAGCTCCTTATAGGGCAACCTTGGCAAAGAGGCTTTTTCCCTTTTTGAAGGAGTGAGTCTGTCTGGACATGGGAAGGTGAAATTCATTTGTTTTAGATGTTACCAGGGTCAGGGCTTCAGCCTGGCATGAACATTTGCCTCCCATTCACATTAGGTGGGTCATCCTGGTGCCAACAGGACTTTCTGGGACTTTCCTGACCTCATTCACTCCACCTTTTACTAGAAAGAAAGAAAACAAGTTTATTTGTATCCTTGGAGAGACCAACTCCTGTGCCATGATGGCAGCAAAATGGGTGAATGGGGACAGGATGAGGACAAATGGCTTTGTGTACTCCATCTGTCATCTTTATGTCCCTCTAGGATATAAAAACGTGAGTCATCTGTCTGTGGGACTGATGGAGAGAAAATGAACCCTGAAATAATCTCTTTTTTCCTCTTTTAGGCTAGTTAAATGAAATAGGCTTTGTGCATAGAGACCTCTACAAAGCAAATGTGCCTTAAATCCTGTGCTTCACTAAAGTTTGGGCCTTTCCTGTCTTGAACTCATCCCTCTCTCATGACACAGCTCTAAGGAGGGTGAGATTTAGGAGAAGGAAATAATTTTCTCTTAGCATCCTTACACCTTTTTAGTAATTTTAAAATTTTTAAAAAAGCTCATGCCATAGTGAATACTTGCTTTGACATCTTCAGGGTCCCTGCTTGCACTGCAGGCTACCACTCTGACTACAGGTCACCTGAAGCTCAGTGTGGGCCACTGATGGCTTCAGATGGCTTGATGTGACTCCTCATGGTCAGCAGGGAAAACAGCCCAGCAAAAGCCCCATCCCAATGTTCCAGCTTGGGCTGGTGCATTTCAATCTGACCCCAGGAAAATGCTGCAACAACCCCAGACTGAGGTGGCCAGTCCCTTTCTCTCCTGCCTTCACACCCTGGGAGGCAGCAGGGCTGTCTTGAGCCCCTCCATTTGTGCTGGGTCAGTGTTTGCTCCTGCAGGAACAAGGCTGGAATTGCTGGATCAGCCTCTTTTCTAGGTTTTTGGGAGCCAGCCTTTCATTTCAAGGTCTTGCCTGCCTCATTTTCCTCACAGGACAGAGTTGGCAATCCCTCTCCTCAGAAAAGCAGCACGAGGAAAGCAGATTTCAGCAGGTTCTCTGCCTCACTCCCTTGCCATCCAGCTAAACTTAAAGGTGTCTTTCCTCTCCAATCCTCCATAACAAGCATCCTGGACCTAAAAGTTAGCAAAACTGTTTTTGAAATCTCGAATTAATTAGGTTGAAAAAGACCTCTGAGATCATGGAGTCCAAAAAATTCTCTTCCAAGTGCTGTGGGGTGTGGTTAATTATTCAGAGTTGAAGTCATTGGAGTAAAACCCATCTGAAATGCAAGATCCCTACAGGAGATGGGGAGGGATGAAGTCACTTTTTGCCCCACTTTCCCTGCAACCACAAGTGTCCAGGGATAAAGCAGCAGGAGTTCAGCCTTAACTGGCACACAGGGAGGGCAGGAGCTGCACCAGCCATGGCTGGACCCTGCCTGTCCCTGGATCTGGGGATATCCCTGACCTGAAGGAGCTGCACCTCTGCAGCCAGTCCTGAGAGCTGCATGGCAAGGGCTGATAATTGTTTTCCTTCATCCTTCCTCTTCCTCAGCAATATTGGGACAGGAAATATGAAGGGAATAATTACCAGAGATAGAAGTCTTTATTTTTTCTTTACAAATTGAGCATGTTTGGGTAGGCCCAAGTCCCTCAGTTTGGTTGTCTGCACCCTTAGTGACAGCTGCAACAGCCCATGTCATTGCAGCACTTCTGGGAGCTGGGCAGCACTACACAGGACCTGGGGAATTTGCTATGGGGCACCCAACACCCTGGTGTGAGCATCCCAATCCATCCCTCAGCCTCTCTTCCCTGTCATGGTTCCTGTGCATGGGTGGGCTGATGCTGCTTGTTCAAAAGATT
>JANPWX010000326.1:1526341-1603388 GCA_024734555.1 Trochalopteron elliotii | reverse complement strand
GAAAATCCATATCTCAGGCAGGGAGAGGATTTTTGTGTCCCAGAATCAGCATTTGCAATGGGAAGGGAATTAATTGATCACCTGAAACAGCATTTCTGAATTTCCAGTCCAAATCTGTCAGTGAGCAGAGCTGTTGCTGGCCAGCACAGCAGCTGCCAAAACCAAAAATAAAATAAAAGAACTCTATAAATATGAACACATTCCCATGCATATCCATGGGTGAACAGGATAAGGGAAGTCACATAAGTAAAGAAGTGAAGCTGTTTTATACTACAATGACACAGACACTGACTTCAGAAGGCTGAAAATGACTCCTTTATTTTTGGGATGTATCTCCTTTATATAGTATTTTACACAGACCACAGATTGGTGACAAAAAGACAAACCTCTTCAATCACATTGGTCAGACCAGAGGGACATCAAGAAGAACTCCCTCCTAGGGAAAAGAATGGAAAACAAAGTTACAACTACCAAAACATGTCTCTTGTTTACAGAAAATTCCCTGGGAGAAGAATTTCAGAGAACCAAAACATCTCAGGCACGAAACCAGGGCTACTACTTGTAAATAAAAAATAATTTGGCTGCACAGTCCAAGATGGTCCTGACTTTGTTTAAAATGACTGTGGCTCCTGGGCTGAGAAAGCTGGGAAGGGCTGACCCCAGTGCAGCACATCTGACACTGCACAGCAGGCAGGGCTGCCAGAGGGAAAGACCAGGCATTTGTTAACACATAAAGTGGGATGTTCCCAGTTTGCTCCATCTGCTGCTGGCAGGGAGGGGAACAGCTCTGAGACCTCACAGCCCCCTGAGGCAGTGAGCTGTGCTCTGCCTCTGCAGCCACTCACCTGGGCATGAGTTTCTCTGTGGAGCCCAATCTCCACCAAACACACCCTTTTGGGTGCTCCTGGACTGTGAAAGAGGGGAGCAGAAGGTCCTGGATATAAACCACAAACATAAAGCTCTTTAGCTTTTTCAAGGCATTTTTTCCATTTTTGGTTTGCTGGCTTATGTTTATTTTCAAGCCTACCTGCAGTTTGTGGCTTCATTGCTTTCTCTGCTTTCCTTCTGTCTCTGCAAACACCCAGGAGAGTCAGTTCCACAAGAGTGAAGGATGAGGTGGCCACTGGGGCTGTGGTTCCCTAGGGAAGGAGCAGTGCTTGGTGCCCAGACATCACTGGAGCAGGGGACCAGGATCTGCTGCAAGTGACACCTGGGCAGGGAGAGCAGGAAAAGTGCAAGGATGCTCCAGGAGTGACTGGGACTGTGACAGGGACACAGAGCAGTGTGACAAGTGGCTCCACCCCAAAGGGGTGAGGAGCTGAGGAGGAGAAGAGGGTTCTGCCTTAGGAAGGGAATGAAGGCTGGAAATTATCTTATACCTTGGGGTTCTGCCTGTTCCTTGCAAGAAGGGAGCACATCTGCCCTCCTCCCTCTGGGCTTCCCAGTCCCCCAGTCACTCCACGCCCTGGTTTTGGCTGGGATAGAGTTAATTCTCTTCTCAGGAGCTGGTACAGTGCTGTGTTTTGGATTTAGCAGGGGAATAATGTTGATAACACACGGATGTTTTGGCTGTTGCTAAGTAGTGATCACCTTAAACCAAGGACTTCTCAGTCTCCCATGCTCTGCCAGTGGGGAGCTGCACAAGAAGCCAGGAGGGACAGGACAGGTGATCTGAAGTAGCCAAAGGGATATTTCATGCTGTGGAACCTCATACTCAATGTACAAACTGGGGGCAGTTGTCTATGATGGGCTAGGGTCTGGGTACTGGTCAGTGAGTGGTGAGCACTGGTCATCACTAGTTTCTCTTGGTTTTATTTCTCTCCCTCTCTCCTTTTCACTGTTGTTGTTGTTTTTATTAATATTATTTTGTTCAACAATTGAACTGTTCTTATGTCAACCCATGAGGTTCACCTTTCTTTTCTGATTCTCTTCCCCACTGTGGGAGGGAGGGAAATGAAGCAGCTGCATGGGACTGGAGTCACTCAACACTCCCGAACCTGTTGGACAGAATTTGAGAGAGAAACTGCAGGAGGAACTAGTGAACCAGTGATACCAACATCTGACAAGTTTTGTGCACACTTGTGACTGTTCCCACTGAGGGAAAATCAGGGATATTGCAGGATTTGACTTGGCATCAACTGCTGGGCTGATGGTCTGGTGCCTGCCCTGCCTCCTGTCCAGCCAATGCCATGGGCAGGGGACATGAGGGACAGCCAGCAAAGGGAAGGTTGGCATTTTGGGACACAGACCTGTGCAGAACACAGAGGACTTGTGAGGCAAGAAGGTCTCTGAGAGGCAGAGAGGATCTGGGGTATTGCAGAGGAGGGACTATAAAAATCAGGGATTATTGTGGGGTGGGTGGATGTGGGGATGCAGAGCCACGGAGGGGCAGGGACACTGAGCTCTCCAGCTGCCATAGACATGTTTTTCTCCTTCTGCAGGGAGAAGCAGGGGGAGGAGGTGAAGGAAATCTTGAATAGGTGTCACCTTTCTCTTCCCTCTTCATTGCAGCCATGGTGCAATAAAGTATTTTGTTTCTGGAGAAGTCTAACTTCCACTTCCCTACCAGCTTGAAGGGTCTCTTAAAATTCAGTTATCTGTACATGGCTCTAAGTGTCTAGCACTGGGTACCTGTGCAGAAATATTTTTATGTGATGGTTTTATTTTTGGCCTGAGGCCTGTAAGCTGTGATCCCATCCTAGTCCTAGTAAAGATGCTAATACAATGGAAGGTTGCTAAACCTCTAAATAATTTTTTTCTTTCTGTCATTGGTGAGTGACAAAATAATTTCTAAGGAAAAGGTTCTTTTTCACTGTTAATGTCCAATTATAAATTCAGCCTCCAACGGGAATAGACAGGTATTTGGAGATGTGGATAATAAACTGCTCAACAGATCTCTCTGGATCAAAGCCAGCTCTGCAGTGACATCTTACTGCTACCCCACAGTAATATTTTTTAATATTTTGAAAATAAAAATATATCAAAGCATGAGAAATCCTGAGGCTGTGATTTCCAGGGCATCCCACAGTGTGAGAAGCCAGCAGCACTAGCACACAGCAGTCCCACAGTTTGGGGAGCTGGGGCCAGCACCCACCAGAGGAGACCTGGGGAGGTCTGTGGGTGCTCTGACACACTCCCAGGTGGCTGAGAGTCCCCTCTTCTGCTGGGGGATCTCCATCTCCTCAGTAACCTCTCCTCAAACAGCCAAGAATGTGACAAGTGCTGTAATTGCATTTGCATTTTCCACTGCTGGTGGCTGAGGCACGAACTGTTCAGCGTTTGTTGATTGATTTATTTTTTAACAGAGGATGGAGGCAAAATTTTGCTGTATGCTGCCATCTGCTGTGTGTTTCATATGATTATTTGAGCATTTCAAATTTGTTTCTGACAGAGATAATGCTGCTTAAAGGGGACCAAATAAATTACATGTGGAGTTGTATGAAAAGGATCAAAAACTCCCTTTCACTTGACTCTCTATGCAAAATGTCCTTCAAACAGTGGGAAACCTGTAGGAAGGAATTATGATTTACTAGTGGTTTTAAGGGCAAATTATTTCCCCTAAGTGCTTCATGCTGAAGTGATTTGAAGCATTCTTGTTCTTTTCTCTCCCCTCCTCATTTTTCTTTCCCTCCCTCCCTCCCTCCCTGCCTTCCCTCTCTCACTGAAAGCTGCAGGGGGACCATATTTATGGCTGGCAGCCTCAAGCAGAGCTCTGACGTGAGTGCCTGAGGCAAGGCCAAGCTCCTGTCTCAGCTGCCAGCCCTGTGCCTGCATTTACCTTTGGTAAATACACTCCAGCAATAGGAGATGGGAAAACCAATAATCTTTTTTCCTCTTGCTCATTGCGTTTTTCAGTTGCATTGCTCAGACTGGCAGCTATCAAAGCTCTCTTTGGGGAAATGAATTGGTGATGGAGTCAGTTTTCTTTTGATCAGGAAAAACTGGTCTGGTCGTAATTTTGGTGCATTTTTTTTACCTCTCCCTTGCCCAAAATGATGCAAAGTGTTCAAAAACTTACTCATATACCTGGTGTTGATACTGGGGCCACAACCTGCTGTCCTTTTCTGGGGCTGCAGCTCCACCAGCAAGAACACGTGTGACAAAAGGCAACAAAACAAACTTGGAAGCCTCTGCTCGTGTTAAACACATCAAAAGAGAGATTAGAGGCAATGATCGAGTGTGCTCTTTCAGTCCAGATAAGAAACACTTCCTTGTACCTTCCCTAAAGTCAAACACACCAGGTAAGCTCCTTTCTTACTGTGCTTTATGTAATCTGGGGCTCTTGGTGCCCACAGGTCTGATACTGCTTCTCACAGGGCTTTTTTGTTGGAGGAAATAAATTTAGCCTGCAGATCTTAAACCAGTGCTACACTCACAGAGATGCAGGAGTGTGTGCACCTTTCAGGGATCAAACTAGGCTACAACCAGAGCCAGCAGGATGCACAGTGCAGCACTTAGGATGAAAGCTTTCAACCTGCTTTGTTTGGATATTGGAGACACTCTAAAAAGTGAAGAGCCAGATCTAATTCTTTTTTTTTTAAGCCTAATGTACAGTTCTTAAATTTGCACTGTCAGACTTACTTGAATCCTGCCCTAAGAGCAGAGCTGGGCAGATCCCCACCTCTGTGCTGGGATGTACCTGGTGCAGGATGTGTTAAAAGCATGTCAAAAGCAAGTTAAATGCATGTCAACTCTTAGAAGGTACTTTGGCTTCCTCAGAGACCAATCTTAGGCTCTCATTTTTATGCTTATCTCTGCCTCTTTACAGAAATTTTCTGCTTATTTGTACCTCACAGGTGAAAAAAAAAATCAGATTGGCCAAAGGAGAGTTCATCCATGTGGTATTTCTCGGAATGGGAAAGTTGCATTTTGAATAAGTCGCTTGTGGTTCATCCAAACTTACCAGCTTTGTCTCAGTTTTCTGACTACACTGTCATGGTGGCAGGAACAGATGATGAATGGCAAAGGAATTTCTCTTCACATGCTGGACGTTTCTTGCAAAGTGCAGTGAAGAACATTGGATTAATTCCTGACAGTCTGTGACATGTTGCTGCAAGGCTGTGCCTACGAGCAGGTTGTGTTTCTAAGGGATACTGTGGTTGCAATTTAACCCTGTGTCACACCAGTGATCTGAGTTCACAAACCAGAAGCTTTTTCATCAGCCTCTTTAATAACGTGGCAAATATATACTCCCCTAATATAAAGGTCTTAAACACTCCCCAGGTGTTTGCCATGAAACCCCTAATCAGGATTAGTTAAACCAGAGCTGCCTTCAGCCCCACCTGCTTTGGCAGCCCTCTGTACCTGCACATGTGGTGTTGAAAATTGTTTTTGTTGAATAAAGAGAAGAAATCTCAAGGAAAAGGAAAGGTTTGGTAACCTGCCTTAAAAACTCTTTGAAAAGTTGCTCTTCTGTGCACCAGCTCATTCCAGCTGTAACACTGATAACCAGTTCATCACTCCCACATCTCTGAATAAAACACAGTGCCCATGTCTGTACAAAACACCTCCCACAGCAAATGTCCTAAACCCCCAGCTATACTCACTTGGGTGAATATAAAGAAATATGTTAATATTGTGATTATATTTGTTTTAAAGCCTCTGGCATGAATGTTAATGGGATATTATGGGGGAGAAAAATCCAGCTGTAGGGAATTACTCTTTTATGTGGCAAGGGGGTTGCAGGTGGATGATATAAGGTCCCTTACAAAACCAAACCATTTCATGATTCTATGATTCTATATCCTGCCTGTGCATTATTAAGACAGCACAGCAAGGGGTCTAACAGAACTCAGAAGGAAGATTGAAGAAGATTTGCAACCTCACTGGGCTGGGTCTACCCATAAGTGGCTGTCATTGATCTGGGGGTCAATGTGGCTTCTGGTTGGGAAGGTTTCAGTAGCTTTCCACATTTTACACTGGATTTCTCTTTAATACAAAAGCAGATCACAATGGATACTTATCATACAGTCTTTTTATAGAAACAGAAGGGTTCAAAAGGAATTTGCAGGGGTCCTTTCAGAAATGTGAAATAACAACACTGTCAGCTCCAAGAGCAGCACCCTCATATCCAGACTGCTGATAATACAAAATATCAGCCATGTTGGGCTGTGAAAATGTCATGATAACAAGCAATGAACATTAAAACTCTTCTGAAAATGGCTCAGCTACACAAGGGTTCAACATACTTTGCTGTAGTTCTGTCATGCTTCTGTCAGTTGAAATGAATTCCAGTTTGCAGTAATGATTCCCTCTTCTTTTTAACAACATGCAGGCTTGGGAAGTGCTGTTTCCATTGCTCTGCAGTTTCTTCAGTCAGGGTGAAAAGTTTTGGTGCAGTGTCCTGTGATATCAAGGTTTGTATCCACAGGACAAAGTGGAGGCTGACAGTTCACGTGGGTTTGCTGTTTTCTCTCCAATTTGACCTGATAAGTTGCAGCAAAAAATTAAGTTCTGATTCTGCCGGCGCTTTCTTGCAGCAGTGGTGATGCAAATACTGATTTAGAAGCACACAGACTGCATCCAAAACCACATCTCAAGCAGATCACCAGCACCTGATCAGATGATAAGATCAATTTTGGCTGATATTGGAAAATTCTGACAATATTATCCATTATTCAGCCCACGCCATCCCCCGCAATCAATCCTAAAATTGACAACTTTCACCCCGGGGTTTTTACAAAGGCCAAGTGTCAAACAATCAGGCATTTTCCAGCCTAAAAATAGCTGAGGCTGTTGTATTAAAATGGAAATCAGGAAACCACAGCAGCATTTTGGATATTTTGTCCTTTGTCTGGCTGGCATCAGTCCATCCACACATTGATGTCACCAGGAGGCACAACGAGTGGGGGATCTGTACTGTCCCATTAGCAGAGAAAAGGAGGGAAATCAGGACATAAAGAAGCTCCTCTTCCATTTAAGTTCAGTAATGTCAGAATTTTCCAGCCAAGTTGCTCATTTCAGAGCTATTTACTGCAGGAAAACACCTAAGAATTCATTTTTTAGGAGCTTTGTTCACAGTGACATGATAATATATTTGAACTTAGAGATTATTTTTTCCAAGAGTTGAACATACTTGTCAAAAGTGCCAACCTTCTGCTTCCTGCTTGCTTTTGGATTCAAAGTAAGCTGCTGCTACCTGTGCAACAGAGCATGGACCTCTTGTGGACCTATACAAATACTTTCAGGAAAAAAAAGGTATTTTTGTAGTCTGGTTCTGGGAAGGTAAGTACTAAAATAACAGTGAGCAACCTGATCTAAAGTTGTTCTAGTCTTTTTCTGCAAAACTTCATCATGACAGCATTCAAGGTTATCAGTCTTAGCTTTTTTTTCTCCATGTAAAATTTGTAGCTGACAGTAAACACACATGCTGATCATCCATCACCCATCTGCTTCTTCCACCCAAAACAGGCTGAATGTGCAACAGTTTGCATCAAGTGCAGCTGCCAGTAACAAAAGGAAATGGTAAAAGGTGCTCTGTGAAGGTGCAGAGCTCAGAGCAGGTGACCAGAAGAATGGGCTGAGTCCTTCTGCAGGGCTGGAGTGTGATGTGGGTTTGCAGGAGCCCAGAGTACAGCCACTCTCCTCAGGTCTGCAGTTCTTCTCTCTGGGGAAAAAAAAAAAGTTTATGCATCTGTTGCAAATGCTGGTGTTGCCATCCTTTGAACTCTGAAAATGTTTTCCCACTGCCCTCAGGTCACCAAGGGAACTGAGGGGCTGCTGGAGTGGTCATAAAAACATGGAATGGCTTGGGTTGGAAAAGATCATCTCATTTGTGCTGTGGGCAGAAACACCTTTCACTGTCCCAGGCTGCTCCAAGCCCCAATGTCCAGCCTGGCCTTGGACACTTCCAGGAACCCAGGGGCAGTCACAGCTTCTCTGGCAAGCCTGTGCCAGGTCCTACTGCTCTCATGGGGAAGAATTTCTTGCTAACATCTGATTTAAATTGACTCTCTTTTGGTTTGAAGCCATTCCCCCTCATCCTGTCACTCCAGGCCCTTGTCACTCGTCTCTCTCCATCTTTCCTGCAGGTTCCCTCAGGCACTGAAAGGCTGCAATTAGGTCACCCCGAAGCTTCTCTGCTCCACTTTGATCTGGGCTATGCCCCAGTACAGCTCTGCCATTCCCTTGGCCCCACTTCCAAAGGCACACTAGTTCTACTTTCTTTAGGTTTGCTTCAGAGTCCATTAAAAAGTGTCCATGTTTCCATGCTACACCTGAAAATCCTTTCTAAGGGGGATAAACTGAGGAATTAATGTTTACATCTGAAGGGTTTCCCTCTGAAAAATCCCAGTATTTTAGCATTTGGCTCAACAAAGATTTTGCTGTACTTTTTTAGTCCCTTGATCACTTTATAATGGAGATCTGTGATTTCATGTGATACGAGCTCTTCATCTGAAATGTTTGTATATGCAAATAAATCACAGTGATATATTCAGGGGGAAGAAAATCAAGTCACATTACTTGAAATCAAGTAATATCACAGGTCTTGAAGTTTCAGAAATATCCTGTTTTCCTGTTTTCTTTGAGTGACAGATAGACTTGTGATAGCTTAAATCTTCATGTGTAATATAAGTTGTGAAAACAGTGTGTGTCATACAGCATCCAGACGTGGGCTGAGCTGAAATTGCACACATCACCTTATTTTGGGCATTTGCTAGTCTGTGAAAGTTTGATATTGGCAGTTTGGTTTGAGGAGGAAGTCTCACGTATTTCACAAATGAGATGGTGACAAGGGTGGTTTCAGCACGTGCCTGCATGGCTGGATTGCTGGTGCTGAAATGGCATCATTTCTATCCATGCATTCTCTCATTTCCAGCAAGCTGGGTGTTGGAACAGCAGCTCTGTCTGTGAGGGCAAGGCTGGAGCAGAATGGGGTTTAGGGTTGGCCTTGCCACAAAGACAGGAAAATCACAATTAAAAGCCTGTGCACAGCTCTCTACCTGTCCAGAATCCTCCCAGGGCACTAGAGGAAGGTTCTCCTGCCTTGCACTTGCCCTTTCTAGTGCCATTTGAGGTGCCTTAGTGCACTTGGCCCCACCTGAGCCTTTGCAGGTAATCTGAGCCATCCCCATGGGGATGGATGGTGGATGTAACCCAGGGCTAGCTGCAGATCCTTGCCTTCTGCAGGAACACCTGTGAGCCAGGCAGGACAGCCTGAGATCTCTGAAATGGCTCTGGGTGACCCTGCTGAGGCAGTGGAGCCCTGCCTGGGAGGCCCACCTGGAGCACAGTGCCTGTCTGTGCTCAGCTGAGTGAACCCAGCACCTCTCTGGGTGGCAGTGGCAGTGTCAGTGTCAGTGTCACTCACACCTCAGTGTCAGCACTGGAGAGGTCTCCTGTGACTGGGCCACCCTTGGGTCAGGTGAAGGTGGCAGCAGTGTCCCCTCACTTCCCTGTCTCTACTTTCCTCTCTTTCCAGCCAACACTGTGTTCCCTCTGAAATTTCTTTGGCCCACTCACCTTCCACTCCCCAGGCTTCTCTGTTGGAGCCTCACAGCTCCAAATCAAATCACAGAATCACAGAATGGTAAGGGTTGGAAGGCAGCTCTAAGATCAGCTCATCCCAACCTCTCCTGCCACAGGCAGGAACATCTCCCAGTATCCCAGGCTGCTCCAGGCCATATCCAACCTTGCTTTGAGCACTACCAGGGATGGAGCATCCCTGGACAGCCTGTGCCAAGGCCTCAACACCCTCACAGTAAAGAATTTCTTCCTGTCTAACCTAAATTTCCCCTTTCAGTTTGTACCCAGCACTCCTTGTCCTGTCACTACAGTTCCTGACAGAGCCCTTCTCCATCTTCCCTGTGGTCTGTGGGCTTCTGTAGCCCCTTCAGACTCTGGAAGGTGCTCTGAGCTCTCCATACAACTTTATCTTCTCCAGGCTGAACAGCCACAACTTTTTCAGCCTGTCATCTTTGTGAAGGTGCTCCAGTCCTCCTTGTCAACTTTGTGTCCCTTCTCTGGACTTACTCCAATGCTTCCATGTCCTTCCTATACTGGGGGCACCAGACCTGTACACAGTGGATTCCCCCAGGATCTCTTTCCTCAGCTCTTCCACAGCTTCCTGCTCCCTGTCCTGCTCCAGTCCCTCTCCCCTGTGAATCCCACCCCTATGGATGTGCTGTCCTCTCCTCTCTACCCCTGTGGGGTGCCCCCAAACCCCTCACTAAACCCCTGCACCCTGCTCTGCCCAAGGGCCTGTCCCAATCCCCAAACACCCCCTGGAATTTCATGTGTCCAGACAACACAGCTCAGCTCTGACAAATATGGGCTAAACCAGGAGGAGCAAAGGGGCAACCAGAGGTGGAGGAACAGGGCAAACCCAGACCTCCAGCTGCTCGTGGATCCAGTCCAGGAAGGAAGTGGTTCTGCTGTAGACCCCCGGCTTGTTCTTCTCTGCACAGCCCACTCCAAAACTGGTGGTCCCCACCAGCTTCCAGATGCTCATATCTTCACAGGCTAAAGGCCCCCCACTATCTCCCTGAGGGGAAAAAATAAAACAAATGTCAGCATCCCAGAAAAGGAGAGAAATGTCTGTTTGGGGAGGTAGGGGGAGAAACATAGGCCAGTAATTCAAAATCTCTTGTTTCTGTTCTGTTCTGGGTCCTGGGAAAAGCACATTACAGGAGGACTTGGAGACTTTTGAGACATGTATGAGACCATATTTTTCTTTCCCTGGCTCCTGGCTATTGAGCTGAGCTGAGCCCAAGGTTGCAACACCAAGCTCATGTCTGACCTCCTTCCCTGCCTGCCCCTGCCTTCTTTTCCAGCCCTTCCCAGACACTTTGCTATGCAGATTCAATTCAATGGACTCACATCTAAGTACTGAAAACTCCCCACTTCTTTTTTGCTGGGGCAGTTACCTGCCCTATGAGAATCAGAGCCAGCACAACAGCTGGAAAAAAGGGAATTTGGAGCAATCCTGTCCCACTGGAGAACAGGACTCCTCCTGTCACATGGAGCTGTGTGCTGAGCATGTTGCCTTTGGGCAGGTCTCCCAGGCAGAGCTGGTGCCAAGGGCCTTTTTTGGGGGGTTTTGTGTGCAAAAAGGGGATGAAATGCAGATCTAGGTATCCATTGCCTTTGCTTTTTTTTTTTTTTTTGTCCCAGGTGTGATTGGGATGGAGCAAATCTGGAAACACGAAGTTCACAGACTCATAGGGAGGTTTGGGTTGGAAGGGATATTGAAGTCTGTGTAGATCCAAACCCTGTGCTTGGAGCAGGGACACCTTCCACTAGGAATTCCTCCCCAGCCCTATCTGGCTCTTTTTCACCATGGGCTTTCTGCACCTTGCAGGTCTCTGCTCTCAGTGCAGGGAAGTGCAATTCAGTGCAGTGCAGAGATCACAGCCAAGGCAGAGAAAGGATGGCACCGTGCTGCTGCACATGCAGCAAAATCTGTCTTAAGCAATTTTGACTTCAGAAGTATCAGATAAGGTCCAGAGAAGAAGTATAAAAAGGAAATTTTAACGTGTGAATGCACATGGTCAGTGGTTGATAATCGTGGTAAGCAGAATAAATGGCACAAACCCAAATGTTTGCCCAAGAAAAGCCTGGGAGTGCCTCCTGATAACTTATCACTTATGTTTTTCCATTCCCAATGAGCACAGTTGCAGTTTGGAAACTTCCATACCTGGCAAGTGTCCACCCCTCCCTTTAGGAAACCAGCACAAAGCATGGAAGAAGTTATGATCCCACCATAGACATCCCTGTGATTGCAAATTGCATTGGAAATCAGAGGAACACCTGCATAATTCATGGTTTCGGATGTGTCACCTGTTGAAAAAACAGAAAAAAACAGAAAAAAACCTTCCTGTTCTCGAAAATAATCTCCATTTATAAACAGAGAGTGTTCTATACACAAAAATTTGGCAAGGAAGAATGAAGGAAACGTGGTTCAATGACAAGACAAAAGTAAGGCAACTTGGTCTCTCATCACTTACAGAACACAGGAATTATCCACTCTCTAGAGATGTGGATTATCACAGTGCATAAAATAACAATAAAATCTGGACATTGTGTGTTTCCACTTCAAACTAGGCAATTAATGACACTAATGAACTAAAAAACTTGTTGAACATTGTGTTCAATACTAGTGCCAAAACCTGTTCTGGATTTAGCGCCTGCTCTGTTAGTCAACAAATCATCTGATTTACTTTATAAATATTTATTTTATTTCATTCAGAGCCTGAATGGATCCTTTCTACCAATGCCAGTATTTGCACACTGCCTATTGTCAGTTTAAGGCTGGTTTTTTTTTTTTTTATTATGTGGCAAACCTTGCTTTCATTTTCTCCCCACCTTTGGCTGTTATCTGTGGGTCAGGTAATGTTCTGTTCTTGTTCTCTGAACAACAGGAGCACATTCAGTGACATGAATGAAGAATGATAAATAACAATTGCCTGACAATTCACCCATTTTCACGTGAAGGTGGTTCAGTTTATATTATTGATTAACATCACCCATGAGTCATGGTAAAAAAGAAAAAAATCCCTTTTCTCTTTGATGTTGTTTTATCCAATTTCTACATCACCCAACCTGCTTTAAAACACACATATGCTTTCTCTAAAAAAACTGGATGGTTGATTCTTGCATTCATCCTGTGCTTCCTATGCTTGGACTTCTAAAGGGCACAGCCTGTTTACTGAGGCTGAGTACAACACTGGGAACATTTTATCTGTGTGCTTTTCAACTGTTTTGGAAGATACCCATCCATTCCTTGTGATAAGAGTTTGCACAGTGCTTTTGCAGTTCAGTTTGTGCATAAAATTTAGTAATATGTCTTTTTTTACCCCTCCAGATATTCCAGAAAATTTAGTGTTAAACAGCGCCCCAACCAAATCCTGTATTTACTGTATGTAAGATGTGTGCATGTAGTGAAATCATCAGCAGACAATTTAAAATACCTCCTTCCACAGTTGCTCCCCATCCTGATACCCAGCACATTTTCCCTGCTGGGAAATGTTCACCAAAATTGGGCAGACAGATCGGTTCAATGTGACCTATGAAAAAAAAAAATAAATCAAAATGTAGCAAAAAAAGTTTATATGCCGCAGAAAAACTTGAAGATTTGGCTTGCAGTGAACTTGTGATGAACACCACCCACTCCCCACATAAATAGCCTGGCAGTTTTCTGCAGGTTTTTTGTCTTGTGGGCAACACTGAGGGTTTGACACAACACCCACGGCAGCCCCAATGAGTTTTGGGTATGAAGCAACACGAGGAGGTGTCAGCAGGTCAATAAATTCAAGAATGAGCAAAGAAGACACGCAGCTGAAGGGCAGATCAGAGGCTCCAGGGCTGCTGGGGTGAGACAAGGAGCTGGGTGTCCCTGAGAGGGCAAAAAGATTCTTGGGGGGTTCTTTGCTTCCCACCCATCAGCTCACAGAGTTTTGGCGACTCTGTGCTCTGGGATGTGAAATTTCCTGGGATAAAATCAGAGCTTGATGCTTGCAGGGGCAAATGGGTGCTGATAAAAGGGAGGGAAAATACAAAATATAACTGGGCAGTTCCCAATGGTTCTGTTCTCCACAGTGCAGTGATCCCAGCTCAAGGCATTAAGCCCCCAGCACGGAGAACAGTGGGATTGTGCTCAGGTGCAGAGCCACCACTGTTCCTTGCAGCTTCCCAAAGCTATTCATGAGCAGAAGAAATCAGCAGTAGCTGAGAGACAAAACAGAACAAAATCAAGCTTAATTTTCATTAAAAGTGACATTTTAAACCATTACAAGAGAATTGATTTAGAAAACAACTGCCTAGATGTGTCAAAGAGCACCAGCTCCCCTTTGCAGTCAGCTCACAGTGATTAGGAGGCATTGGCAGGTGAGCATTTCAATTCATACAATATTATTACATATTATTTCAACTCATTGTCTCAACTGCAGGTAGCATCCCATCCAGAAAATAAATGCAGTTTTAATTCAAATCATCATTGTATTCAAATTGCCTTCTCTTCTCTTTGAAATTCAAGCTTGATTTTCAGCTTTGGACACTTCTGGATCCCCCAATACTCAGAGAAAGGACATGATAAAAATCTCTGTGACCTCCAAGCAGAATGAGGCAGGGTGTTTATTTTAGATAGGAAGAATATTTAGAAAGAATAAAGTTAATGTTTGCCTATTAATAAAGGCCTGCAGTAAATCAATAGCAGAGTGGACTGGGAACATTTTGCAGCACGTTGTTGCTGTCCATGCCTGGATATGGAGTACAGGGCAGGTGGGGGGTTTCTGAGGGGTTTCTGCTGGTGTTGTGTGCACAGGGGTGTTCCAGCTGGGAAGGTGAGAAAGCCAAGTGAAAGCTCACAGAGATAATTTACCATTGAGAGCAAGAGGTGCTGCCAGTTTCATCAGTGCTATGTCATTCCCCATAGTCTTGGGTTTGTAGTTCCGATGGTAAATGATTTTTTCCACTGAGTGAGGGTGAACCTGGCTGTCCTGCTTAGTCACAAAACCGACCTGAACACTCCATGAGCTCGGCAAGTCCAGGCTGGAACAAAGAGGTAGAAGAGAGGGTCAAACCTCCAGGACAACCCTCAGGTTTTTCCAATTGTCCCCTGAGCTCCTGGACCTCATAAAGCCCTGCAGGCAGATAACTCCAGTCTGCTGTACTGGTTTACCTCTCTATTAATAATAGCAATGTTTTTCATCTGCTTTTTAAAAATGTAAAAAGGGTGACTAATCTTAGTAAGACACTGGGTCACTGGTACATTATCAGTGCAATTATATGTATCTTACTACAAATGTGTGAGAGTTTTTCATCAGCCCAGCTGTCTGTGCTCCTATGAGACCCCACAGCTGCTGCCTGGCACACCTGCACCCAGCCAGACCTCAGCAGCACTTGTGGCAAGGCATTTTCAAGAACCAGCTTCCTTTCTGGAAGGTGTTTCTGCCCCAGCTCACAAGCTGGCACATCCTTCAGCCTCCAGCACATGAGCAGCTCCTCTCTTTTTGGCCTCAATCCCCTGGGAAAAAGCTCCAGGTGGGATGTGGGTTGTGGGTTGTGTTGCCTGCTCCCATCCCCATCATCCTCCAAACACATCACAACCACCTGGGCTGGGGGGGACAAAGTCAAGGACAAAGGTTCTAAAATGCTGAATTCCTAAGTTATTTTTATGGCAACACAGGGCTCTAAATAGGAACCAGGAGAGGGGTTTGTTTGTCCCATCTCTTCTCTCTACAGGGTATAAAAGTATCCTACAAGAACTTACTCAGAAGAAGGTTGTAGGTGATTAAAAGTGGTCAGACAAATCCAGTTTTAGCTGTCTAAATGTCTTTGGTGAAAGTGGCCTGGAGTTTGTAAGAGCATGAAGTGCTCCTGCACTATTAGCATCAAACAAGACTGCAAAACTAGACAGCTCACTATAAATTTGTTTGTAATTACACAAAGGAGGAGAGTTTAAATAACTATTTAGCATCTATTTACAGCTCAAAGACCTCTTCAACTTCATAAAAAGGAGCAGTGAGTAAGTGGCAAAGGGCACAAAGCACAGCACAAGCGACTAATAATCACTGATTGATCCTGTCAACTTGAAAAGAACTCTGTTATTTATTTTGGAGCTCCAGTGGATCAGAGAGGCCAAATACAAATTCTGTACTTGCAATTTACAGGAACTGCAGGTTGGGATACCTAAAAATCTAGCACTTAAATTTTGTTATAAGATGTTTTCCCAGGGAGCCAGAACATCTGAAAACTGGTGCCCTGAGTTCAGACCACGTCTTGGGGAAACTTTTTTTCAATAAAGCCTCATGCAAAAAGAGAGAGGAACAGCTTAAATGTTATGATGCCTTTGGGGACTACCTAAAAACAGAGGCCAGACAAAATTAAGGGAATAAAAAATGGTTATATTTATTGAAGGGCCATCAGGTATATTTTAGGCAGATGAAGCCCCCCAGGGGCTACACCCAAAATAGATGACAGGTCACAGGTTTTCATACTTTTATAAGTTTGGTCTATTTGCATATTGGAGGTTAATCTTCCAATTACAGCTTCAGGTAATGAAGTAATTTACCCCAAGTTTGCTCCCCCCAGCTGACTTTTGTTTACATTTCTCAGGGCCTGGGACAATGAGGTGTCCTTGATCCCCAGGCCTGGAGAAAAATTGTGTTGTCTGACCAAAATGGGAATGGAGTATGGAGTTTAGAGCTATACATTAAAGAATTTTAGGACTACAAATATATGAAAAACACAAAAGCTGAGACCCTAGGGCACCAGTCACGGACGAGGCAGCATGTCACGGATCTGCCCAGCCTGAGAGAGACAACTTCCCAATGGTGCTCTGTACACGATGGTTTGCCCTGGTTTCCCCCCTCCCTAATGCTCCTGGCCCTGTGGTTTCTCCTTTCCTCTGTGTCTCCATTCATTTTGGGACCCCTGTGACCAGCCCTGTTTTCCCTACAGGACACTGACCTTACCTGCCCTTTGCTCTGCCCCCACACCTCAAGGTCATTGCCTGCTGAACCTCATACTTAAGCCTGAAGACTGGTGTGGGTCTGATATTTCTGGGTGTGAGAGATTTTAGCCTGCTAGCAGCTGCTAACTTTTTCCTAAGGAAAAATTTCTCAAGAAAGCTTCTTCTCAAGACAACCTTGGCAAACAACTGTCCTTTCTCAAAACAATCTTTCTCCAGGTGGTGTTTTGCTCTTTCTTGAGTTTAACCCATGTGATTAGAGAGGTGTCATTCCTATTCACCAATCATGTTAAGTCCATACGGGAACACCTTATAAAAGGTAGTAAGAATTTAGACAATAAAACTTTTTCTGTGCTCTTTGCCTTCTGAAATATTTGGAGTCTTTCATCTTTCTTTCGTGCCCTACGGCGACAGACTGGCACATGTTCATCCCTTTTCACTCTGGATTTCCCTTCGGCTCCTGGAAATAAACCTGGCTGGAACTGATCTAGTGCCAAGGCCTTCTTGCCTCTCATTGCTGAGCTAGCCACGGGTCGTGTGTGGATGTTTGAGCTTGCCTGCTCTGCCTGAATTTCCCCAAGCAGCCTTTCCACCGGAGAGGCCTATTGAGATCTAGGCCCCAGCTCCACTCCTAAAAACCACAACGCCACACCGGGGGATTTGGGGACTCACTCATAGACACAGTGGGCGGCCGTGAGGATCCAGCTGGGGGTGATGACGGATCCCCCACACAGGTGGTGTCCCTGGAATTGCAGGCTGACCTGCCAGGGCCACTGCCGGGGCGACGACGCGTTGCCGCCCACGATGCGCGGCCTGTAGCTGGCCCGGGTCCCACACGCTGCCGGGAAGCAAAGGTTACAGTTTGTGATGGTTTCAATCATAACCAGTTCATGTAGTGGTTTCATGGCCACCAATTCCTGCCTCACAAATTTAGTGCAGTGGTTTGAGTGTCCCCTTAGAATTATTTAACTCCTTTTCCCTCTGTAAGATAGGATTAGGAGAAAAGCAAAGCAGGCTCAAACTTAAAAGCTATAAAACTAGGTTTATTAACAAACATTAAAAGAAGAGCATGAAAATCAAAATGAAATCTTCAAAACATTTATCCCTCCCCACAAATTGTTTACTTTCCCACTAACAACACAAAGAGACAAAACCTGGAAATCTTGGTCAGTTTACCACCCATAAAATAGTCTTTCATCAGTTCATTTAGAGAGAGAAATCTCTTTTAGTCTGCCATGGAATTTTCCCAGAGAACAGTTTTCTTTTGGGTTTTAATTCTCACAAAAAACAGCTGCCCAGAACCTGATTTTTTGAAGTCCCTCCCATTGGCAGCTTTCCCCAAGCTGCATATGGATCAAGGACACAATGGGGGTGTGTTTCCAGAGAGGAAACGCAGCCCTGGTTTGGGTCTCATTCAGCCCCTTTTCTCCCAGCCTTGCTGAGGGCGGGAGGTCTCTGCAGCTGGAGCAACCCCACCCCATCCCCATGGCCACATCCCAGAGGTTTCTCCTCCTCCTTCCCATCCCTGCAGGTCACTCATGGTCTGGGGGCTGTGGGGTCCATGTCTCTCCCGTCCCTGCAGGTGCAATGCTCAGCTGAACTGTAAAATCCCCCTGCTCTGCCCTCCTTCATCCTCAGGATCCCACAAAGGCAGGCTCAAGCATCTCCTTTCCCCTCGTGGTGATTTTGATGTTGTATTTTGATTTTTTGTATCCCAATCTGAAAACTAGGTGGTATGGAGAGGTGTGGGATGAAAATTCAGTTAAGGCAGAATTTCCCTTTTCCTGCCAAGGTGCCAAGGACTTGGAATTGCAGTGTAAGTCCATGGACTCAACACATGGTCCTTAAATATACACTTCCTACTGGGATTTTCACTGAAATGTTCCTGCTATCTGATGCTCCCACTCTGCCCTCCCAGACTATTTTCACTTTCTGCAATTCTTTCAATTTTGCATTAAAAATCCAATTTTTCTCTGGTGTGATAAACTGGTAGTATAATGTGCCCTGAATACTCTGTTGCTCCCTACTCTTGCCATGCAGTGGACAAAGAAGGATAGTTTCTGCTTTTATTTTCACATTGTCTGATTCTTACCCAAACACTTTAAGATGATCACATTGCCAGAAGTGCACTCCTCCCTGAGATGAGAAGACAGTGCAACATTAGTCCCAATTCACAAATGCCTTGGGTTTTTTTCAATATTATATCATTTTCCTCTGCACATAAATATAAGTAACTCATATATTGAAAGACATAAAAAGGGATGAACTCATCCAATCTAATCAGGGCATTTTACAGAGGCACTGAAGTGGGGAGCTTGGCCACCACCAGGAGGCTGCAGACCATCTGCTGCCCTGCTGAAGAGGGGCTCACTCTTCCATGAGGGAAGGCTCATCAGCAGGTTTGAAGTCTCCTTGGATTCATTGCTCCCTTCTCACTGGAAGGTAACTAAGAAAAACCAGCATTCATCAGGAGGAATAAATGGACCATAAAGGGTTCATAAACCCACTGGGAAACGTGTAAGGATCTGCAAACTGAAACAAACTGCTTCATAATGGAGAAACAGAAGTGCCTGGTGCCTATCCATTTGCAAAAATGGCATCATGGGACAAACAGTCATTTCAGACAGGTCATTTGAAAGCCTTTGTTGATTTTAATGGGTCTTGGAACAGACTCTTAGTTCATATTGCAGCAAGACTGCTGCTGAACCTCAGTCTAGTGTGTGTAACACCATCAAACACTGACAAAGTACTACATGCCTGAGAAAACAGCAACAATCCCAAACTATCAATAATTCCCCTTCTATGGATTGCTCTCCTCCTGAAGCAGCTGAGGCATACCTGAGGTTGGTGGCATTGTGCAGGGATGTCACTTGATCAGCTGAGAACCAGTGGCTGAGGGACACGAAATGTCTTTGGAACTGTTTCTCGACTGCAGCCACGGGCAGGTAACCCGAACTGACATAACTGCAAATAAATCATAAACACAGCTTCCCCAGACAGCATTGCAGCAATCTGCTTTAATAATTCACCAGATCTGCTAATGAAAACCACAATAATCAGATTCTGGCATTCGATAAAAGTAATTCTATCCTTCCCCTACGCTCCTTACCACGTGCATGTAATTTTGAAATAATCATGTGTGGAAGCCATACATGCTGAGATGCATTTAACTGGCAGAGAAAGTAAATTTTAATTGTAATATTACAATGAAGCTTTTCATTGTAAGTGGTTGGCACATTGCCTGAGACACTAACAAGCTCATTGTCTCCTTTATCTTGAGTTATGTTTTGTGGCAGAGAGGATGAATACTTTTTACTTTTATTCTTCTCTTCTTTGTTGAAAAATTGAGATGTATTTTATCCTAAAGGCAACAAGAATTTATTCAAAGAAGCTTTTTACTGCTAACTATAACAGAAATCAGAATGATGCCATGGTAAGAAATAACAGAGCATCATGCCAAATCACAACTTCAAATCTTTTTCAATTTTGTGAAAGTTTGTGAAAGAAATGGTGCTTTTTCAGGAATGGGATCAATCCAGCAAGAACTGCCTTGCCATGTTCTTCTCTAATTATGAGGTGGACCTTAAATCCTATCAGAGGTCCATTACATGAATTATGTATACAATTTACCTACAAGTGAAGTAAAATAAGTGTAAAATGCTTATATGCTTTTAGTGCCTCTCTGAAAGGCTACTAGAGTGACAAATAGGATTTGGGCACCTGCATCACACAGGGAAGATTTAGCCAAGCCATTATATTTAGCCATCATGCAGGATTTATAACAGTAATAAAGGTATTTGCCATGTACAAGTACTCAGAACTATTTCCCACATCGTCTCACATCTCCTCAATCATATCCCTCACAAAAGTGGATTGTCAAGTCATTTTTAAGGCACAAACTAACACAAGGTTTCATTAGAAAGACTGAAAGCCTCAGAGTTTGTTCCAAATGCCAAGTAAAGTTGCTGGCAGTTGGTGTCCATACCTTGAGAAGCCCAGGTGTTTGCAGGTTGTGTTCCCATACTCTGCCCTCCAGTCGTCGGAGCAGACGGTTCTCCAGGACCCAAAGGTGAACACTTGCAGCACTGCCCTCTTCCCACTCAGCCTGACTTTGAGATTCAGGACAAGAAAAACCTCAGTGAGCTGTGAGGATGGACATCAGGGACACAACGGGCACACCTGGCACCACTGTGGTGTCTGTGTTTTCTGGCTCGCTGAGTTTTTTTGTCTTTTTCATCTTTTGGATTCTTTGACCGAATTTTTCTGTGCTTTAATTTTTCCCCTCCCATTCGAGAAGGGAACTAAAGTACTCTGACTAGGGGAAAAAAAAATCTTTGCTCATGGGAATGTCAACTGTAATACAGCTGGTGGAGGCTGCCTGGCCCTGCAGTGAGCTTTAAGCAAATCTTGCTGATTGCAGTGAGTTGGAGCTGCAGATGCTTTGCCCTGAGAAAACCCATGGTCAGGGTAAGGGATGGAAGGTGGTGGGCACCTCCTGAGTCAGAGAGCTGGATGCACTTGTGCCCAGCTCTCCTGGACCTGGGAAAGGGCACATCTGTGTGGTATTTCCAGAGAGAAGAGAGGCCATGCATGTTGTCACTGCTGAACAGGGCTTTCCCACAGGTGCCCACAATTCCAGTGGTATGGAATTGCAAAGAAAGACAGGAAAAGCAGAGGTACTGCCACTGGCTCCACAGAGGTCTCAAGCCTCCCTGGGGAAAACTTTCCAAATGCTGAACTTTCCAAATTGTGCAGGGTTAGCTGGGCCAAAACCTCGTGGTTCTTGTCATTCCTCCTATTGCACAGATGGAAAGCTGTGCTGCCTCCTTACCTGTAGGTAGAGGAGCCAGGATTACAAGTGCAGTGAGCTGAAACTGAAACCCAGTTATTCTGTTTATTATTATTAGAGTCTTTTCCCTCCAGTGGCTGTGAACACCACCTTCCATAGCACAGGACAGGGAAGCACCATTTAAAACATCCCTGTGATTCCCAAAAACTACCACAGAGAGAAATTCAGAAAGAAGTTATACATTTCACACGTGAAGCAGCAAACTCTGCAGCACTGAATGCACAAAAGGCTGATTCCTCTCATACCCACATCCTTTATAATCCTTATTATCCTAAGATAATGCCAGGCTTTTACAATCTTCAAAACTGACACAGCACAACAGTGTACCAGTGAATACAGAGCCCTGTATTTACACACCATAAGGTAGTGGGGTTACACCTTGCAGGCAGAGGAAATGTGAGCAGTCAAAAAGCATCTGGGCTTCTAATGGAGAAATTATCAAAAACATCAGTAACAAAATTCAGCAATCATCACATTTATCTACAAAACAGTTTGATATTTCATAAACTGTAAATCAGTAGCTCAGAGAGATTGTTCCTCTGAAGTGGTTATTTAGATATTCCATTGGTCTCTACCTTTCCTGTCTCACCCAAACTCTTTACAACAAGCATTCCTTGATAGCTTGCCAATTCTACAGGAGGAGGTAGGGGAGATTTATAATCAAAATTAATTTACCACATCTGTACTCATCCTCCCCTTCTTTACAGTTGAAGACACCATTGCACCTGGCTGATTTCTGGATACACTTAAAGGATGATCGACAGCGAAACTTCCCAATGCAGTTGTACTGGACTAAAAGGAAATGAAAGAACATAGGGCAAAGAAAACACACTTGGATTTCAACTTAACACTTCTGCATTCCATTATCTGTCCAGATTTCAGTCTTGCTGAGGAAAAGCCACCTCCTGTCTTCCAGGAACCTTTGAAATACAACCTGGAGGTTGCTACAGGGTGCTGCTAAAACTCATTTATTAGTAATGACTCGTGGGAGGAGTCGGCCTTGCTGTGTGTGCTGACTCCTTCCCAGCTCCCTCTACACAGTTTAAGTTTCACTCCAGGGTGAGTTCCTGCCTGGTGCCTCAGACCCTGAGCAGCAAATTAGAGAGACCACTGGGAAACACATCCAGTGCTTCCTTTTCCCAAGGGGATTCCTCAACTTCCCACAAGCTGATCCATACTCCAGGTGTGGAGACACATCAACATATTTGTCCCCTGGACCCAGGCAGGTCACACTTCACAGCCACAACTAAACTATTCTGCATATCCTTTTCCTTTGTAGAAGTTGTTTTTTGGTAGGAGAAAGTTCCTTAATTCTTCAAAAGCAAGCTTAGAGAAGTGAATTACAAGACAAAAATATGGTATGGGCTACCCACAGGGTTTTTTTACCCCCAGTTTCTAAACTCAGATCATTGCTCGAGGGGAGCTGACAAAATTTTACTAGAGAAAAGTTGCCTGAAGCTGCAGGTTCCCCAGTGTTGTAAATATTACACCAATCCTCTCAGGAGTGCCAGACCTATTTTACCCCTACATGTAAATAAAATTTAAAGCCATCACATCAACAAGATTTTTTACTTCCCCAAACAAGCCACAGTAGCAGTTCAATTCCATTCTCAGTAAAAGGCTCATGAAAAATTAAGCATTTGAATGATTAAGTGAGAACTTAATGAATAACTAAGGGTACTCACCACCCAGGCCAATGGCAACTGCTAGGATTACTGCAAGGAATAAACCACAGATGTATGGGAAGTATTTTAGGGAGACAAGAGCATGGCACATTGAAGGTGGTTCAATATCTCCTGGAAAACAAACAGAGAGAAAGCTTCTGTGAGGTTAAACCAGCTGAGTTTGCAATAAAAACGATTTATCTAACATTAAATTAGATGTCATCAATAACTCCAGGATATACTTTATGAGCTGACCTCACCTGAAGGGATTTGGATTTGCTCTTTCAGGGAATGAGAATGTTCCAAGTGCTTTGGGGCTGCTGGTGCTCTCAGACATCCCTTGAGCATTTGCCCTGGGAGGGTCTGAATTGTGCCCCTGCAGAGCACCTGGTCTGTCCTCAATGCAATCAACAATGTGAGCTCCAAATTCTCATTTTCATGGGCTACATCACACTGGGAGCTTTTCAAATGTATGAGCACCTCTGCTGAAAACTTGGGTCCTGGGTTAAAAATGGAATTCAGACCTGTTCTGTCTGTGTAATCAAACCTGTGTGCAGCTCATAAATAGAAGTTCAAGACAAGAAGGAGGAAAGTCACTGGTTCCTTTGGACTTGGAATCAAGGTTAACTGAAAATTATTGAAAGCCAAATTTGCAAAAAAAGCAGGATCCTCTAACTAGTCTCAAAAATTGTGAAGAAGTGATCTGTTCAAAGTTTTGCTATAAAGGCAAGAAGAGAACTGAGTGATGAGCCGAGGCTGAGTCTTGAATTTTCAAGTACAAAAGATGCATCTAAATTTAAAATATACATTAGCAGTTATTGCTGAATATATTTCATGAGCTGGACCTGTTTACCAACCACTGACCTCCAGAGCTGACCTCTACTTAGTGGTATTGCCAGCCTGGAAGACAAGAAGAGATCCTGCTGAAAATAATGAGTGGTTCACTTGTCTCAAATGTATTCTGATATACAAAGGGCAAACTGTGGGGAAATAGCAAACACAGCTGGGTCATGGGTGCACACAGGAACTGGCAGGACCTTGTCTTTTATTTTAGTTCATACAGCTCTTCACTTCCCCATTCCTCAGGCTTTATAATTGAGATTAGCAGATACAATCAGTCAAGAATAATAAGGAGTGTCTCCAAGGGTTTATAAACTCTAGTAAATCCCAGCTCCCTCAGCCTCTCAGGAGCTGCTGAATAACTGGTTTTGGCAATGGAGTTGGTGTGTGGTATGCCAAAAATCTTAGACAGCTGTAGCAGCTAATGGACTAGAAAATTAAATTGCTCTATTTTCACTCTGGAAGCTCAGCCTGTCTCTGTTGGAACCCGTGGTTATCTTGAAACCTATGGGAAGCAGCAAACAAACAAGCTAATCTCCAAGGCTGCTGCATTGTCTATTCAGGTTTTTTAATGGACCAATTTCCAGGCTGGCAAAATTTCAAACAAACCATTCAAAAACGTGTCTGAAAAGTGTGGGGGGAAACATTTCCTTGTGTGTGAATAAGCTGGCTGTGAAAAATGCTGAAGTGTGCAAGTCAACACAAGATGTCATCACATCCCTGAGCTGACAAAGCTCACACCTGGGGGAGGGAGGTCGTGTTTCCTCCTCCTGGCTGTGATTGCTTGCTCTGGGTGGGCAAGCACAGTGTGGCCCACAGTGGCCACTGGGATTACAAAGGTCAAAGGGCTGTGGATTGTCCCTACCAGATCCATCTGCACTCGAGTCCACCCTTGCTTGTGGTATGAAGAAAAACCTTTTGAAGGTAAACTGAATTTGTGGTACTGGTGGCTCATCTTCTGTGACAGAGGTGATTTCAAGACTTCCAGTTGTGGGATTTGTCTCTTGAACCTGACTCAAAAAAAGGAAAGAAAAAAAAAGAAAAAATAAAGAAAATAATCATTTGAATGTTGTCATAGAGTCACAGAATGGTTTGAGTTGGAAGGGATCCTAAAGATCATCCTGTTCCACCCCCTGCCACAGGCAGGAGCACCTTCCACTATCCCAGGTTGCTCCAAGCCCCACTGTCCAGCCTGGCCTTGGACACTGCCAGGGATCCAGGGGCAGCCACAGCTTCTCTGGGCACCCTGTGCCAGGGCCTCACCACCCTCACAGTGAAGAATTTCATCCTAAAATCTCATCTAAACCTGCCTGTAGCTCCCTTTGGGTACTGGCAGGCCACAACAAGGACTGTTTGGAGCCTTCACCAGGATGAACAACACCAACTCTCTCAGCCTTTCCTCATAGCAGAGGTGCTCCAGCCCTCTGAGCATCTTTCTGGCCTCCTCTGGACTCACTCCAGCAAAGTCCATGTCCTTCCTGTGCTGGGGACCTCAGAGCTGGACACAGTACATTGTTACATACTTAATTTTCATGAGAGAAGCACTTATAATTAATTTACCAGCAAACTACTGAGGTTATTTTTTGTTCAGATTTGTCTAAGCACCAGAGCTACTTTTAATAACTTGCACTGGGGGTGTGAATCCATCCTCTGCTCTATAATTGCAATAGGAAACAAGAGAAAGACTAAAATGCATAGGACAGCAGCACAGCACCTGACAGGATCCTCATTCATGGGAATTTTACTCCAGTAAACTTTTGATGACTTACTACAGGGAAAAAACTAAAGTTAGCTACACTAGAATTTGGGGAAAATAGATTTAAAATGTTAATTTCTGACTCTGCTTCTGCACAATGGCAAAAGGAATCAGATTTTTGAACTCAGAGTGGTGTGAAATAGGTCCAGCTTTGTTAAAGACAGTGGAGCTGTTAAGCTGTAAAAGCAGCATGTTTGCAGAGTCAGTCCCAGAAAATGCTTACAGTGACACATTTTAGGCAAAGAATACATGTTTTATCTGTGACATTCTATCTATAATGGAATATAATCTGAAGTATTTTTTCACCTTTCATCAATAAGGTTTATGCTCTTTAGGTAAAATTTCACCTGCATTTCAATGAACATAAATTAAACTTTGCAGAGAATCTGCCAGCATGATTGTTAAATATTAAAACCAAAAACCCTTCCAGCTGATGCATAATTTGCCCATCAGGAAACAAAACAGCATTGTGAACTATATCCCATGCAAGCCAAATGTTGAAATTTGCTTATTCAGGGGCTATCACACCCTCTCAAAGCTTCACTCACCTCTTCCTGAGAAGTCATAGCTAAAAGCAAAACTGTTTTCCTTCTTCATTATCAAAAGCAGCCCAAAGGAAGCCTGGAGTTTGCTGAGCCCTCTGCTCGGGGCCGTTGTGGCCGTTTCCAGCCTGCCGTTGTAACCCAACCTGCACTGGGGTATCAGGTGGCATGGCCACGGAAAGGGGGAGATAAAAATTCAGCACGCTGTTTAATTAGCCTAAGAACACCAGGCAACACTGTGGGATTTGCAAAACCTTCCCTGTAACCCCTCAGCAAAGGAGCCCCACTGTTGGAACACTGGTCACTGAGAATTTTAGGCTTTCTGTGCTGACAGGCACTGACCCCCAGGCAAACACTGCATTTGACCTGAGGCCGTGGAAGGGGCTTCCAAAACAGAGTGACAGCACTGGGATTGTGGGTGTGTAGTTTGAATAGAAGTGTGTAATATCACAGGGTGGAAAACTTAGAGTTTAATGTTCCAGAATATAGTAATATGCATGCAAAGCAAGATGGAGGTTTTAGGGTGTGGGCTAAGTCCTTCTTTTTCACCTTCTTCTTCATGAGTCTGGGTGGTATCCTGTATTTGGGTAGAAAAATCTGCATTGCAGGGCATGGGTGTTTGGTTACTGGGTTAAAAGTAAAAATAATTTAGGTGCCATTTCTCAACTGGACAGTTTATCCTTAAAAGGCCTTGTGGAGAGAGAGATGGGGGGACAGTTTTAGCTTATAGCTAGAAGTGCTGTAGAACTCACAGTTTGTGAGACTGTAATATAGATAAGAATTAATAAACATCTGAGTCCAAACAAGAAATACTTGGCACATTTTATCCCAACTCTGGCAAAAAGAAGATAAAAGCAACACCCCATGAACGCCACGTGAGCGCTTGCTCATCTGTCAAAACTGAGGGCCCTGAACACCAAGAGCTGTGGGTGGCAGAGAGCAGCAGCCCCAGGGCTTCATCTCTTCAGCACACAGAGCTCACAGACTCACCTTGCTCCTCCTTCCCTTGGTTTAGCATTTGCCATGTCCATGCACAGGGTTTTTGTAAAAGCAGCGTCTCATGTTGCTGAAGGATCAACTCAGATGTACTCTGGGATTTAGAAAATGGAAATGTACCTTCAGCTGCAAGGAATGCTCAAGAGTAGTAATAATTTGGCTGGGATGTTTTCACTCAGAAGAGAGATTCCTGACATAGGGAAAGGTGGAGGGAAGAAGGAGAAGGGAGGGTGATCCAAAAAGTCACAGGAGTGTAAGTGAAACAAGGCTCCTCTTGAGAGGCCAGGGAGGAAATGAAAGTTTTCCATGATAAAACTCTGGTCCCAGGAATACGGCTGAGATGAGAGAAGCTCTTCAGTCCCATTTCTGTGCACGATGGAGACTGGCACTTGCAAAGGAGAGGACATCACATCATGATCCTGTTAACTTAAGCCATGACATCAAGAATCCTTCATCATCTCCTGTGTCAGTGTTTCAGCAGCCTTCCCTGGAAATGGGGACACTCTCCCCGCCAGGCTTCAGATAGTTTTGATGGTTCTCCAAATGGCTGGAGAACCATCTCAAGCTGGCCAGGTGTCCCAAGGGGAACTTTCAACCAAAGTGTGGAGAACATGAGGGCTCATTTCAGGTGACCAGCAGCTCAGGTAATCCTTTCAGTCCACGGGGTGAGGAGTCCTGTCCTCCAGAGGGAACACTGATACCTGCAATGAGGACAGAAGAAACTCTCCAACCAATTCACCCACTCTGGTCATGCTGGAAAGGCTGGGGATCAGCCAGGGCAGCTCTGCAAAGGCTCCCACAGTGAGACTGACACCACTGGCAAGGACAAGTTCTTCTCCCTGCTTCCACCCTGAGCTGCTCCAAGCTCAGCTTCAGGGGAATATTGGGTTTAATCTCCCACAGTTTGGTTGCTCATTGCTTTGGCTGAGAAGACCAAAGCAGGAGCCACATATGATATGGGCAGGAAGACTTGAAAACTGAGCCCAAAAGGAAAGTTTTGGCCTCCAGAGTAACTTCCTACACACTGCAGAACAGCTCCACTTGTTCCCCCCTGGTGCAGTTGCAGCTCGGGTGGATTTCTTTGCTCTCAGGAGACAGTTTAAAGTGAAAAGCTAAAAGATTTCACCTCAGCCCATTCAGCAATCCCACTCTGGCTCTGGTGGTTACCTTTAGGCTCCTCATCTTGTTCTGCCAGGGTGGATAGGAAGAGCTTTTGCTTTTTCAGCCACCCTACGACAGAAAATTCAGAGGCGCAGATTCTATGAAAACAGGATGTCAGCTTTTGTCAGAAAAAGATCACAAGGGGTGTGAGGTTTGGTTGGGTTTTTTTTTTTTTTATTTTATCCGCCTCTTTCCCTCTCTCTCTCTCTTTCATTTTCTGCTTCCCTCCCTCCCTCCCTCCTTCACACCCTCCCTCCCACCCCCTGGTTTCTGTCAGTGCTGAGCACACGGGGAGGGCAGGACACGGAGGAGATGGCAGAGGCACAGCTGTATGCAAAGGTGGCCAACAAGCACCGGGGCAGGAGCACCTCTGCCCTCCTGGAGCCTCTCCTGGCCAAAGGATTCCCGGCTCATATCGCGTGAGTAATGTGCTCAGATGCCTTTGCACAGGGAGATTTATTGAAGATATGAGGTATGTGCCATAAAATCCCCATACAGGCAGCCCATGGTTTTTTTGGATCAGGAGGTTGTGCTGCTCCTGGGGGTGATGTCCCTATGTAGGGATCAGACTTGTCTTGCTCTGAATTTCATATAGAGCAGTGTGTACTGCCCACATAGTGTCGGAAAAACCCTTTTTCTCACACAGAGATGGGGCTCCTGGGAAGGATTTTAAAGACTTTTATTCCATTTTCAGTCTCATGAGAAGGGTTGAACAGTACAGATGTTACAATCCATGCCATTACAATCAGAAGCCAAACTATTTCTTCATTACAATACATTATAAGTGTTTTTTGGCCTATCAGCTTTTGCCACCCAATGCTGCTAATGCTTCTAAGCCAGTCATCTATTAAAATACCCCACGTGGGTTTGGTACATCTTTCATAGTTCTATTTCTCCAAAATAACTGGTCTATTTGCAAGGTCATCATTTGAAACTTGTTTTTAGTTCTGTTTCTCTTTCAGCAATGTCTGTCCTATTCCATGGCCTTTCTAAGTCAGCACACTTTATCTCAGGGTTTGCACACAGATGCACAAGACCATGTGAGCCTTCCGTCAGGCTTTGAGAATTCTCTACAAATCCATTTGCCACATCATAGCAAAACCAACTTGCCCAATATCCAATATTTTAAAATACTGTGTAAATCTAAAGACTCACACCCTTCCACATTATGAGTATTGAGAGGCTTCTCAACGAGTTGAGAAGCTGACCATAGTTAGCTCTTGGGATACATCTTCTTTCATTTTTTTCTGCTTGTTACTCTTATTATAAGGGAATTAAACATGGATGTAATTTCTAGACAAAGTTTTTTCAGGCCTGGCAAAAAAATCTCCTGCTGGATGGTGTCATTGGAAACTTTTTTTTCTTTAAGAGGGTCCCTAAGTCTGTCAATTTTTCTTCCTGTCTTCAATCAGGATCTTGTTCCAAAAATCATGTCCTGCCTAGAAAATGTCATAGTAAAGAATGAAGCACTATTCTTAGCAACTCCAATGAATGGGAGACTAACTGGTGGCAGGTAAACAAGATAATGCAAAAGAAAAGTGCCAGTCACTCCTCCCGCAAACATCTCTCCTGTTGAAAAGGCAAGTTTTGGGGAGGGTTTTCCAATTTCTGGATGGCAAGTTTGAACATTTTGGTTCAAACTGTTCAAAAAATAAATCTCATTATGTAAATATCAAAAAAACTCTCATAAAAATATTTTAGAAAGAAGAGCAATGTCTCTCTACCTTTTGACTGAAAATTGAGTGGAAGAGGTTCCATTTGTAAGTGCTGTGTTGTTTTTTGGGAATAGCTGTGTTCAAAATCAAGAAGCACCAGCAGAAATACTGTGCAAATTGACATAAGATAACAAAATATCAAAAAGCAATTAAAAAAAAATTCCTATTGTTGATCTTAAGAACTTCAAAATTTTGATTACTTTTTAAAAAAACCTTTTAGCTGTCTCTGTTGTCCCTCAATTAAACCACGAATGAAAGTACTGAAATGTTTCTTTTGAGATGTCCTGGCCTGAGAAATATGAGGTGGGGTGGAAGTATTACAAAATCTTCCATCATGTAGAACCAACAGGCCAAAACAGCATTTCCTCAATGAACAAAACTCAAATATGTGAGAGTCAAGTCAGCCCAACATCAAAAAATTTCCACAAGAAACTGTGCCAGCAGTTTCTGTTTTAGGGATGAGCCCGCTTATTCTCACTGTAAATTTATTTTCAATCTACTTTTCATTACAGATTCTCAGCGGTTTATTCTTCTCTCTGTCTGAGAGAAATTGGTACAGGCAGAACTTATTGCATTCTTTTTCAATTTTCACTTCTCATCTTGGAAGTGTAGAATTAGTCACAGCCTAATGCACCCCTTGTGCTGAGGCCTCCATAAACCTTGCTGGAAATCACCTTACAGCCAGCATATGTGATGAGACAAAAGGTGGGGACAGGTATGGAGAGGAGCACAAGAGAACAACAAAGTGGGACTGAGCAGGATGGCAGTTCATGGCCTCAGGTCTCACTTTTATTACATTTAATTTTGAAGGCCCCATGGTAAAGAAAAGCTGAAGCCAAGCTCCATTTTCACTTCAGAGCTGTTTGCACAGAGCTTGTCCCCAGGTGGGAGGAGCAGCATGGCATGAAGGGGTAAAACACTCACTCGGAGGTGCAATTAATGGTTATGAGCCCTGGCATCATTGCCACTGACACTTCCACAAGGCACAGCAGGAAAGGGACAGAAACATACATGGCTGTTTGTGTTTGGTGTGGTGGAGAAGGAGGGCTCAGCAGAGGCACAGAAAGGAAATGTGCAGTATTCAGGCCCAGAGGGCTTTAGACCTCGTGGTTGTGCATTGACTTGGCCACAGGAGTTGATTTACTTTATGGAGGAGTAGAAGGTAAATTTTGAGTGAAAAGTCTCATGTTTGTCCTTATCTCTGTTGAGCCCCACTAAAGAGCCAGCAATGGTTACATATAAAATGTCATTAACAAGCCCAAATGTAGATTTTACACTGAAGAGAAGACAGAAGGCTGGGAGGGGACATAAGGATGAGCCTGAGTCCTGCAGCTCAATGCACACACTGCTGATTTGTGTTCGGGCATCATGGGGATGGATGAAGAACAAAAATGGGAGGAGACAACACAACTCAATGCCCTCAGGAGCCAGTGGCCAGAAAGGGTGGCCTCAAAAGACAAGGAAAGATATCAGCAGACACCAAGAAATTCAGTAGCTTTTTTCCAGTATCCTCTGTCTCTACTTTCCCTTCATGTTTCTTCTGAGAAGTTTGTAGGTGCATTTCAGGGGCGGAAATGGGGTTCATGAGTGCAGCTGCTGCTTGAACACTTGAAATCCTTCACCCATCACCCAGTATTTAGGCACAAAGATTTGCTCATGTGAAACACAGAGCTGGCTTTTTGAAAGCTCCATTTAGAAAAGGAAATGTGAATCAAATCCCACCCCAGAGAAGGGAAGATGCATTAACAGAGAGAAACGACATTTTGTCCCTCTTCTTGGACTGAGCTGCTGGCTTAGATCTGGCTCTCTGCTGGCTGTGGGGGATCCTCAATCCAGATTTCAAGCCCAAATATAAGCATGTTTTGCTTAATTTTAATGTATGGGCTTGGCCCTGATGTCGTGAATCAGAACCTTTTTGCTTTGAGCCAAGAAAATGCTGTTCTTACAGTACTTGGTTTATCTAACTCCAAGGAAATTCATATAGTCAGTAGGGCTGCTAAGGAAACACCTCCATAACACAAAGGAAGGCATCTTTTGGGGAGAACAGGTTAACAATCTTCAGGGAATTAAGGACTTGCAGGGGAAAAAAGGTTATCTGGAAGGCTTCAAGAACAATAACATCTGCTAGGAAAAACCTTCTTGCTAAATGTCCTGCCTGTGCTGGAAAATAAACTTAATGACCATAGTCACTAAATGCCTTTACTATACAAAAGGTTTTTTTCTGGTATTCTGAGGAACCAATTTTGTGCTTTTTCTAGGCAAAAAGCTTTGGTTGCAACTGGACAAAAGACAATAGAAGATGCAGTAAAATGGTAAGTACCTGTGATTTCTATTTTTAATGCACCTTAACATTAAACCTGCCTAAAAATCCTTATTGATGTGCTCATCCTATAAGTGAATTTGAAGTTAGCTGCCATTAAAAAAAGCAAACCTGAATTTTAAATTTTTCCTATTTTTCATTTATTTCACTCGGAGAGAGAAATGTTTGTATTTGTACTTATTCTGGGACACAAGGTAACTTGCAGAAGGTCCAGGTAAATTAAAAACAAGCAGCTACTTTTACTTTTTCTGATGAGTCAGTTCATGGGACCAGCTGGTCTGGTCAGAAAATCCTCCTCAGCTTTAAGCCTCCTGAGAGAAAGGAGCAAGAAAACAGTGAAAAATTTTGTAAACCCATGACTGCACCTACAAACGTGCAGAAACGACAGCTGAAGGGGAACAGAAAGGCCCACCACAAAGTAAGGTAAAAGGCTGATGGTTAGAGGGAGGTATTATTACAATTAAAATCACTTCTGAGTTTTGAATGCCACAAAGCTTTTTCCTGTCTACCAAGACTCTCACAGTGTATTTATGTCATTCATGTGCTGGTAACTGATTTTTTTTGTTTCAATTCAACTGTTTTTGTTGTTTCAATTCACCTTCACATTAAATGCAGTCTTTTCTTGCACTTTCTTTTGGCTTTTGTTTTTCCTTTTTCTTTTCTTTTTTTTTCCTTGGTTCAATTGCTATTTTTTTCTTTTTTCTTCTATTTTCTTTTCTTTTGTGAAAAGCCAGAGGAGGCATTTGAGAATGGCATGTTCTTTCCAAACAGTTTTTTTCAGGGATGCTGCCACACTTCCCAACAACCATTCCCAATCCAACAGCTGCAAAGACAAATATACAGCAAGTGAAAGACATGGTGAACTATATCATCACATGGCATATGAGCTTCTGACCTTTCCTTGTCCATTTCTGATTTGTCTTGCTTGCTTTTCTTAGGGCTGAATAAAAAGGGTCTTTTTGAGTGGTTTTTTAATCTTTAGCTAGTTTTAATTTTGTCATTCTTCAACATGTTCCACCCATTGCCTTTTTCCTCCTCCAGTCCTTTGTTTCCAGTTATGGAAAAGGGGGAAAACCAACCAAACAAAAAACAAACAAACAAACAAACACAAACAAACACAAACAAACAAACAAAACCCCAAATCCCAAACCAACAAAAAAACCCAACAACAACAAAAAACTACCCCCCAAAAAGCACACACACACACACACAAAAACCAAAAACAAACCAAAAAACCCCCCAACACACTCTATAAAGGTATTTTTTGTTTTCTCTCATTTTCAGATACTGATAGAAGTGAAGACACATAATAAAATGCAAAGTACTCAAAAAACAAACAGAAATAATAATAATACGTACATAATAATAATAAAAATTAATAATTTCTCCAGTATTTAGTGCTTCAGAGAGGAAAAGGAAATTTTTATCTCAGCTATTCCTTTGTAAGAAAATAATAAAATTGCCTTTTTTTTTGCAGTTTCAGTGCATCTTTTTCTGCTCTCCGCTATGGAGCCTTTCAGCCACAGGAAACACGCTCACCCTTGGCGTTATGCTCTTGATTCCAGGTTGCATTCCCACTGCAACGACCCCTCCCTGGATGACCCAATCCCTCAGGAATATGCCCTTTACCTGTGCCCCACGGGCCGCCTGCTCAGCCGCCTGCAGGACTTCTGGAAGGAGAGCAAGCGCCAGTGTGGGAAGAACAGAGCCCACGAGGTTTTCCCACACGTCACCCTCTGCGACTTCTTCACGGTGAGGCCAGGGGAGTGCAAGGGTTGGATTTCAGCTGGGTGATTTTTGGTGAGACTGGGCCACCTGCTGTTGTCTGGCACCAGAAATTGTTGGTGATCAAACGACCTGACCCAGGTCCAGGCACGTTGCTTAATGTCTGAGTGATGCTTAAAAGTCTGAGTGATGCTTAATGTCTGTATCTTGGTTTGGAAAGACAGGTGTCTGCCAAGGGAAAGCTGGAGCTTCCCTTGGAATGGAGAATGTAACCCCACTCCCTCCAAATTATTATAATTTTGCAATTAAGGGCCTTCAGGCAAAGTTTTGGGGATAGGAGTAACAGTTCTTTACTAGGAATATTAAAAATACAAATGTAGTAGTACAAAAAAACCAATCAAATAAAAAAACAACTGACAGAGTCAGAATACAACCTGACACCCTGTTGGTCAGGGTGTTGGGAGCAGTCCAAATAAGTGCTCCTGGAGTGACAGATGTGGTTCTCTTGGAGCAGAGATGATCCTGTAGAAGGGTGTAGATTTCCTCTGAAGGTCCAGTGGTGGTGAGATGGGTCCAGTCGTCCTCTGGCAATCCAGTGCAGACAGGCTGTCCTGGTGTTCTGAATCTCAGTTTTTATCCAGGTAGGAATGCTGGGCTCCTCCCCCGGGGTGGAGCATCTCCCCCTGGGATGATGGAATTGTATCAGCCCTGCAGTGAGCCTGGATGGCCCATGGACAGCAGAGATCCCCTGGAGGGAGGATGGGTCCTGGAAGAGATAAAGAACACTGCCCCACCTGGTTTTAACAGCTGCCCATAAACATCTCCCCAGCTGGTTTCAGCAGATAATAATAGAATACACACACCTGATTCCAACCTGCATTGCAATCCTGCATTGCAACTCAAGACAGTCTGAGTGATGCTTAATGCCTGAGTGATGTTTAATGTCTGAGTGACAGTCAATGTTTGAGTGGGATGTTTCAGGGCAGCTGATCCATCTAGAGCAGCCCTGTGCAGTCCAGCTGCTGTCAGACTTCCATGTGTCCATTGCTGTATGGATTTAGGATAAACCTTCCCAGCCAGGGCAGCAGTGGCTGCCATAAGACAGCTGTGCAGCAGGGACAATGTTATCACAGGATGCAGACAGCTTTGGTACAAGCCTGTGGGAATCTCAGGAAAAGCTCTGCCTTTCCTAGAGAGCCCCATCAGCAGGTCACTGCTATGGTGGCATGTCCCAGAGTTCACTCTTTTTATTGAAACTGAAGATTTTGTGAAATCTTTTGTGAAGTCCAGCACTGGTCTGGAAAAACTCTGGAGCCTCCTGGAATCCAGTTTTAGGACGTTGATGGTGCAACACATGAACATCAGCTGTATCTGAGATGTGCTGAAACACACTTGGGCTAGAGCAGCTGGACAAAAATTACTTTATTCATCATACTTTTATGTTAAACCATTAAGTGCTTCCTTCCCCCTAAGGGTGGGTCATCACAACCATGTCAAAAAGTAGAGACAGTGAAAACAAGACTATTTTGTTGCAAAATACTGAGTGGTGCTCTGTGACCATTAAACACAATTATATAGAACAAAAATCATTAATTAATAATGAATGCCATGGTCTTGGGAGGCATCAAGATTAAAGGCAAGTCTGGAAGAGATGATTGCATTGCAACCCTCACCTTGCACAGCTCAGTAAAGGACTGTAGGATAACAACAACACAAATTCCTATGTAGAATTGAAGAGGGAAATCATGATCCCTGTCTCATTTCAGACTGGCTACTGCACACCTGACAGATGGTAAAATATTTTGGCTTTTCCCTACCCAGTCTAGGTACACCTTGGATTGAAGGCTCCATCTCCTGTTACAGAACCAGGATGCTGTGCTGATCCAACTGCCAAATACTGCTGGGTTTAATGCCAGGAATTTCAGGCAAATTCCTAGGTATTTTTTGTGTCTCAGGAAGTTTACAGCCCCACAGTTTTCTGGCAGTGCTCTATGACAGGGGCTACAACACTGACTGTAATTGGTGGGTAAAGCCTACTCCTCCTCTGTTTTCTTTCAGTGTGAAGACCAGAAAGTGGAATTATTGTATGACATCCTAAAGCGAGTCGGTGACAGCTTTTCCCAGAGCTTTCCACCATCCATTTCCCTAACACTACATGCATCTCCCAGCTACCTTGGCTTCTTCATTGAAGACAGCCAGGCAAATGTCCTCAAAAGGTTTGCTGCAGCATTCTCATCAGAGGCTTCAGCCGTGGCAGGTAGGACCAACAGCAGAGGGAAAACGGATGGGTTGTAGCACAAATGCATAGCTGCAGTACTGAAAACATTCCCTGTGTCTCCAGGGAAGCTTAGATGATGTTTTCCTGCCAGCAGACAGCCTTTTCTCCTAGAGATTTGCAAGCAGAGTAGCCAGAGGGGCATGTTTTAGTCTTTGAAGACATAGTACTTTTGCCTAGAAGCTGAAATGATCCTGTGTGCAGCTTGGCAGGTGATGGACCAGGATATCCAAGATGGGAAGGGACAAAACACTTCCCAGATCTCCACCCTCATGGTGCTGTGGCCCAGCTTGATGGCCTGGCTGCATCCCTAGGAACAGGGCCTAATACCTTTTACAAGGGAAACTGCATCACCAGTGGAGACTGAAGGGGCACAGCCCCACCACAGCTTTGTCTGGGAGAAATGAGTTCAATACATCTCAGGCTGGGAGAGGAAATAAAACCATGATCATTTCTTTTCCTCACAGATGAAGCCAGGAAGCAAATCCAGTCCACACTTGTGAATGATTTTGGTGTGATTAAAACCATGACACCTTTCAAAACCATTATTCAGTAGATCTACTCTACCATTAGTTAATATGATATTTCCTTCGTCATGCAAATTGTGTGGCATAAAACAAGAGCAGCTTTACACAACCTCTGTTTCTATGTTGTGATGTGATTGTTTCATCCCCAGACTGCCACGTGAAGCCCTCCTTGAAGCAGTTCCACCTCACCTTGGCTCACAGGTTTTATCCTCACCATCAGAAGACTTTGGAACAATTGGCCAAATGCATTAACCCGGGGGAGCCCTGCCAGTGGGTGGCTGCTCTCTATTCACGGGACATGCGTTTTGTGTATTACCAGGTACTGGAATCAGATTTATTTAGTTTCCTGAGCCTTTAATTTTCTTTGCTACCATCATCTTGCCTTTTCCATCCTTAAAAAAATCTCTTCCTGCTCAGCACAGTGTTTCAAAAAGCATGGTTGTTTCCAGTGCCATTTTGGACTGAAAAACTGCACTCCTGAATCAGTGATAATATCCTTATTTTGGTAGGTTGCTTGACCTGTATGTCTCAAAATCTAATTCCAACCCTCAGTGGAAAAAACCCCTAATCCTACCATGATATGAGAAAATAAGAGACAGGAAATCATGATCCTTTAATATTTTCTAGGATTTGTCAGTTTACAGTTTTGCAGCAAAATTCCCTTCAGCATAATTAGTTTTCTTGATTGTTCCAGCCATGATGAAAACTGCAGCAGTGAGCAGGAGTCAGTCCTCGCTGATGATTTTCTGCTTAACAGACTTTTAGTTGATACCAGTCAACATTCTTCCAGTTCTCATTTCCAAATTTAAATTATGGATTGTTCAACAGCTTTCGGTCAGATCCATAAATCCCTTTGTCACAAGTCTCTTACTGGATTTTAGTCACACTCAGGAGAGCTGCAAGCAGTCACAAAAATAGGTCAGATCTATCTTTGCTTTCAAATAAGCCTGTACCAGTTACAGGGGGGAAAAACGTATTTTTGTGAAAATGAAGTGCCTGTTTTTACACATACTGTAAGTGTGGTAGTGTCCTCCTTTTTCTCTGCTGAAGTGCCACTATGAAGCAGGTTGCAGAGTAGAAAACAGAACTGCCTCTGTGTCCAGGAGAGGTGAACAAGTGTGGCATTTTATCTTCCTTTTCCTGTTAGAGCTGGGATTAATTGCACAAGAGACGGATTTCGTGTTCAGACTCAGATGTTTATTAATTCTTATCTATGTTACAGTCTCACAAGCTGTGAGTTCTGGCTAACAAAGTGAAAAATGGCTCCATCTCTAACTCTCTACAAGCCTTTTAAGAACAAATTGTCTAATTATGAAATGACACCTAAATTGTTTTTAGTTTTAACCCAATAACCAACCACCCGTGGCCCACAATGCGGATTTTTCTACCCAATTACAAGATACCACCCAGACCCATGAAGAAGAAGGTGGGAAAGACAGACTCAGCCTACACCCTAAACCCTCCATCTTGTTTTATATATATTATTATAGTCTGAAACCTTAAACTCTAAGTTTTCCACCCTGTGATATTACACACTTCTATTAAACTACACACTCCTAATCCCAGTGCTATCACTGGATTTTGGAAGCCTTTTCCATGGTCTCGGGTCAAATTCAGTGGGTTTTAGCCTGTCAGCACAGAAAGTCTAAAATTCTCAGTGCCCAAGGCTCCAACAAACAACCACCCCCTGAGCAGCTGCAGCACGGGGACCATCCTGACCCTGCTGTGTGTCCCCTCAGACGCTGAGGGCTCTTTTCCAGTACAAGCCCCAGAACATTGACGAGCTGATGATCAACGCTGGGGATTTGATCTACGTGAACCCGGCACAGCAGAGCGACGTCAGCGAGGGCTGGGTGATCGGCACCTCGCACCGCACCGGCTGCCGCGGCTTCCTCCCCGAAAACTACACCGAGAGAGCCCACGAGGCTGACACCTGGGTCAAGCACAGGTAGCTTGGGGTTTTATGGCGTTGCTTTCCTGCTGAGGAGCCGTGGCAGCTCCTCCTTGCTGGGATTTGTGGGCAGAGGGGGAATCCAGAGGTATAACAGTGTGTCTTTTCGGAGTGCAGCCATGGCCCTTCTAGATCCCAGTCAGCCTCTCCAGTAGAGAAACTGCTTGAGAACTTCTCAGGTGGCAGTTCAAGCTCACACAGCCACACACGTTACAAGGCTGGCCCAGCAAGAGAGGCAGAAGGGTCCCAGCCCAAATTAATTTTCAGCAAGTGTTTATTCCAGTGTACTGAAGGTGAATCCGGAGCCAAAGAGGGAACATGTGGTTTTTCTCAGTTATATAGGATCTCAGGTTTGTGGGTGGTACAGGGGGCAGGGCAGGGCGCAAGTGACCATAGGGAAGAGAGGAACAGGACACCAAGCCCCAGAGCCAAATGGGGAAACAGGGAAAGGGGATGCCACGGGGTGGGTGATGGACTTGCCAAACCCAGAGAGAAGATTGCACAATGCCTGCAAGGGTCCATGGGGGAGAAGCCTTCTTTACATCTGGGGTATCTTTAATCTTCACTTTTCCAGGGAAGGGCAGTTGGAAATTCCTTTAATGGCATGAGGGACTCCACACTGAGGGTCTGGGTGGGATGCTGGGACATCTCCTGAGAGAAGAGTCATGCCTGCAGACACCCAGAGTTCATAAGTTCAGCTGCTCGAGGGATGACCCCTGCTTGCTCTTGAAGAACCTGAACGCCCTGATGAATTTTGAAAGAGCACATTCTGCCAGGGCAGGCTCAGCCTTCAGCCTGCCTCTCTGCTCTCTTTTTTTTTTTCCCCTCATTTCAAGGGCTTGTAAAGTTAGCTTGAAATGAAACCACACAAAGGTTGCTCCACCACCTTGGCACCACCCTTATCTTGTTGATGTGCCCTGCATCAGAAGGCACCTGTCTGGCTTCCTGCACTTCATTCTGCAGCTGACATTCTGCAGCACAGCTGATGCTACTTGTAGATTAGAGCTGATTTTTCTAAGCTGGGAAGTTTTGGTGCACTTCTTGATGTCTCAGAGAAAGGGAGGAGGCCATCAGGTAGTATTTCCTGCTTGAAGGTCCCATTTTAGCAGGGTTACACCCAATATACACCATCAGTTCCTAATATTTTAACCTCATTTTTAAGGGGTGTATTCTAAATGAACAGCAAAGTGATGAGGTGGATTGCAAGTGTGCAAAAAGCATTGAATGGAACATGAATCCTCACTTGCTGATCCTGTAAACAACATCAAGACTCAAAAGTCTCTTCTATTTGTGTGTGTGCCTGTATGTTTGTGTGTGTGTTGCTTCTACTTTTTCTACAGGGAATATGTTTTTGACACAGCTTCAAGAGCCTCCCCCAAATCTGAAAAGGAACCCAATGTAAAGCTGAATGGAGAAGCCCATATCCTCAGTATGTCAAGGAGTGCAACCAATGCTCTTTCTCTTCAGGTAATTGCTTTTTCCATTTCTTATCTTTGCCACATGCTTTGGCAGATATGCTATTAATTAATGGCATTCAGTAAATTTAGCAGTATCTTCCTTTCCCTCCCTCATATTTTCATGTTTTGTTGTACATTTACACACACTGTTTTATTTATAATGTTGTACATTTATATATATACACACACTCATACTGTATTGTATAATATTTCATAGGGTTTTTTTGTGATGTATATGATGTACATCACACTTGTCTTTCATAAATCTTTCCCTGTTCCTGTCATAATAGCACAACACATGAGTTCTCTGCTCAGGTTTCTCTGAGCACAGCCTCAGTGGGTATGGAGACAAGTCTGACAGGTGAGACACAGACACAACCTCCCCTGACTTCCACATGGCTTCAGGCAGAGCAACTAAATCAGAATTAGGCTCCCTGTTCATGGCTGCTCTTATGTCCAGATGGATGTCACCCTGGAGGTTTCCATGGTCCCAGATCACATTTAAATGTCCCATTTTCTTCTTTATTTTTAGATATGTAGCTAGTGCAGATAATTGCAGAGAACAGCTAGCTGGGATGGTTAACAGCACTGGTAGGATCACATCTTTTGCCCAGGCTCAGAATCAATAGGTATCAATTTTTTCCATGTCCACTGGTCTTCTAGTAGGAGAGCAAAACAAATAAGGACTCTGATTTTTTTTTCTACAGCACATTTGCACCTGCATTGCCTTTTTGGCTCTGTCAGAGATGCCAAAATTAATTTTCAGCACAGACATGCCTCAGAAACCCCTTTAGCTTGCTGGCCCCACAGCCTCTCTTCCTGCTGTGCTGGGCAATAACCCTGGGCTGGTTTGTGCTGACATCAGAGAAACTGAGGGCACCTTGAGGGAACTTCCATCCTGGGGCCTCCAGGGCACCATGACTGTAAGAACTTTCTGAACAAGTCACACGTCCTTCCTCTGTCTCTTGGCCTCACTTATCCACCTCACATCTGTGGCAGAGCCAAGGCTTGGCCTGAGAAATGTGTTTTGCAGATGGGCACATCTCCACTCTAGAGTTTCCCTGGCCTCTGAGTTCCTCGCATGCAGAAGAGGAAAACCACAAAACCTTGGGTTTATACTCTGATCTTGTGGAAGTTGATGGGTGTTTGATGGCAGAAGTGCAAGTATTTAACAGATTGCATGGATATCAACCTGAAACCACTTCTTAAGAGTTCCCTTCTCTGTTGGTGAGGATGCAGAGTACTTAACTCAGTGCTGCAGCAGTAAAGCTGTTTTAAAACCTTTGACCAGTTTCTCCTTATCTTCTTCTCATTTGTATTTAATGTGCATTGTATACTAACCCCAAGCTACTTCAAACTTATTTGTAATTCCATGCAGTCTAAGGAAAAAAGGTGGCCTTGTAGGAGATCTGGGTTCACTGTTGATTTGGCTACACAGTTATGAAAATGTAGAAGTAGTATTTTCACTAGGAAAAGAAGGAGAAGCTTGGTGTTAGTCTTGGTGTAAAAAAGGGCATTACCAGTCAGATCTTAGCTAATTTTCTGGGTTTTGTTTATATCAACCACATGATATAAATTAAAGTTATGATTCCTTCCCACACTGAGATTAAAAGACCTGTTACCAGCACTGGCTTTCACTAGTGCTAACACAGAATTAGAACCTGCAGCCCACGAGGGTCAGGGATGTGACCCTTGACAGGACAAGAGAAGTGGCCTTAAGCCACACCAGTGGAGGTTCAGGCTGGATATCAGGAAGAATTTTTCCACTGAAAGGATGGTCAAGCATTGAACAGACTTCCCAGGGGGGGTTTCAAAGTCACCAAACCTAGAAGTGTACACAAAACAACTGGATGTGGCACTCAGTGCTATGACTGAGTTGACAACGTGCTGATTGCTCAAAGGTTGGACTCAGTAATCCTGAAGGTCTTTTCCAGCCTTAATGATTTTATGATTCATTTGCCTGTAGTGGAGAACCAGTCAGGCTTATCACTGTCCTAAGGACAGGCATCAATTATACTGTCTCTTCTCCAGGAATCCAGACTTTTCCTGCAGGTTAGAGATAACATCCTCATGAAACTGCCTTTTCCCCTCTGTCTCAGAACGTCGCCCTGCGGAGAGCGGTGCTGGTGATGCGCCACGGGGAAAGAGTGGATCAGGTCTTTGGCAAATCTTGGCTTCAGCAGTGCCTGACTGCAGATGGTGAGTAAGGTAATGGGAGGATCTTCAAAAGCCAGGACGAAACCAAATTGACCCCAGTAATGGGTAGAAGAGGTTAAGTCATTGTGTAAATGTCAACACTGGCACAAAAGAGTGATAACAGTGCAAGTCAGGCACTGCTTCTGATGCCTTGGGAAAGCTGACCTGGAACAGAGACTGGACAGAGCTGGAGAATAAAGTAGGTATTTATTAAAAGGTCTTTAAGGATACACCTTGGGCAGGACAAGAGCCTGGCCAGGGCTACACCCAAGGTGGACCCAAAATGGTCACAAAATGGACAACTGGTCACAAGGTTTCATACTTTTATTAGTTTTGGCCCATTTGCATATTGGGGTTTAATTGTCCAATTACAACTGCAGATTATGAACTCCCATCCTTCTTGTTTTCCTTCTTCAGTCCACCATTGTTTGTGCTTTTGGGCTTGAAAGTTGTACTCATTGTCCTTGGTCTCCAGCAGGAAAAGGATTTTGTTTTGTCTCCCTACTCTGTGAAGAGAGCTGACTGACACTTAATATGAGGCTCAGAACTGCACCCCTGGGCAGCACAGAATCTGAAAAACATGAAAGCTAAAACTTAAGGCATCACTTCCAACTGCACATAACCAGGTCACAATATCCTAAAGTCCTTCATGTTTATGCTCACTAAATTCTGCAGATAAACAAAGCTCTTGTGCTGCTGATGGAAGTGTGTCTCACTGGTACGTGAACAAATCACAAGAGCACACTCATCACCTCTCATTACATGAGGTGTGGTTGTCAAACCCCTCCACCTTTCTGTGCCTGAGTCAGAGCCATGGGCTGTTGATCAGTCACACTGTGTCACTAGTTCAACCTGAGGAATCTGTGGTGAAAATGAAATGTCAGCACTGACCTAAATTAAAACCTGAATTTCCTCTCTCTCTCTCAAAGAAAAAAAAAAAAAAAAGAAAGAAAAAGGTATGCTTTCAGGTGAAGAAAACTGACCCAAAACAGGGAAACCTGTGTCAGGAGGAAGGAGGGGAACAAGAAGGTGGGAGTTCACAAGTGAGAGCTGTATGCTGAAATCTGCCTTGCTGTGCTGGAGATTGCCCAGGGTTAGTGCATGGAATTCACACCAGATAAGAAGAGTGGCACCTTATAGCATAATCTATGCATTGGTTTCATTTTGATTCACTGGAAATTTTTCTTTTTGGTCATTTTGGCAATTGTAAAAGAATGCAGATTTTTGTTTCTCTTGAGTCCCACAAAGCCAAATTCTCCTGATTTCCTGTTCTTTCACCCCTCCTCCCCATTTGCTCTTCCTGAGCTATAAGAAGAGGGGCTATTCTGTTAGGACATGATGATTTCCCAAGCCAGTGTTGTGACCTTAAAACGTGACCCCTTTAAGGTAATAGCACTGGCTGTTTCTCATCAGTGAGACACTGACTCTGTAAAACAAACATAACACAGCTACTGCCTCCCTTGTGCCACAGCAAAATGTCCTGCCTTGTTTCAGGGAAATACTACAGAGCAGATCTGAACTTCCCCTCCTCCCTGCCGAGGCAGAAAGACGGCATGAAGCAGTTTGAATGTGATCCTCCTTTATCTTGTTGTGGTATTTTCCAGTCGAGGCTTATAGGTAAGCTGGATATTATCCTCCTGCAAATGTAAGGGTTTGGTAAGCAGGCTGTCATCATCCACCAAAGCTCATGCTGGTTTTGCAGCAGAAAAATTTCCTACCAGCACTCACTGTGGCCACAATTTTCCACGGGCAACCACTGCAAGATTTTCTTAAATAATAAAATAGAGAACCCAGCTGATTACTTGTCTTTGAGACCCCCTCTGCCAGTTCCTGGCAGAGAAAGCCAAAAGGAAGAAGCCAGAACACTGTCTGTGCCCTGCTGCTTGTCTGCAAGGGATGAATGTCTTATGCATTTGTCTCTGAGAGGGCAGTGAGGAGTGAAGGGGCTGGCCACGGGTTGCAGCTCCATGCTCAGCAGAGTGTGGTCACCTCTGTGCAGGAGGATGGGTGGTGTGGGTTAGGCTGACTCAATTCACTCACCAGTGTGGGAATTCCAGGCACAGGCACAGAAAATTCTCAAAATCTTGTGCATGCAGGCCCAAATACAGTAATGAATACAGACTTCGACCTGAGACCTTGGAAAAGGCTTCCAAATTTAGAGACCATAAGCAAGAATGCATGTTTGTTGCTTAGATAGAAACATAATAAGCTAGGTAGTGGAAAGTTTTAAGGTTAAAAGTGTAGATATAGAACTAGTTACAAAAACAGTAAAAGGTTTTGAGGTACAGCAAGTAGTTTGTGTGTGGTTATATGATTGGTTAAGAAAATCCACACTGTGGCAAGGTGTGTGATACAAATTAATTGGGGATTGGTTTGAAAGTAGAAACATTCTTTGTAGCAGTAGTTCATTGGCCAATTAACCTTTAAAAGACCTTGTAAGCTGTGATCTTGTGGCCACTGAGCACGGACACCTGACCTCTAACTTGTGCGGTGAAAACGTTCTCACTCCTTCATGAGACTGAGGCAATAAATAAATGCTTTAAATCTCTCTTGGTGGTCCCATCTCCCTTGTGCAAGCCTGACACACACCAGATGAAGTTGTTTGTGCTCCTTGAGCAAGATGCATGACTGTGACAGTACTGGTCTGCTGCAAATGCTTGTCTCATGGTTCAGATATATGGAGACAGCCAAATGCCTAACTGCTGTTTGTGGGTTTGGGGCGGATCTTCTGTAATTATCCTTCCAACACTCATTTGAGAATTGATGTTTCCACCAGAATGAGCCTTCTAATGAGCTCAATAAGCAGACTGTGGGGAAAAAAAACGAATAGAAAGGGACTGTCAGTGTATCCCATGTTGATGAAATTGCAAAGCTCTGAGCTGTTCTTTTGCAGAGAGTGTTTTGTAGTCATCTGTGACACTTTGCTGTTGCCATCCAGGGGAAGCTCTGCTGGACCAGGAGGTGACAGTCAGCTACGTGTACTCGTCCCCTGCCCTGCGCTGCGTGCAGACAGCTCAGCACGTACTGCAGGGTAAGGCAGCAAAACCTGCCAGGTGCTTCTGCCACACTGCAAACATCTTCACCAAACTTGTGTGAAGTCTCTGACATGAGCAATCAGGGAGATGTACGACTCTGTGGTTGTTTGTGGTTTTGACTAGCTGGTAATGCAGGCAGCAACAAACCTGATGTTGTGTGTACAGCCTGTGGGATGTGAGCACATAAACACTAGTCCCTGACAGTGAAAATGGAATCTAGTGTTATATGAAACAGAGGTGTTTCATATCTGCACGAATTCAACATTAGTAGCTGCTCATCAAATCACCACTGCCACCTCTTCCAGAAAATATTTTGACCCAAATATCAGATGTTTCCAGAGCTCTGAAGGATCTGAATGTGAATCAGGGAAGGCTGCTTCCATGCTTTCTTTTGCAAGCCAAACTGTTTTGATCCTTCATATTGCAGAACATTTTTCTCTTCCTTTCCTCTCCCTTTCTTCTTTTTTCATCTCCTGTTCCTTTCAGCAGGTTCACAGTTCATTACCATGTTTACATCAGAATGCGTTCACTACCACTCAGTAAGCTCTCTTGAGAATACTCAAAAAAGTAATGTTTCTTTTGACACATGAATTCCATTTCTAATACTGGACAATTTGCACAACTTACTGTCCCACTGAGAAACACTGAGAAAAATGCTATATAAAAATGGTAAAAACATTTCCTGTCTGAAATTTATTCAGATTGCAACATTACTGAGGCTTTTTCTTCTAGAAGAGCATCACAGGATAGCTTCAAAAATTATGATTATAATAATAATGATGATGATGATAATTTGCAGTCCCTTAACATTAGTCAGACAAGAATGTAATGCTGGTTTCCTTTAACCTATTGTTTGACAATAAGTAATTCACTTTTGTTAATGAAAGAACAACAGCAAACAAGGCAGAATGTATAGCCTGAATGTAGCACTTTGAGTGTACCTTTCTTCTAAGATCTGTTTCTTGTTCTTGCAGGGCTTAAATTAAATCCAAAAGTCAGAATCAGGGTGGAACCAGGATTGTTTGAATGGACCAAATGGGAAGCAAGCAGAGCAATCCCTAACTTCATGACTATGGCAGAACTGGTGGAGGCATCTTACAACATAGATACAAGTTACAGGTAGTTGCTCTGTGTCTGGCTGATAAAGCTGTGGGGTTTTTCCCTGAGATATCTTGTCCTTTTATGTGTCATAAATCATTGCAAACACTGCAAAGATGGGGTGATTCTGATCAAATTCAGATCAAAATAGGATATAAAAATAAGATATGCTGTCACCAGCACACGGGTGCACAAGCACAGATATCTGGTGCATGGGACCAGCCCTCCTCTGGTGTTACCTTGACATTATGGGCATTAATGTAAGCTGCCAGGAGCTTTGCTTTTACCTTTGGTTCATGTGAAAAACACTTCAGAAATGTGAAGAAGAACCTGATTTTCAGTGACAAAGAAATGTGACGTTATATAAGGTCAGTCAGCCCTTGGCTGAGGGTCTGTGGGGCAGCAGCAAGAGGTTTTGGGGACAGGCAAGATAAGAGCATTTCATTTTAATTGATGTTTGTGGCATTTTTTTGAGTTGCTCAGAGATTAATACTGTGCTCACCAAGGACTTTTTGGAGCCCTCATAACTTGGTGAGGTGAGGGTCGATGCCTTTTCTGAGCACTTGCTAACCACAGCCCAGCAGGAAATTATAAACCTCCAATTCAATCTAGCTCCTCATCTTGTTCACAAACCAGGCTGCTCAGCGTTTGCAGTGCACAGCCAGATCTAGGAAATTACTCACCTGTCTCTGGGATTTCCCACCTATTCAAGAAAGGGGGAAAGGAAACATCTCATGTCTTAATACGTTCCTTACAGCCAAGGATGGATGTTTGTTTGAGACTGCATAAAGTCTCCAGAATCCTTCTCTTTTTGGAGCACAGGACTTTCTGGTGTGTTTTTCACTAACAGGCTGTATTCCCTAGGGGGTTTTTTGGTACAAAATCACTTGCCTCAAAAGAAACTGTGCAAATGCACAGCAGTGGGAGGTTCAGAGGGGAATCTCTAAAGCAATGTTAACTATAGTGTTTAGGCCCCTCACAGCTCACTCAGATCCAGGCAAAGACAGGGTCTATGAACTATAAACTTGCACATAGTATGCCAGTTTCTTCCCATCACATGCAAGATTAAAAAAATCCTTGGGTTCCAGGTGTTATGAAGGAGTGTTTGAGATCACTTAAAGAATCACCAGCAAAGGGCATCAGTAAAAACCAGATATAATATTAAACATCAGCACAACAAAATTCACTGGCAAGGTTCACTCTACTACTGAGCTCATTGGACAGCAGGGACTGGTTTTACCATATTTAACCACTGCAAATGTTGTCCATCACCCAACCCCACCAGGCCTCTGAGGCTGCCCTGATTCCCAGCAGTGTGAAGGTCTGGCTCTTAGGGTTTTTTGGGTGCCTGAAAAGCCCTGATATATAAAAGAAAGAAGAATGCCTGGTCTTAGCAGAAGTGCTCAGATACTTTGGAGTGATACATTGTGATTATGGTCCCTGAAAATACCTTTTTTTTAACTCTAGCAGTGAAAGTCTTTACTGCCTATTTGACCAGCAAGGCAGATAAGCCTCATTTACTACAGATTTTTATTGACTTGGTTTATTGAGGAGATTAATGCTGAGGTACCAAATCTTGCAAGCATTCATATCATTAGTGTCTCTCCTTTGCTTCAACTCAGTCAGGATTGGAAGACCCAGGCAGCTCTGCAGCTCATGTCTGGGCAGTGGTCCTTGCTGGCAGAATTGCTCAAAGCTTTTCTTAGGCATAAATCCTGCTTCAAATAATCTCTACTGTAAACTACAAGTTTTACTGAAGACTGGTTTTCCCTGCATCTTTATGAGCTACATGACTTAGCCATGAGATTTAATGGAAATTACTCAGAGAGAAGTTAATGCTTCAGACAAGCAGAGGTAACAGTGTGTCAGCCAAGTCAGTAGATAAACCTTTTATCTCAGTGCCTTTTCTTGGTGTAGTCATTCAGTGGTGTTCCAGTATTCATCCAGATTAACATACATTTGTGTTTTTATTGTCAGGGCGCACTTCCCACTCTCTTCTCTGGTGCCATCAGAAAGTTATGAAGACTATTGCAGCAGAAGCTCTGCAGTTATAAAACAGATCACCAGTGTCTGCCCCAGCAAAGGTAAAGGTTTCTGGTCTTTCTGTATTCTGTCAGACACTTGCAGTAACAGGAACTGGCAGAGATTTGCCACCAGAAGCACATTTAATGTGAGCTCTTGGCACTGCACGGAGCTTAAGGTAGACTTAGAGTTTGTCCTGGGCTACACTGAAGTAACATTCAAGCAATTTGTGGGATAGAAATGAAAAAAGGAAAATAAAACTTGAGACAGTAGAGTACTAAATTGCAAAAGTATATGCTTTTCTTGGTCTTTCTACATCAGGATGTAGCTCAGCAAAAGGTCATGCACTTTCCTGGAAAGCTTTTTTCTCTTTCCCTCACAAATGCCTTCTCTCAATAGCTGGTATGTTACACACCAGATACTTTCTGGTGCTCTGCCACATTATCAAAAAGGTCTGCAAAGATGAGCAGCCCCAAAGCCACCTCATCCCCATCTGCTGATGGAGAAGGTGGCAGTGCTGCAGCTCCCTTACCACCCTTCTTTGCTTTTCCTGGTGTGCCAGGTGTCATCCTCATTGTGGCCCACGGCTCCTCCCTGGCATCTCTCACCCGGGCACTGGCAGGGCTCCCCAGCAGAAACAGTGGAGACTTTGCCCAGATGGTGAGGAAGGTAAGAGGATTTCATTTCATCAGGAAGCCTTTGGGTTGTTGTATTATATTTTTAATAAGGAGACTGCTTATGCAGCAAGCATGCCAAAACCAATAACATCAGCTCTCTTGTTCCGAAGGGAATCTCACACAGTTTTAGAAAAACACTGGAGGTAAAGAGAAGGATTTTATTCTGGGGGCTTTGTATGTGACTGGCAGCTAAGTCTTTGGAGAAGATTTTCATCTGGAAAGCCATGTAACACCTACAGACAAGAGGCACATTTGGGAACCTCTCCACTTGGAGCTAGTCTCCTTCCTTTCAAAGTGGACAAGGAAGGCTTTGGGGTGACCTAATTACAGCCTTCCAGTACCTGAAGGGAGCCTACAAGAAAGATGGAGAGAAACTTTACAAGAGCCTGGAGTTATAGAACAAGGGGCAATGGCTTCAAACTGAGAGGGAGTAGGTTTAGATTGGATACTAGGAAGAAATTCTTTACTGTGGGGGAGGGTGAGGCAGGGAACAGGTTGCCCAGGTATGAATGTGGAGTGGTGACACAAGTTCAGCTTTCACCCCTCAGGCTTCCAGCATGGTTTTAGTACATTTCAGAAGTAACAGAATATCAAGGCCTGCTCTTTTCTGTAGCAAAGCCTCCCCTACATGTCAAAGCAATGACCCTGTTGGTAATTTCCTTCCCAGATCCCTTCCCTGGGAATCTGTTTCTGTGAAGAACAGAAAGAGGAGAACAAATGGCAGATGGTCAACCCACCAGTGAAGACATTAACCCACGGAGCAAACACAGCATTTGACTGGAGAAATACTATCCTGGAAGAGTAAAAGGTCATGTCTGCCTTTGCAGTTGTCAAAAAGGAGCCAAAGGCAGGGTTATGGTTCATCACAGTCCAGTGACTCATCCAGAAGACACACAGAGGGTGGTAAATGCCTTCTCTGAGTTGTCAAAGCACAGAAAAACACTTTTGAGATTGGTGCCTGGGTTTTGTTTTTATTTTGGTGACTGAGAAGAATGAACTTATGAAGTGGCATTCAAGTGAGGAATAACACTTCTGGTGGTGAGGAAAGTACCTTTTAACCCTTCCTGAGCATAGAAATGTTTAATAAATATGGATGTAACTACCTGATTATAAATTACACTCCAAGAGGCACAGAAGTAAACAATGTTGTGTTTTTAAGACTGAACTGTGTCCAGCAAGAATTTCCTTTTTTCTTTCCCTTTCTTCAGTCACTTGGATATTTTTAGACAACAGAAAAACTGGGACTGAAAAAAGTCAACTCCTACCTGAAGAGGGGACCAGCTCTAGCTAAAGCCACTGTGTTTCCTGTTCACTCCATCAGTTCTATGAGAGCAAATACCACACTGACTCTTTATTCACCTCTTCTACGAAGGGAGTCCATTTTCTATCACACCAGCTCCTCATCCAGCAATTCTCAAGTGATGCATATTGCAAAAGGGTCTAAATTATTCCTTTTTGAAGGGAAATTAACTGATTGCTTTATTGTTTCTGGGACAAAGAAAGATGCCCTGTGTTACTGTACTGGTGACAAAACTGTGACATGAGCAACTTTAGCTCTGAACACTTCCCAGTGTGGCACTTGCAGCACAACAGCTTCGCTTTGTGCTGGTTTGTACTGAATTTATTAATGGTCACCCACCTTCCCAGTGGGTCACCTGGAAGGTTTCTGCAGTTCTTCTCTAGGTGATGTGTTTAATTAAGGGAATGTAGCCCTGAAATTTTATGCACAACCAGGAACATGCCTTTCCACTGTCTGTTTTTCTCCTGCTTTTCCCTTCTGGTTATCAGATAAATGCCTCCAGGAAAGTACAATGCTTCTTTCAATGAAAGGAAAAAATGAAAATGTTTCTCTCAGGGAATGACTAAAAATGTTTTCATTTTCACTCCTCACTACCTGCTCCTATGTGACATCTCCCTGCATGCCACTAGCCATGGGGGCATGCAGAGAAGCCCATCCAACATTCCAGCTTTTGGGCTGAGAAGTGCCTGACAGGCACCTTTATCTGTGGGTGTAGAGATTTTGTTATCTCAGCTGTGCAGCTGCAATGATTCATTCTGACTTTCCAGCTCTGGTGGAGTCGCTTGAGATCTCAGTTTTCTGACAGTGCTGCAATTTTGCAGTGGAAGTCAAATGTCCCAGGGCCAAGACAGAAGCTCTTTAATGAGCAAAGGCACAGGACTTGAGCTCAGGAGATGGGTGGCTACAGCTGCAGTCCCAGAAAAAGATAAAAAACATCAAATGTCACCACAACCTTTTCTTAATCATGGGAAGCAGGATGCCACTGAAGTGCTGAGAGGACTGTGGCTTGGCTACTTGTCCACATCTCAGCCCAGCACACACTTGCTGTCAGCCAAGAGAGGCAGGTGTGGTGAGGGATGATTTTGCTCAGCTCTGAAGATGGTGGCCAGGCTCCTCTGTGGTCAGCAGGGAGGGCAGTGACTCACAGGTCTGGCTGAGAAAGGCCTGTATGATGCAAGAAAATCAGCAAAGCCACTTAAAAGACTGGTTATTTTTTAATGTATTAGTGATATTAAATTTCATTACAAATTTTTTTCTACCTTTCTAGAGATAATATGGGGTTTTTTTCCATAATGGTCTTATACATTAATCCTAGATTGTGCTGCAAACACCAGTGTGGTTTAAGAATCTGTGTCTTCCTTTAAAATACCAAAATAAAGTACCAAGTGAGATCTCTCCCTTCACCCAATGGCATCAGATGTATTGTCAGGGCGGGTCTGTTGTGAAAAATAACTTGCAAGAACAACATCATCTCCTTTCTTTAACAGCTTTCCTATGCTGATGCCACTGTGTATAACAGTGAAATACTTCTTTCTGCTCTTCAGTCCTTCTGGTCTGCAGAAGTAATGTTGCTGAAAGCCAGTTAATGGCATTCTCATCCTGTTATTGTCCATCCAGCTCCTTTCCTTAATGAGTCTGTGCAGCTCCCTAGAGGCAGGTGGCAGGAGGGGAGAGGGACGTGGCTGGGGGAAGTGTCTGTCTGTCTGTCTGTCTGTCTCTTACAGAGGATGGATTTTACTGCTCCACTCAATCTTGGCATCTAATCAGATGCCCACAGTGCATGGACAACACTATTGACAAGCTCAATATACTTAACAGGCAGATTCCTAAAACACTCAAACCAAAATCCCACTGTGCTTTCCTTTTATTTGCAATACAGATGCACACCATTGAATTTTACTTCAGCGAATGCAATGAATTAAACTTCAGAGCATGTTGGAAAGGGGGTTTGGGAATTTAAGTTTTCTTTTCTGGTGGTTTCTCATCCAGACACCGCAGTGCTAAGCAGGTGAGGACAAATGCTTAGTCACAAAATACTGTATTAAAGTTATAAAAGCTTCTCCATGTCTGCTGTTTGAGTCAATGGAACAGAAAGAACATGAATAGAAGGAGCAGGCAGCACAGTCAGGAACCCATTGAAACTATCTCAGTCTTAATAATGGAAGGGCAAGGAGAAGCTCTTCTTTCTATTCCAAGGACACTGCTTTTGGCTTTCCTGGGACCCCATGAGCACAGATTCAAATCTAAACACTTTTTAAGATCAGAGCTGAAATGATGTCTTTAACACACAAAGTTTCTTGGTTGTACAATCTGGTGCTTGGGGGAGAGAGAGAATTCCTAATGGGGTGTGTACACAGCATGAGACCAATCACTAAACACAGGTGAAATGAAGAAAATGTCCTTGGAATCTTCAAAATTATTTTTGTGATAAGCAAAAGAAATAGGAAATTCTTTTCCAGTTTCTTGGTGTTTGTTTGGGTTTTTTGTTTGGTTAGGTTTTGGGTTGGTTTTGTTTGTTTTTTAATGCAACTTCTAAAATTAGTTGTTGCTTTACTCCACTGTAGTTTTATTTCACTGTATCCATTTCATTACAAAGTTATGTACTTCAATAGATGCTTTTAGTACTGCCCTGAGGATCTGAATGTTTTCTTCGTACCTCAAAATGTGAGAACATAAATTCTTTTGATGAAGACTTGCAGTGAAGCTAATCTATGGTGACCCCTTGTGGGAAAAGAACCTCAGCTTTATATGGCTGAATAAGGTGTGGTGTGATTGAGGGATGAGGAGGAAGAGCAGCAATTTTTTTAACAATAATGCTTCTTCCACACCCTCTGAAAGGATATTAACATCAAAAATTATGTTGTTTGGGAATGCTTTTAGGCAGAGGAGCTTGGAAAGACACTTGAGACAAATTCTGCTGAAAAGTGAGATAAAACATGCTATGAAAGTTCTGATCCTGATTTTTCCAAAGCTTTTTTCCTTGTGCCAGCATTAATACTGGTGTAAGGAATATGCACAGTTCTGCTGACTCAGAGAAGTAGATATTTCTATTCTTTGCACAATTTTAAGTCACAGGTGAGGAATAAAACAACAGTTGAATGGATTTTTTTACTTCTCCAACAAAAACACTGGGGGCCTCCAAAAAGAGCAAGTCCTGTGGTCAGGAGCAACTTATAACACATTAGAGATTTCTGGATGTTCCCAGCTTTCCTTGATTGTATTCCAGGCAGGAGACTTTTTATTTTTTTCAGGAATACCACTGGAGGTCACTCATGTACTGACAGATAGTGCTGCAGGGGAGAAAAAGTAATTTAAACTATGCAAGAATGAACTCAGCTTGACTTGAAGATGAAGTTAAAATGGAAGCAAGTTTGGAATTATGTTGTGCAGATATTCCTCAAATTTACAATAGACTATAATAAAAGTAGCAAGTAAAGTAATTTTCTTAATTTTCTTATAAAAATACTAATATAAATACTAATACTAATTATAAAAATACCACCCCCAACATTAGCAGACAAGTTAGCTTTGATCTAGCTCCAGTAATAATGGAAATGTAGCACAGCTCTTCATCCAAAAAGCAAAAACAAAAAAAAAGAGAATTAATCTAACAATGCTCACTGGGATAACATCAGTATGGCAAGAAATTGCAAACAAGATGTAGGATAGGAGAGGAAATATTGCATGGGAATTTTCTCACTCCGATATTTCTGATATCAGAAAAAATTGCCAGGACGAAGTAATAAACTCTATTTATTTCATATGACTGGTTTCCCTATCTCCACTTTCTCTTAATCTATTTTTATCACTAACTTTGAAAGTTTCAGATACATTTTTTGCTAGAATTCTGAGTTGTAGAGAAATGGAAATTGCTAAAATGTTTTTCCTCTTTCTGCTAAACTAAAAATTTAAGATTCATTTCTTGCTCTGAGGTGAAGAACTAGGAAATGTAAGTCCTGTTTCAGCAGTATCAGTACAATATCTCATCCCAAATGGGCTGGTTGTTTTACTTCAAAAGCAAACTGCTACTGGCTGACAACTCTCTGCCTCAGGCTCCAGGCCCATTAATATTCATACCAAAACTCCCACAGTGTGAGAGAGCCAATTAAACCCAGACAGATATACACAATAATTAAGGTATTGCTTACAAATTATCAGGGAAAAAAGTTTCAGAGCAGCTTTATTCACCTGCAGAAAGAGAGAAAATGATCTGTCAGTGGCATTTAGTGCTTGTACCAACACTTTGCTCAGCTCTGTCTTGCTCTGTACTTTTAATTTACTATTTATGTCTTTCCATTTGATTCTGGAAGCTTCTAGGAGGGTTCTGCAGCTGCTGTGTCCTGTCAGCCACTTCCTGATTGACAGATTTTTGATTTCAAACTAGCTGCATATTAAGTAATTATCTGCCTGCTGATAGGGACCACTGGACTGGGATTGTCTGCTCTGTAAGGATGCTTCTTCCACTGGGAGATGGGAGCAGAGCAAGCAGAGCTTTTGGTAGTTTGTGTTGGTGCTGGGGAATGGCAGAAACTCTCCTCCAAGCAGTGGCAACTGTGCTACACCAAGGCTGATGAGCCACTGGGCCTGATTTCCAGCACCCCGGAGAAATTTCCTTTGGCACCACGCTGCTGACAGCCTAGACAAGGTTTGGGCAGGGGGATGTTATGTCCAAGCCTTTCCCAGGGCTGTGGGCAATGGGCTCCTTCCCTGGGAGAGGTGTGTGGTGGTCCAGAATCACAGAATCACAGAATCACAGAATGTGTAGGTTGGAAGAGATCTTCCAGATCATTGAGTCCAACCCAGCCCTAAACACCTCAACTAGATCATGGCACCGAGTGCCACATCCAGTCTCTTTTTAAACACATCCAGGGATGGTGACTCCACCACCACCCCAGGCAAACCATTCCAGTATTTAATCATTCTTCCAGTGAAAAACTTCTTCCTAATATCCAACCTATATTTCCCCTGATGCAGCTTAAGGCTGTGTCCTCTCGTTCTGTCAGCTGCTGCCTGGAGAAAGAGACCAACCCCCAGCTGTCTGCAACCACCCTTCAGGAAGTTATAGAGAGTGATGAGGTCACCTCTGAGTCTCCTTTTCTCCAGGCTCAACAACCCCAGCTCCCTCAGACATTCTTCATATGACTTGTTTTCCAAGCCCTTCACCAACTTGGTTGCCTCCTCTGGACATGTTCAAGCATCTCAACTTCCTTCCTAAACTGAGGGCCCAGAACTGGACACAGCACTCAATGTCCTTCCTAAACTGAGGGGCCAGAACTGGACACAGCACTATGTCCTTCCTGAACTGAGGGCCCAGAACTGGACACAGCACTCAATGTCCTTCCTGAACTGAGGGGCCAGAACTGGACACAGCACTCAACGTCCTTCCTAAACTGAGGGCCCAGAACTGGACACAGCACTCGAGGTGTGGCCTCACCAGTGCTGAGTACAGGGGAAGAATGACCTCCCTGCTCCTGCTGGCCACACCATTCCTGATCCAGGCCAGGTGCCCTTGGCCCTCTTGGCCACCTGGGCACACTGCTGGCTCACGTTCAGCTGCTGTCACCAGTCTCCCCAGGTCCCTTTCCTCCTGGGCACTGTCCAGCCACACTGTCCCCAGCCAATAATGCTGCAGGGGGTTATTGTGGCCAAAATGCAGGACTTGGCATTTGGATTTATTAAACTCCATCTTATTGGACTCTGCCCATCCATCCAACCATTCCAGGTCTCTCTGCAGAGCCCTCCTACCTTCCAACCGGTCCACACACGCTCCCAGCTTAGTGTCATCTGCAAATTTACTAATGAAAGATTCAATAGCCTCATGCATGTCATCAATAAAAATACTGAACAGAGCTGGCCCCAGCACAGACCCCTGGGGGACACCACTGGTGACTGTCCCCAGCTGGATGCAGCACCATTCACCACCACTCTCTGGGCCCGGCCATCCAGCCAGTTCCTGACCCAGCAAAGTGTGCTCCTGTCCAAGCCCCAGGTGCCGTGTTCAAGGAATTGCAGGAAGAGAAGGGAAAATGGGATATCAACTCCACAGAGGTGAGAGCCTGAACCTGAGGTGGAGGGATGTCAGGGGTTGTGCTGGGTGGAGCAGAGGAGGAGGACACCCTTGAGGGAAGTTGCTGAAGTTCATGATTTCTCCCTGCTCAGACCTAAGTGCATGGTGTGTCAGTGTGCAGGGCTGTGTGCAGGACACTGCTGGGAGCTTTGGATGTACTGGAGGTGCAGGAATGTCCAGAGCTGCTGTTGGTGATGGCACCAGAGAGCCCCTGGGGAAGGACTGAAGGACAAACTAATGAAGCAGAATCACAGGCTTCACAAGCAGAATTTTAATTAACCCCTTAGCAGTGAGCAATTCAGTCTGCACATCTGACAGCTTTACAACACGGACTGGAGAATTGCATCAAATGACAGATATTTACATGGCAATTGCTCTGGTCAGGAGTTCAGGTTTTTGGGGTGTTTCAAAAAGTCAATTACCTTGTACAGAAAGCAGGAAATGTAAAGGTGCTCCTGCCCTGGAAAATTCAACTGTTCCATGTAATCATATCCAGTAGATGGATGTGTTCATATTAGCAATTAACTTAAGAGCATCCCTCAACAGAGATAGCAGAGGTTCTAATATCATCTAAAATCATGTGTCCCAGGAGTGGGTGGGGAGGATGGTGGGAAGAGAAAGGAGAAAGGGAGGAAGTTGAGATGTGTTCTGCCTCTCAGGATCACAGCAAGAAGGGCAGCCACAGGACCATGTGTCCTCTCCTTAGCTGAGCTGGGTCCATGCCTGGTTATGAGGAAGAAAGCCCACCTGGTTTCTCAGTTGGGATTTTTATCTGTAGTAAATATGACGTCCTGAGCCTTTAAAATATGTTCTAGAGATGATGAAGAGAAAGTGAAGTATGTAACATCTCCCACATGCCAATTCGGCATGGAATATTGCATCGAAATTTCTTTATCCAAAAGTGACATTTCTTTACCTGTAGTGACCATACTTCTGGACATGTTGGAGAATATTGTGCATTATCATTGTGGGGGGCTTCTCTTGGCCATCCAACCAAGACAATGATCCAACAAATGATTCTTTAAGGAACCAAAGGACACCTTCAAATCAGCCACCCTTGTCCCTGTGGGGGAATTCACCTTGCTGGGTGTGCACTGGGAACAGCACACAGCTGCTCCAAACAGCCCCAGGAGATTCCCCAAACACCTGGGAGACAACTTCTCTGTGCAGGGACTCGGGGAGCCGGCTGGGAGAGGAGCCCTCTGTGTTTGTTGCTGTTCCCAGAGAGGCTCTCAAGGCTGCCCTGGGATTGTCTCAGAGTTTCAGATCTCTGCTGCTTTGCCTGTGCCCGTCGAGCTCCCGAGATGGGCCGGGCACAGGTGAGCAGGGCTGGAAAAGCAGCATCTTTTATCAGGGTGTCCATGGCAAAGCTGTTGTCCCAAAATGGATTCTTTCACCCCGTGTGCAAGAAGCCAATCCCCACACAGAGCTCAGATATTTCCTTTATTTACAGTTCTGCACAGAAGGAGGTGCTGGGTGGCAAATCCACAGAGCCAGCACAGTGACTATCAAAACTTTTCACTATTTATACATTTTAGCAAACAAAGCCATTCATTTTCATTGGCTACCAGTTATATGGTTCTCTTATTAAATTAAAATGTTATTTATTTATTTAATTATTTTCATATTTTTATAGTATCATATCTAAATAGTCATGTTACATTTATATTACGTGTAACTAATGTTCTATATCATATATTATATAAGATATTATCTTACAATATTCAAAATATATTATTTCTCAATATTTATTCTACATAGACATGAATATTAAATATTACACAATATTTATATTTGTATTTTATAATAGTATTTTGTTTCAGTATGTATTAAATATTAATGTACTCATATCTTATTATTGAATAACATTAATTTGCAATAACTTAATAATTAATATGGGTACATTGGCATTAATATCTCAATAATGATACTTTTCTTCTACTGGTTTACAGATTCCCTTCTTCTTAGGTTAACTAATCTTCCTCTGTGCTCAGTCTTGCTGGGTTTCTGGGGTCACTGGGCCAGGAGTCGGTGGTCGCCATCTCCCTGTGCCAGAAGTACCTTTTCCCCAGCTGGAGCCGATTTCAGCACAGTTGCTGAGTTGGCTTTATGAGTTTTGTCCTGATCTGGAAAGTTCTGCCAAATGTCCTTGTGGCTGCCACTCCTGCATCCCTGGTGTCCCCTGTGAGCAGGAGCTCCTTCTCCCCAGGCTTTGCGCACCTGCCCTCGGCTCTGACATCACTGGTGCCTCTCAAGCCCTAACCCTCAGCCAGGCCATTGTCCCCTCAAGGAGCTGCTGTCCCTGACACCCGGACACCAGAGGCGGCCCGTGTGACCCCGGGCAGGCTCCGGGGAGGCTCCGGGCCCGCCGCCCCCTGCGGGGCCCGGCCTGGCGCCGGCAGCGGGCACCGATTGTCCGGCCGTGGCCTCAGGCAGGGGCAGAACAGCCCCCGCAGCGCCCGCCTGAAGGGGGACGGGCGTTTCTTGGGCGGAGCCCGGTGCTCCCTCAGGGCTCCCGGCTGGGAAAAGCACACAAAGCAGCTGAGCGGGGCAGGCAGCGGGCTCTGTGTCCCTGCCCCGGCACCTGCTCCTCGAAGGCGGAGAAGCCGCGCTCCTCTGAGGGGGCCCTGGGCTGCCGGGTGGGGAGGGGAGGCCCAGAGCGGCCCTTGGGGCACGGCTCAGCTGCCCCGTGCTCAGCCCCGGCCTCCCGAGGGACAGGCACTGGGAGCCCGTCTTCTGCAGCAACTCCCAGGCTTTGCTCCCTGTCTTCTGCTTCCTCACTCAGCTCAGAGAAGCTCAGTTTGTCCCATGTCCTTTTCCCACAGCAAGGGCTTGACCCGGATGCTGTGAATGCTCACCTGTTCCCAATTGTCCTGAGCAAAGTCTTTGTCACCATCATCTTCCTGACTGGACTGCACGGAGGGTCTGCTACCATTGCCTTGGGACAACTCTTGGCCAACGGAGTCTTCCTCTTCAGAAAGCCCTTGGCCAACAGAGTCCTCTCAGACAGTTCTGGGGAGTTACCAACTCCTCCTTGGCACAGCCCTTGCTCCATGCATTCTTCCCAGCTGGAAAATTCTTGGTAGGGAAGGACTTTCCCTGGGACAGCTCCTGCTCACTGCACTCATCCCAGCCAGAGAGTTCTCCACAGCTACTGACATCTCCTTGGGAGAGCTCTTGCTCAACAGATTCTTCCCACTTGGAGACCTCTTGGTACCTCCTAACATCTCCCCGCTGGGAAAGCTCATGATCCACATCAGATTCCCACTCTTCCTCCACATTGACAAAGGTCCCCTCCTCCTCAGTCTCTGACAGGGGCAGGACTGAGCCACCCACTGCCACCACCCAGTGCCCACTGAGGGCCTGGTGTTTGGCCAGCTGGGCAAGGGGCTGGTCACTTTGTCCTGCTCCATCTCTGTCATGTTCTAGCACAGAGACATCCCAGGAGCTGCTTCCTCCTGAGAGAGTCCCTGAGGCTCTTGCATGGCTTCCCCAGTGACACAGACAGTGGATCTAGCTCACCCTCAGCACGTTTGCAGGGGATGGGAAGCTGAGCAGGGCAGGTGAAGTTGCTGCCTTTGCCACCTCTTGTACCTCAGTAGTGATAGGAGCACGGTGCTCCTGCTTCAGCTTTAATTACCATGGCTCCCTCTTTGAGCAACAAAGTAAGAGTGTGTTTTCCAACAGGTTTGAGAATCTGATGAGGAGAAACTTGCTGTCTTGGAGGATGGCAAGAACTGCTTTACACTAAGGAATTAAGTTCACAGTTGCTGTGTAAATGAAGCAGGGTGATGGTAGCAAGATAACCATCATGAAGATAAAACAACTCAAAAGGGAGCCTGCCTTAGAGTATATGTATAAAACTGGGAAAAGAAAGGAGGAACTAGGAACTGCTTCAGATGCAGAATGGTGTCATCCTGGGGAAAACTGAAACACAGCGGGACAGCTCACATAACCAGAGCTCTCCAATGAATGAAGGGCTCATTAATAAAGACAGAAAGGTAAAATTTGGAGGAGAGTTTTCCTCCATGTGAAGAAGCTGCTTGAATGCATGAAACTGTTCTGCATATGGACAACATATTTTGCTAAGAGCTTGTGGCTCACTGAGGATCATTCTGATGATGTGGCACAGTGCCAGGAATCTGTTACAGAGCCACCTTCTCACCCCCATTGGTTGAGCACCCTTGAAACAGCTTAAGGAAGGCACATGGTAAAGAAAAATCTTAGGACTGAGCTGCAATATACCAAAACCAAACCAAGCCAAACAAGTAGTATACAGAAAGCAGAAGAAAAACCAGCCTAAAAAGGAAGAATTTAAAAACACTGCACCAATGTGTTAGGATAAAAAAATTCAGTTGGAGTTCAAACTGGCAAGGGAAGATTTAGGGCAACAAGAAGAGCTTCTACAGATGCAAGGACGACAGCAAAATAAACAAGGAAAATGTAGGCCTGGAATGGTGCCCTAGTGACAGGGAAAATGGAGAGAGCTGGGAAGTCCAGTGCTGCCTTTGTCTTCACCTGCAAGACCCTCATGCCTCTGTGCCCAGAGACAGGGTTCAAGTAAGACAGCAAGTACCAGTAATGGAAGGTTAAGGTGTGAGGACACAGCTCCATGAACCCAGAATAATTCCACACTGAATTCAACACCTCATTACCAGCTACAGAGAATAAAGGAAGTTGCTATGAGACTCTGAGATTATAAAAGGTCCAAAGATAAACATTCCAGACAGAACACTGACAGAAATGTTTATTCAAAGCACCTTAACACACCTTTTTACAAATAAAAATATTGCAGGCTTACCACACTAAATCATCTACTTGAAATTTCATTTTTGAGTTTTTTTCCTTTAGTTGTACCCAATTCCTCTGTTTCCTCTGGTTCATTATTCTGAATCAGTAATTTCTGTGAAGTAGAAGGAAACACAGGGCACAGAGATGCATTTTAGTATAAAACACTGGAAAGTAATCCCAGTAATCTAAAACATAACTCTAGAACTCTGCTGTCCACCTCAGTCCTCCTTACCTACTGCCTTTCAGTGCCAATACTCAAACTGAAGTTGTTTACATTGTTTGCCAGCTGGCAGACAGACTCAGTACACCCACACTGACTGCCAGCCAGCCTATATGTAACTCTGAACAGCCAAAAAATGTCTCCTGGTTAGATGGTATCATAAGGAATGCAGAACAAGAAAGAGGGAATTTCTGTGTGGAAAAAGAATGATGGTAAAGGGGCAGGGAATACCAGGCTGCAAAGAAAACAGATTTTGTTATATCTGCTCTTCACAGGATGCATATTTTCTTCAAATCATTCCCTCTTCCTATAATTTGATCTTGCCAAACACAAAGACAAGGGGAACAATATGTTGCCTCATTAATTATGGATGGAGACCTATGCTGAAAAATGTTTAAAATCATCCAACTCCTTGATTCTGGAAATAAAGAGTTGGAGGGAACTTTGAGAACATCTATCACTTTGCTGTGTTTCCAGGCATTGGCATCTGCCTCTGTGCCATATCTGACAGATACCTGGGCTCATTTGTTCTCAGGAACACTCTAGAAAAGCCACTGGGAAAACCAGAACTGCTTTGTTGTGGTGGGCCAGAAAATTTATTAGGATCAAGTTCAGTCCAAAGGATTGAGTCCAAGGGTCTTTGAGACAAACCAAGCTCAATGCACTTTTGCCAAATCCAAAGCAGAGCTATAATCTGCTGAGATTTCTGCTGGATTTAACCCAAACCCAGGGATCCTGTAAGATATCACTCCTACAAACCAGGTCAGCCAGCTGCTTGTTCTGCCCTGAAAGTGGGGAGCACCTTCAGAAGCGAAAATTAAAAGCAAATAAATGAAAACTACAAGAGCTGATCTAAACGTTTACTGTATACCTCCAGGCATTTTCATATGGCTTAAGAGATCTTCTAATCCCTAAAGATTGTGGTTGGCTTGGATTTATTGTAAAATGTACTGATTACAAATGGATAAATTTATCTGATATTTTCATATCAGATAGGCAAGCTTGTAAATTTTAAGAATAAATACAAAGAACACCATTGGCTGGAGACTTTTAAGATAAATATGAGCAAACATGGATGCATCCTTGTTGCTTCTTTTAATTGCATGTTTAAAACAGACTTCTGAATTGCTTGGAAGAAAACCTGAGCACCTGAATTTCAAATCTCCTTGGTTTGTAGGAGAAACCAACCAGAGACTATTCAAACCAGAATGTACAACAACACCTAAAACTTGTTTCTTCATATTTGTTTTGCCTGCTTTTGAACTACAATTGATAGAATTAAGAATACACAGTTGCGTTCATGAGAGAAAAGTGAAGTGCTCAAAACTCCCTGAATTCTCAGGATCTGCCATCTATTCTCTCATTTTGTTAAAAAAATAAAACACTTTAGAAATGCAATCTCTTATAAATTCATCTCTGCGAGTGCTGTCAAGTGTACATGCACAGAAGTGTCACTTTTAATTTGTTCTGTTGCAGTATATGAATTTAACAACTTCTAGTTTACCTCTCCAGAGGACTGCCCTCTTTATGAAAGGCAGAAATTCCCATGGTCTCCCAGCAGCAGCATGGCTGCAGCTGATTGACATCCATAACTTCAAACCCTGAGTGCTAATTAAAGAATGAGCCACTTCTCACATGCCCCATTTCTCACCTTTATTCTCCTGACCTTGGTTTACTTCTTCCTCCCTTCTTTCCTCACCTTCCACTCCTGCATCACCTTCTGGGTTAAGAACTTCACTGGAGGGCTCTTGACTCTCACCCTCCTCAGTGACTGAAATACAAGAAATTAGAAATACCAAAGAAAACCAATGTTACAAATTTGTTTTCAGCCTTCATGTAATAGCTCCTAACCCCTACTGAAGGCTGCAGATGTTGTTCACATGAGAAATCCCACAAAATCTTCTCTGTTAATCAAGTTTGTATAATAAGCCATGATATAGAGTAAAATAACTCACAGGCTTCCCAAGACAGTTGTATCTGATGCTGTGTGAAATAAAACAGATACACACATATTGTGCAGTTTATGAATGCCCTTGAAAGTTCCAAACAATCAATACATGGAAAATCATAGGAAAAACAAAACACAAAAACCCTCTCACTTCACTTGATATTAAACCCATAAAATAATGGTCACCACAGTCAAAGCATGGAGTTTCCACATAACAACACATAAACATACAATTGATGCAGTTTTTCTCCTCTTCAGCCACTGTACCTTCTGCCTCTGCTGCTTCTCTGGAGGCCAGAAGATCCTCATAATGGGGAGACCAGGGTGTTAATTTGGTAATTTCTGATGCTCTCCATATTGGTTCAAGAGGTAGTGGTGGCTCGTCCTCCTCTTCCTCCTCTTTTTCCTAGAAGAGAATCCATGAAATCCAGTATCTCATCCTACAGACAGTAACTAAGATGATGGGTTAGTCTACTAAAACCTGGGATCAAAATGGCAATGACCTTAAAAGTATTTACAGGTGGAGGAACTTCAACAGCTGCAAATCTTGGACAAGAACTACACTTTGAACCCTGATCAAGTCAGTTGGCTATTACTGATGATTGATACCTGATGCTCTGTGTGGTAGATGCTGCACTGTCTCACACAGACTGAAAAACCAGCTGTTTCTGCCTCAGTCTTTGCCTAGGGAGGACATTTGAAAGGATCTAGGAAGCAGTAAGGTTGTTCACAGAGCTTATGGTTTGGAAACGTGAAAATATTTTTTAAATGTGAAAAAAATCATGTTTTTTTCTACAAATATGAAGGAGTCAATAATTAAATCATCTGTATTATTAGCTAATTTCGTCTCTTTTTTTAAATGGGCTTTGTTCTGTAATTATTTCAACTAAATAAAGCAAAAGGGCAAAATTTCATCTTACTTTAGTGACAGGATTGTCCCTTGCTTTAAAAACTCATCTAAGAATTCCCAACTGAACTAAGGAAACACACATTACTCTGGATACTCCTATGAATCTGCTACTTAATTTGAGGATCTCTTGCTGATAGCTTGAAAAAACAAAACAGTCTCCAATCTTTGCAAATCTCTATCACAATTTGACAGGATTTTGATGATTATTATTTTATCATTCAGAAATGACTGCTGCATCACAGAGTTTACAAAGAGTGTGTAATGGGAACTAATGTGTCAGACAACAGAGGTAGCAAACTCAAAGCTAAAATGTGGAATTTTTCTTGAAATCAAACAGTAATATTAAAATATATTTCTTACTTCTGTAGCTATTTTTGCACCATATCAATCAGCAATGTTTCAAAACATTCATGCATAGAGAAGGGAGAACAGACTTTGATCCCACCCACTCTCTACAATTATTAGAAGCTCTGGATATTAAGCTCCTAACACGACCAGAACAACAACAGGACACATTTCCCAAACATGACTCTGCTGGAAATTACCATTTGTATGCACAGCACCAAGCAGTTCGAAAATACAAAAAATATTGCTCATTGTTTTCTGGTGTTCAGAAAAAAAATGCAATAGAGGCTAAATGTGCATACAAATATATCTATATTCCTCTGTGATTTGAAATATTCTGGGAAGAACATTTTCAAATGTTTTGGGAAGGTCCTGGCTTTTTTTAAGCAGAAAGGATTCATGTCTGCAAGCAGTGCAAAATCACACCTTGTACTTTTCAAAGCTTACACAGTAGAAAACATTAAAAAAAGAAAAGAAAAATGAAACTTTAGTTCTTAAGAATGTGTGAGTTTCCACTCTCTTTGACTCATCTACTTTAAGATTACTGCCTGTAAGGCATTTTATATATTCCTCAACAATAGATCTGATTTACTGAGTCCTCTGATACTCACTACAACTTGCATTATTTCTTTTACCTGCACTGGTTGTATGTATTCACCATGCTGCTCACATCCAATATCAAAGATGAATTTGCCACGACCTAAAGGCTGCAAAAAAACACAAAAACATCAGGAGAACTGCACCGTTAATCCATTCTAAGCACAGAAATGTAAAATATCCTTAACTACAAGTTTCATACAATAGTCAGTAACAACAGTAACAACAGCTTGAAAGCAACGTTGCAAAGAAACTTAGCATTGTGTCCCACAGAATAATTCAGTTTCACGTGTTACACTTATGGTACAAGAAATACCACAAAAGATCAGAAACTGAGCTTCTTATTTTAAGTGGAAATGGGTCATATTAAGGCAATTCCATGCTAACTGTTCAGATGAATAGCAAGTGTTCCTGCACACTTACCTTTCCATTGAGAAACCTGCCCTTAAATCTGTAGTTTCGATGGATAAGTTCAGCTGGTCCATCCTGGATTCCATTTACCCAACAACCAACATACTTAGATCCTGTCTCTTTATAGATATATGTGCCTTGCCCATGCCTAGGGAGAACACAATAATTTTGTTTTATTCCAGTGAACATTAAGAATTTAGCCTGTTGTTATAATTAAGGTATTAAAACTGTATTAATTAAGCAGCTGAAACTACTCAAGCTGGACTAAATTGCCAAGGTCACCCCTGGACTTCATTTGCTGCAGTCAGACATGCTCTGAAAATAATGTTTGCATTTTAATGCCATTGGGTGACTTGAAACATCCCCGTGAGAACGAAACAAACCTCTTGTTGTTAGCCCATTCTCCAGTATAGGAGTCTCCATTTGCATACAGATATTCTCCATAGCCCTGTCTCTGGTCATGCACCCAGTCTCCTTCAAGGACAAAAGGATAAAAGCAGTGTGAGACCTGGTTTATTTCGTTGTGTGATAGATACAGTGGCCAGTTTGTAACATTATCATACAAGTATTAGAGAAGGAAAAGAAAGATATGGCACTGCTGGGATTTCTCACTGTTCTTTACTCCACTCCTTACTCTAAAGTAGAGTCCCCTGCTCTTTTTTCATCAGTCTGTTCCTCTCCACATATATTTATGCTGCTGCCTGACCTCCCTTTCCATTTGTCCATAATTATCTGTCTCCATTATCACTCTCTATTACCATTATGAACACATAACAACCCAGTCCTATCTTTAAATTGGGCAATATATTACAGTTGCATTAGATAATCTGACATTTCCACACAAATTTAAAGAGGAGCTACTTTAATTTGACTCATTCGCTGAAGTTGTCCTGTCAGTATTGAGGCACATATATTCAGGAGGACACTAATGGTTTGTATCTTAATTATTCTTATAGTCAAACTTAGAATAAATTTTAAAAAAATCCCAACTCAGTGCATATGTTCCTCTAAGGCAAGACTGGGATGATCTTTTTGCTCTCAGCTTTTAGCCCTCACAATGTGAACATCTTTTCTTTCCTAGCTTAGAAATGATAGGGGAATGATATTGCCCTTTGAAACTCAACTGATAGATTCTAATTGTTTCAGGTACACTCCAGCAAGCTGGGAAATTCTGAATGTCAACTTCTTCAACCTTCAGGTGTCCCAATCCCTAAATAAAGGCTCTAATAAGTAGGCTATTTTTTAATGATAGACCTAATAAATGTCCTAACATAAATCCCCATGAATTAACCCCAAGCTTCTCAGAACTATTACTAAAAAGGGAACAAGAGGAAAATATCTTGTAGCAAATGTATCTTCTTAAAATAAGGCATTTTCAAATTCACTGTCTCTTTTCATTTGTGGGGGGAGGAGGAGTGAGGGGGGAATGTGTACTTTCGGCTACAGAAATCCTTGCAACTGTGTTCAGTGCTTTACCTGCATATTTTGATCCATCTGGATAAAAAAATACACCTTTGCCATGCTTTTTGTTTTGAAGGTAGTTCCCGGTGTAGATAGCACCGCTTTTAAACCTGTAGGTCCCCTGAAACACATTTGGTACAGACGAAATACCTGTCAGTTCTCACCCTTGTTTTAATACAGAGCCCAAATACCACAACCGCAGAAGCAGAACCACAACCAGTGTCTTACAGGTCCATTCCTCAAACCACACTCGTATTCCCCTTCGTACGTGTCACCATTGGGGAGCAGAGCCTTCCCAAATCCATGCCGCTGCCCTTCGGAATTGCGATCGCCTTCATACTCCTGACAAACGCGGAGGGAAAACGGTTAAAGGACCGGGCCTGGCAGCAGCCAACCTCATCGGAGGGAAACAGGTGTTTGAGGAAAGCTGCTCCAGCTCGGCTTCAGTCACACCCTGGTACACCGAGGTGAAAAAGGCGTGCATGCGTTGTTTCAAACCCATGTTAAAAGCTGCAATGACACAGCCGCACTCCCGAGAGCCCCGTGCCCGAGGGGCTGCCCCTGCGGAGCTCTCCCCGGCCCGCCCTTGGAGAACTCTTCCCGGCCCGCCCGGGCGGGCACTGAGCGCCTCGTCCCGGGGATGTTCCCGTTCCCTTTCCCTTCCCCTCTGCCTGCCCGCCCGCCCCTCCCGGGCCCCCGCGGACCCCGATGCCTTTGGCGCCCTCCCCGGCCTCGGAACCCTCCTCAGAGCCCAGGTCCGACATGGCCGCGGCGTCGCCGTCGCTGTGACAACCGAGCGAGCGCGGCGGGGCCGCCCCTCAGGGGAACCCAGCACCGGACACGGGGAAATGAAAATAAACTCTACAACCTCTTTGTTAGAAAGTCGGCGTTAATGATTCAGCGTTGAAGGGACGCGCGGATGGCTCCCCACATCATGCGTGTCAGTCATCAAATACCAATTTATACATCTCGGCAAAGAGATTAGTGTTCATTGCCTTACAATTCACATAGTTCTCCTCAATAATTAGTATTCTGTCTTCTATTCGTTATTGATTCCTCGCTTCTCATGCTAATTAGTCCACCTTTCTCAGCCTTTTTTATTATCTTTTCCCCATCTCTGCTTTCTGTAATGTGGTTTATAAAATCTGTTTAGTTCTCAACAATAAATTTCCCTTCCAGGCTCTGCTAACTTCCTTCTCCAGCTCTGAGGGCACTAAAGTATGTCGAGCCCTAAACTCTTAATTGGTTTTTCTAACACGTGGACATCACCCAGAGTTTGCCTGTTAACTGTTAACTACTATTAACAGTTAACTATTTTTTCTATTAACTATTTCATAGATTGGAGGTCTTCTCAACATTTCCCCCCACTGCTGCACAGGCTGCTTTTAAAACAGTGCCCAGCTCTTCAGTGGTGCCCAGCATGAGGATGAGGAGCAACAGCCATGAAATAAAACACAAGGAGTTCCACCTCAACAGGGGGAAGAATTCCTTTATGTTGAGGGTGGGAGAGCTCTGGAACAGCTGCCCAGGGAGGACACAGAGTTCCCTCTCTGGAGACATTCCAGACTCACCTGGATGTGTGCTCTGGGTGGCCCTGCCTTGGCAGGTGTTGGACTGGCTGATCTCCAGAGGTCCCTCCAACCCTCTGCCTCTGCTTTTCCCAGCCAGTGCCTTTTGTGTGTTGAAACTGGTGACATCTGGGATGTGACCTGAGACCCCTTCAGCCTTCGGAGAGCTGCCAGTAGTTCAGTTGGTCTGGCCTGAAAACAACATTTTAGATTTTAAACTCATTCTTCCACCGAGATTCTTTTAATTTTGGGTGGGTTTATTGATGTTCAGAAATACCAGCTTTTTGTTTGCTCTCATATAGGAGTCAGGCAAATCACCTCACCATGACTTGCACAGTAATTTAATGGCCAAAGATTCACAAGAGGAGCCAGGCAAGGATATGCTTGGTGAAAAGCAGCGAGCAAGGCAAGCACTGGGCAGAGCAGGTGACACTTCTGAGGTAGACAGGATTGGCAAGTGGCTGGAAAATGTGGTGGAGGTCAACTTATGCCCTAAATCAAAGCTTCACCACCCAAACCACAAGAAAACAGTGTCATGACTACACAAAGATACACCATATTCAGGTGGGTTTCTTCCTTTTCATAGGTAGGAATCTAAACAGCCAGTATTTAAATCATGTATGAATAGCAATAAGGTGTCACTTCTGTGGCAAGTCTCTTTGTCTTCAGTTGGGTGAAGATGAAAAAGGAAGAGACTATTGCTAAATACCTCCATGTTCATAGGAACCCTTCCAGCTTCTGAGTTAATGTCCAGTTACTCATTTGAGAGCACTTTGCCTTTGAAGCAGTTAAGAACACTGAAACTAAATTTTGTTACCTGGCAAAGCATTAAGAAGCTATACATTTATTGACTCCAAACTGTATGGTTATTTCTCATTCCTGCACACTCCCAGCATTTGACTAGGGAAGCCTAATTTGCATAATGCACTGTTAATAAGCAATTGCAGAATGATGTGCAAACTGCTGCTCTGCTCACGTCCTGCAGAGCTGACATGAGTGCACACTATCTGAAGCACAGTCTGTGCAGTTCCTTCTTTCTTACTCTTGATGATGCCTCTGTTTCTCCCTTGCACCTAAGATTGGCTAAACTCTTTTATCTATGATAAGGTAATATCTAATTATAAAAGTGCTCACTTGGTCTGTGTGAGGCAAATTCATTCTAAGCAGACACTGAGGCTCAGAGTGACAAGGGAATTAATGTTTGGAATGCATAGGGAGGTGCTCCCTGTTAAATTTGATGACAAAAATAACCAGATGTGTCTTTTGGCCTGGAAGGTGATGTGGCTGAGGGAACAGCTGTGACACAAACAGGAAGCAGTGACAAGACATCAGAGTTACTCCCCTGGATGACCACTAATAGTGATCATTACCTGCTCTTGCTTATTGTTTCTGAGTTCTGAGGGAGGAAAAGGGTCTGAAGCAGCTCAGTTTTCTTGAGAAGCAGCTAAGAACTCTTTTTTAATAAAAGTTAAACTGCTCAGCACCCAGAAGTGGCAGATAGAATAAATCTGGATCTATCTGATCCCTCTACCACAGGATTATTTTGCTTAAAAAAGAGAGGCATCATTTAAAGTTTTCTATATCCAGAAACTGCCTTGTGAGGACAGCTACAGCTTATGTATAATTAATGACAAACGAATTTATTTTGTAGCTTCTCGTCCTCTAGTTGATTTTGGATGTATTTCAATGTCAGATTAAAGTTAAGCTTCAGGTATGTCACTGTTGAAAGGAGGTCTGCTATCATCCTTATTTTCCTGTTCTTTTCCCTTTTCTGTCAATGGACCTGTATTCTTAAGGTCCTGCTGATCTTGTGTACAAATTTCATTTGTCCTAAGCCCCAAGAGGGTAATTTGTGCTGATTACCTGCTGTACCCCTGCAGCACTGACTGCCAGTCACCCTGGCAGGGACAGCAGAAGCTGCCACAGCTGTGAGTGGCCCTGAGGAAGCTCCTGGTTTGAGTTTGACAGAAGCCCCATAGGGAGACAGAGCTCCACTAAAACCCAAAGCCTGCCAGAGGTGCTTAAAAACAAAGACAACAACACAGGGAAGGAAAAGGCTCCTGGGATCAAGATGCTAGAAGGTGCCTCCTGTGGGAGAGAAGACAGCCCTGGATATCCCTTTATCCTGCCTTGCAGGTCCTCACTTTGATTTTAAACTCCTCCTTTGGTTTTCAGCTCCTTGGCAGAGAGAAATGGCCAAAAAGCACTTTTAGGGCCAGTTATGCTCCTGTTTCTCCTTGGACTTTACTCTCTATTGGGAGGGGGAGACTTTTGCAGTTCAGGGATTTTGCAGGGAAAATGCTGCTGTGTTGGCATGTACCCCACATCCCCAGCAAGTATATTCCATATTGGGAAAAGTTTAGGACTCACCTCTTGCATTTCTTATAAGGTAAAGGACCCAGAAACTTCTTTGCTGTCCTGACAATAATTGGCTCAGTGCCAGCACAGAGGCATTGATTGGGCTTGGAAAGTGTAACTCAAAGCCTGTTGCTGATTTCATTGGGCCAGGGGCCAAACAGCCCACCTGAACGATTGAGTACTAAAGAGAGAGAACAAAGAAGCTTGACACATTTTCGGGGTGTTGTAGCAAGTGCATGGGACCTGTCCCTATACTGTGCTTGGCTTTACTCTTTGTTTTGGTATTATTTTCTTTCTTTATTAAAACCCTTTTGATTTTTCAAGACATATCCGATCATGGCGTCTTGCTAATTGATTTAAGCCATTTCTCTCCAAAGGCTGGACCCTCAGAAGTATTGGGAACCCCAGTACTGCTGTGCCAGGCCTGTGAAACAACCTGAATGCTTCCTTCCAGCACTGACCAAGCTCTGAAAACACACATTGCACAACGAACATTAGAAACTACAGGACTATTTGTTGACCTCTACGTTTCAATCAGTGTCTTGCTTCAAAGGGGTGATAAAAATACAGCAGGGTGCACACACGGCCTCTGATGAGATAAAGACAGCGTGCTGCTTAATTCCCACTCAGTGTACCTTGGAACTCCTGCCCTCCAGGAGCTCGCTGATCTCTGTCCCTGTCCTAACGTGCATCCTTCTCCCAGGGGCAGTGCCTCGGTGAGGCAGCTGTTCTCCCCCCTGCCAGCAGGGAGCTGCTGCCTTTTCATCTCCTGCCGTCAAAATTAACAGGACGAGAGGAGATAATTTGCCTGACGCACAGGTTGGTTTCCTCACTTCACACATCACTCAATCATTCCTGACAGAGTTGGTGGCTCTGGGAAGGGCCAGTCCTTGGCACTCGAGTCAATTTGAGTTTTGCTCTGGGCTCGATTAGAGATGGAGGTGATCCTTTCATTGCTTTTGATACGGCAGACCTGGACAGGATTATGTCTTTTGACAAGACTTTAAAGAACAGAAATCTGCAAGGAAATACTTTTTTTCTTTCTTAGAAGATTGTAATTTCCATCTTTTTCTTTATAAAAGTGTTATGCATGGCTGGTAACAGATATTAGCAAAGTGTAAACAGGAGCTGCCAGGAAAAACTTAATGAAATCAGATCTGTTCCTCCTGACACTCAAATATAAACCAGATTGTTTTCAACAGCCTTTTTGGAGGAAAAATGTGGGATTAGGGAATTGAAATATTATCCAAAGGGGAGTTCTTGTTTGGGAATATGCATTTCAGGTCTTTTTAATATTCTGCAATATCTTCAGGCAGACTTTCAGTATTTTCTGAGATCATGGGAACAAACAGTGGACAAAATGGAATTTACTGTCACTACCTTCAATATACTGGCCTTTTTCATCCAACTGAGAATTAAGCAAGATTCTGAAATGTCAAAATCCTTTGCAAAATGGGAACTTCTTTCCACCCAGCTCTTTTTAAGCTCTTTACTGACAAAATGAAATCTGCTTACTCTGTGTGTATGCCAAGTAAAGATTGCCTCTTTTTGTGCTCCTAACTAAGTCAGAAGAACAAGCAAATGACCTTTCTGGCCACTCAGTTTACAACTGCCTCCTCCAAGTACAATTAACATTGCATATCCTGAAGGCAGGATGATTCAAAAACTTAAGTTTGTGTGAAAGCCATTCTTGAAATACAGATAATGCTTTTTTTGTCTCTTGGCTAAATATGACCTTTCATTTCCCTCCTGCAGATTATCCAAGGGAAAGTGTTCTGCTGTATTTATATGCTGCCTCCCATTTCTCTGACCTCATTGCTCAGTTTGAAGTAGAGACTGCATTCCATTCTTCAGACATCTGGGAAAATTGTCAGCTTTTTCCTTTTACCTAAGGGGTCTCCCTTTCCACTAAAGTGCAGTGGGGACATACACAGGTCACTTTAGTTTCTTTTAGGAAATTGTTGCTGATGTCTTTTCTCAAGACTTTGATGACAGTCAATGTTACTAGTGATACCAAGAAAGCAGTAGGCTTTATTCATGAGATTAAAAAAAAATATAATCTTATGTATATATAACAATATATAAGAATAAAGCAGCACCAATATTACATTTTTCTTTATTTTTCTCTGGAGGTGTTTTTGGTTTAGGTTTTATTTCATTAAATAAAACCCCAAGCTTAAGCTTCTTTATTCAGGCAGAGCTTGTAATGACATAAAGCTCAAGCAGCCCCAATCCTTTTGTCTATACCCCTTGAAGTCCTAATCTGCTAATTCAGAATTAATTCAATAGACAATAATGAAATGATTGAGGTATATGGGACTAATTTGCTGTCTCCTCAATTCCTGTCAGCTCTATACTTCCTCTTCTTATTCATGACTTCAAGGCAATTGCTTTAGTGTAAGCTCTGTTTGGTCTGCTATTTTACCATGGTTCTGGTATTTGATTTCTGCTACAATATGCCTCAGTGCTCCCTTCTCATACCCTTCAGTGATCGAGTCTGCAAGCAAGGAGAAAGGAAATCTGCCAGCAGCCTACCTGCTAATTCACTTTACTCCTCAGCAACTGTTTCTGTAGCCATATCTTGCACTTCCACACAGTTCTCCAGGAAATTTAAGAGTAGAAATGAGGGCAAAATAACAAGAAAAACTATCCCATTTCCTGCAGGAAGCAGAATTAAATTCTTCAAGACAAATTCCTCAAAATAGATTTGCATTTTGTAACGGACGATGGTCTACATGATGTTTCACAGATTCCATCTATAGTAATACAGCTTGCTTGTGTTTTGGCTTTGGTTGTTTTTTGTGTTGTTTGGTTGTTTTTGTTTTAAATTCTGCTTTCTCAGGACATTCTTGTTCATTTTTTCTGTGAGCAGGAGACTGAAGGTGTGAGAGCTGGTCCAGGGAACTTCCCTTCCTGCTACAGGAGCCACAGGAGCAACAGGCCATGTGCAGCAGCTCTGGCCAGGGCTCCCTTCAGCAGATCCCCAAAAAGCACCACTTTTTAAACAGACCCTTCCTTAGACAGCAGGAGGTGGTTTAACCATCCCACTCTCCAGCCCCCTGGAAGGCCTTGGGGAGACTCAGAGCAGGCAGAGTCCAGTAGACAACTCACAGGTTTCAAATAAATGCTGTAATTTCTAATTGTCCCCTCCAGGCTGACCAATATCTATCTTTATTTAGGCATCTTTATACAGTTTTACTGCCCCTCCCTGTCCATGTTCCACATGTCACAGGGTGTTTTCTTCCTAAGTCATCTTTACTACTCAGGTACTGCCCTGGGGAAAAGCCTGTGCTGGCCCAGTGGTCTTGTCTGCTGGTGTCTTTTCCTAAAGCTGGTGATTCCCACTGGATTTCTGGCAAGATACATGCAATGAAAGTACCAGTGTGGAGAAATTCTGTGGTCATGTTCGTGTGGCACTGAGCCAGCACTAAAATTTCTCAACAGGCAGGACATAATGTGCTAACTCAGCTCAATAATGTGCTAACTCCAGCCCCTCCAAGTGCCCATCTACCCCCAAATATACAGGCACAGCCTTCAAAGCCTCTCTTTTTTTGGCTCCTTTGGATATTTTTGTTTTTGTCTGCCAAAGCTGGATGGCAGGTTATATCTGGATTGCACCCAGTGCTGATGTCAATTGCTTATACAATATTCCAGCTGCTCTGTTGGGAAAACAGAGCATGTAAAACTAATAAAGGCAGCCAAAACCAGTAATTATATCAGTCCTCAGAATCCTGCTACTTGTCAGGAATAAAGTCTAAGTAAATATCGATTTTTAGATAGTCAAATACTATTTAGCAGTCCATTATTATGTAAATAAGTTATGAATCTTCTTATTCCCCTAAGACAAAGCGATCACTCCTTGGCCAAATAGATTGGTGTTTTCCATCTGTGCAATTATGAATTATAAAATATATATTTTTATGCAATTTACTGGAAAGAAAATAAATATTTTAATCAGATAAGGGATGCAATAGTTGGCATCCAGACCTCTGCTCAGCCAGCATCACCTATTCAGTGAAGGAAAGACGACACTGACATCCACTGACTTCAAAGTGTTTTGCTTTGTCTGGACTTGAGGAGTTAAGAGTACCACTTGTGAAAGTAAAATTTAACTGTCAACCAGGAAATTAGATTATCTCTTCTGAGAGAAGCATCATCACAAGCACATGAAAGCATCTACCAACTCATACATCTTTACTTCTGTTTGCTTTTGCAGACAAGAGCTCATCCTTTTCTATTTCCTCTGGTCTGAACATTGCTGGGGGCTTAAAAAGCCAAACCGCTGCCACACGTTCTACCCAGCACAACAACTTCCTGGACCAAACCCTTAATTTGTGTTTCCTTCTGGAAAGAAACAGGCAAAACGTGTTTTCTGTTTGTTTTTCTGTGAGATTGCACATGTTATTTTAAACCTTGTGTGTGTGTGTGTTCTGTTTTTTTAACCATGTAGATCTCCTTTTATCTCTGCCCGACCTCTGGCCCCTCTGTGCTGCCCCACACCAGCAGGCTGTTGTGCAACCAGCAGCACGAGCTCCTGCTGCTGCTGCCTCTCCCTGGATTCCTATTTATTGGATGGCTTCTGGCAATTGGAGCTGCTGGTGACCCACACTGGCATAGCAGAGACAGCAGCTGTGCCAAGTGTGGCAGCCAGCAGGTTTCAGTGATGCCAGGGGAATGGATTACAGGAAACATTTATTTGAATGGGAGATGCAGTTTCTGGTTTAAGTATGAAAAATATCAGGGCTTTTTCTGGGGCTGTTTAGCTTGTGATTTTTGCAAGCTCCTTGTAACAGAATAGTAAGATACTCAAGCAAGGTTAAATTCTTTAAGGAATTTTAAAAGGGCCAAGGCAACAGTAATTTTTTTTTAAAATGAGGATTTCATATGATGATGAATAGTTGTTGTGATAATTTGGGATGGCTAACCATGTATACAGATGCACTGTGATGGGTCTGACCTTTTCTGCTGTAAAAAGACAAACCTTTTTTCTCGTGTGTGTGTCTGTGCACCAGCCTGAACAGACAGTGCCTGGGTTCCTTCTGGTGCTGGTGCAGAAGTGCAGCCACATGATTCATGCAATTCATCTCCTCAGAAGGTAAGATTGGTGATAATCAAGAGCAATGCATTAACTTTCCAAGTAGGACATTTGTAGCATTTGGAGAAATGATTTTTTGTTTTTAAATCTCTGATTCACTACTTACAAATCTCAGCAAGAAAGATGGAATCAACATCTGCCACCAACAAGTTTTAAAGCAGCAGATTTTACAGCACCCACCTGCATTTGCAATGGTTCAGACACAACTCTGAGACCCTGATTCTGCAAATAAGGATGAAGGGTTCCTTTACTGACTGGGAGAAAGTGAAGGAAAAATGCCCTGGGATCACAGAGCAAAGCTGAGCGTGTGTCTAAGTGTTTGACATATGGGGCTGAAGGAACATCACACTGGGAGTCAAAGTTTCTTTTATTGATATTCCCAGCACAGGCAGTGCAAGGTAAGAGGGAAAAGAGAACAACGTTGGACACTTCAGTGAGTATCTTAAGGGGGTCCCTTGTCAGACACGTGGTGCTCTACAAGGGACAGATTTACACAGATAAACTTAGACCTGCATGAGGTAACTTTAGCAGCTATTCAGTCTTGGATGAAGGAAATAGCACAGGGATTTTTGCTCTAGTGAGGTGGTCATGGTGAAGAAATAAACCTGCAGCACAAAGTGTGCATTTATATAAATAAACTGACCTTTGATACATGGTTTCTGAAACACTGCAGGATCAGGAAACCAGGAGACAACTAAAATAAATGCATTCTTTCTTCTTTAATGAAGCCCTGGGCTTTCAGATGATCTGCTGTGTGATCTG